>SJYQ01052548.1:0-40733 GCA_006410935.1 Redunca redunca
TTCTCTCTTATCAAATTTTATTTTATATTACAGTGCTTACCAAACAGTAACATTTATAAGATATTTTATTCTTTGGATAGTATTTTGAAAACCTAGCAATATTTGTTTTCGTTGTGCTCTCGGTCACTGAGCAACATTTTGCTTCCCGTCACTATTCTGACTAAGAGTAGTCAGTTTTCCTCTTTCTAAGCTAAGACTTACCACCTCTTTATCCTTTGGGTGCTTATTATTAATGTATATAGCAAAGCCATTCTTTTTGCTTTATTATACATAACAATACTTTAGCAGTACATGTTATCAACTAATAAATTATATCTCTGCTGAAAATTATTTAAGTTTCAAGTTGTGTGAAATAAATATCTATGTAAGAAAATTAATTGGCAGTTAAATTTACTTCACTTGATTGTAATTGCAGGAGAAGAAAGAGACAGGATAAACAGATAGCTCTGAACCACTAGAAGAATTCAAAGAGGTAGGTGAGGTTCATAGCTTGAGGAGAAGTTAAATATAAGGAAGAGAAGTCTGGGGGGTGGATTTGAGGGGAGCTTGTGGTGGTTCAGAACCCAGCTGGGTTAGATACGCAGCGGTCGGAAGGAGGTTTCTGCTTGAGATCGAGAGGTGCTTGATGGCAGATCATAGTTGTTTCTTCTCATCTTCATCAGTTTTGACCTTACTGCTTAAATCATCTTAATGCTTAGACTTGTTTTACAAGAAAAATTTTAAGGCATTAAGGGTGAGATGTCTTCATGTAATTAGATTAAAGGGTAGCCAACTTCAGGGTAGGTACAATGAGAATAACATGGCTCATGGTTAAATTCAGTTACCAGAATTTGTTATTAGTGATTAAAAACATTTTCATTTTGGGGGGTGTTAAAACTGTATTTCTAAGTCTAATTTCTGTCCTCAAAGGAACAGTTAAAAGACACAGGTTTTCAAGATGAGGACAGATTATAGTAGTTGCTTATCACCTTCATCAGTTTTGACCTTACTACTTTAATTATCTGACTTGTGAGAATATGAAAAATCTATACCACTTAATTTTTTTGTTCATTTTTTAAATTATGGTAAAATTTACATAAAAATTTAAAACATTTTTTAGTGTACAATTCAGTGGCATTGAGTATATTCACAGTGTTTTGAAGCCATTGCTGCTGTCATTTCCAGAAGCTTTTCATCATCTTAAAATCTGTCTTTATAGAGCTTTATAGATATTTCGTATTTAAGTCTAAGGAAGAACGATATGACTGTTATTACTGCTTAGTGCATGTTTGAGTAATTCAAGGAATCTTATATGAATTATGTATTTCTTTCATACTCTTAATATTGGCTCTGCTAACTTGTCTTAATTATTTCCAGTGGTCATAAAATGAGAATTTGTAACTTTTAAGAAGTCACAGAGCTTTATTACCTCAGAGTCTGTGACGTGATCGCTTAGAGGTTTCTGAAATCATAAATCTGAGTTTACAAATGCAGCTTTGTCCTTGAAAATTCTGGTGGTCATAGTTCTAGAATTTCTCATTCAGTTCAGTTTTGAAAGAAATAATTAAAACAGATTCTTGATTATCCTTTATGTCAGTGTTTAGAGAGACAACATAAAGATAGATTCGAGGTCCTCAGAAGATATGAGAACACAGAGAGAAAGATAAGAATATAGTGGTATTAAAAAATTAAAGTCAAGTGTGGGAAAAAATAAAATTGTACTTTAATAAAGATGGGGATAACAGTTGATGCATTTCAGCGCCTAGAAAATGTTACATTTAAGATTGTCTAAATGATTGTGTCCAAAATTTATTTTTTTCATGTTTTAACCTCATGTAATAGAGATCGTTGGGCAAAATTTTTGCTGTTCTTTTTTTCCAAAGTTATTTCCCAAAACCCAAGTCCGAATGCTATGCAGCCTTCGGCCTACTTACCGGAACCTCTGCTGTGTATCTGTCTCAATGCTGCCATCTAGTGACTTGTGGGTATCTCAACAGGGAGTTTAAGGCAGCCTGTGTCACTCCTTGACACAGTACAATCTCAATGCCTCGGGCCACAAACCTCCCCCTGCTTTTGAGAAGTCGAATAGCAGTGGGTTGCTGTGGCAGAAATCTTATTTAGTTATTGAGACCATGTAATCACTTGGAAACAGTAGTTCAGTTCAGTTGCTCAGTCGTGTCCGACTCTTTGTGACCCCATGAACTGCAGCACGCCAGGCCTCCCTGTCCATTGCCAATTCCGGGAACTTGATCAAACTCATGTCCATCGAGTTGGTGATGCCATCCAACCATCTCATCCTCTGTCATCCCTTCTCCTCCTGCCTTCAGTCTTTCCCAGCATCAGGGTCTTTTTCCAGTGAGTCAGTTCTTCGCATCAGGTGGCCAAATTATTGGAGTTTCATCTTCAGTATCAGTCCTTCCAGTGAACATTCAGAAGTGATTTCCTTTAGGATTGACTGATTGGATTTCCTTGCAGTCCAAGTTCAAAAGCATCAGTTCTTCGGTGCTCAGCTTTCTTTATGGTCCAACTCTCATATCCATACATGACTACTTGAAAAACCATAGCCTTTACTTTCCGGACCTTTGTCAGCAAAGTAATGTCTCTGCTTTTCAGTATGCTGTCTAGGTTGGTCACAGTTTTCTTCCAAGGAGCAAGCGTCTTTTAATTACGTGGCTGTAGCCATCATCTGCAGTGATTTTGGAGCCCCCTAAAATGAAGTCTCTTACTGTTCCCACTGTTGCCCCGTCTATTTGCCATGAAGTGATGGGACCAGATGCCATGATCTTAGTTTTCTGAATGTTGAGTTTTAAGCCAAATTTTCCACTCTTTCACTTTCATCAAGAGGCCCTTTAGTTCTTCTTCACTTTCTGCCATAGGGTGGTATCTTCTGCCTATCTGAGGTTATTTATATTTCTCCTAGCAATCTTGATTCCAGTTTGTGCTTCATCCAACCCAGCATTTCACACGATGTACTCTACATATAAATTAGATAATCAGTAGAGTGTTTTTATATTATTGAGATTATTATTGAGCTGAACATAGCTCTGTCAGGCTCGTAACCAACTCACTGTTCTTTCTAAGATACTGTTTTTCTTATTGTTTCCAGCTTTTCAGGGTAATTTAATTAATGCACTGAACAACACTTATTAAATGCATATTATATGCTAGACACTGTTCTTAGTACTAGGAATATAATCCTCAGCAAACAGAAATCATAGCTTTCATGTAGTTTACATTTCATAGGGGGAACAAATGGTAAGATACACATACAGTATTTCAATTAGTGAGAAGAGTTTAAGAAAAAATAAAGCAGGGAAGGGAGATATGACTCTGTGGTTGGCAAATTGTTTTGAGGTGTTAGATGGAGTGGTCAAAGAGAGTCTTACTGAAGGCGACGTTTGAGTAGAGGTCTGAAGGATCTAGGGAAGTGCTCTCCAGATAGAAGGAAAGCACGTGCAAAGGTCTTGGAACATCTGACTCGTAAAGAAAGAGCAAGCAGGAAGGAGTAGAGTGTGAAAGTGAGAGAGAGCCGTAACAGGTGAGGTTGGGGAGGCCCTGTGGGTATGTGTGTGGGGGGTACAGGTCACAGAGGGTCTTGAAACTGGAAGTCACTGGGCTGGATGAGAGGTGGGCGCCAAGCTGCGGGCGCACTCTGGCTTCTGTGTTTGATGGTGTGTGGCATCGTTTGCTGCAGTTCTTTTTCTCTTGTTTTATTAGCAGCAGGAATAGATTTACTGTATAGAGAGATGAGAACAATGAGACATAAGGACTATGTTTTGACAGTTCTGGGATCAGTGATTATATGGCATATTGTGTATCTATACATATTTTTAAAGATTTGCTCTTGGATTATCAATTGCTCTTATTTTATTTTTGTGATACAGGATACTTGAAACCAGCTGGTAGAGTTTTACTTGGAAAATGTTATGCATATCACTACTCCAGTACGGTTCAGGCTCACCTCTTGCAATGAGCAAACACAGTGTAGTGTTAGCCTGTCTCAGTGACCTTCATACTCAATGATACTTCGGGAATGAGAATCATCTGGAGTTGTAATTTTTTTCACATTTCATGATATGGTTAGGGATGTGCCCAAACAAACCACACAATTAGCTGATTAGCCCTTCTATTTGATCCACACAGAGAACCTCATAGATTTATGTTGTAACCTAGATGATTTATTTAAACCACTTTTTTGCTTGTAGTTCATCAGCTAAAATGACTAATTCTCAAAGTACTATTACTCTTGCCCCAATTGTGCTTAAAAAGTGCCCTGAGATTAAAAAACAAAAAGCCCTGGAATTATCAGTTGTTACAATATCATGATCTGTTGGTAACAGTATTTCTCTACAGGTTCCGGGTTTTTTTTGGTAGCTAAAACATTTATTGTTTTTATGCTTGGTCTTACGTGGTCAGAGAAGAAACACCCTGAGTGTAGCATGGTTAGGTCAAGGAGATGACGGCTGCGCTGCCCTGTGTTCCATGTTTTCTGCTGTAAAGCACCTGTTGAAGTCTTCTGTCTTTTCCTGACTGACATGTAAGGGTTTTTCTGTGTAATACTGGATATGAACATTTGTTGGTTAAATGAGTGTTAAGGTCTGCCTTTCTGTGGCTTGCCTCTTCGCTCCTCTGATGGTGTCTCTCTGGTCTTCCATCCTTCTCTGTTCCCTGCCCCCTACCCCTGCCCCTGATCAGTCCCCGTCAGTCCCTGCCGATCTGCCTTTTATATCCATCCCTCTTACGTCTCTTCTCCGTCCTTTTGTCGGTGCCTTACTGCGGGCCCTTGTTACTCATGGCCTGGATCCTACGTAGATCGTGTTCCTTCCCGACCATTTCCACTTACACAGTGACTTTTTTAAACTTGAAATCTTGCTCATATCATTCCTCTGTTAAAATCTTCTAGCGGTCCTGAGAGGCTGCAGCATGAAGCTCAAACCTCATGACCTTGCTTCTGCCTTCTTAGAGGTTACTTCAAGCTTCTGCTCCTGTATAATGTCTTTCCCAGGTTTATTCCCTGGTTCTTTTTAAAGGAAGGATGTGGTTGTCTTTACCACAGCCACAGTTGTTAAAAGACAACTTCCAGCTGTTCATCTCTCATTTCATCTCTTGGCTGAGCAGTACTGTTAGTTTGCTTGTGTTGGACGTTTTTATATTGATGTACCATTGAGCTCTCTGACTAGTCTGTTTCTTTTCCAGGCTTTTTCCTCCGACAGTCCCTTACATATTGGTGTTCTTGGCTCTCCTTTCCACCTGTTGTCCATGGGAAAACCCTTCAACTGATGGCGTTACGGCTATTTGTAGGTACAGTCAGCCCTCAAGGTATCTGCGGGTTCTGGATTCCAGATTCAACTGATTTGGATCCACAGTTGGTTGAATTCAAGAACGTGGAACCCAGGGGCATGGAAGGCTGACTGTGACTTCTAGATTTTAATTTCCAAATCAACCTTTCTCTTGAGTTCCAGATCCATGGACATTGCTTCTTGGATGTTTCATAGGCATTTTAAGCTCTATTAAGACCCAAACTAAGCTCATTCCACCCGCCTCTCAAATCTGATGCTCTGTGATTCTGTATTTTCTTTCAGCATCCCCTTCAGGTGTGCCTGTGCCTGTCACATAACTCTAGGAAGCCTTTCCCTGGCCCCGCTTGCACCTCCTTGATCACCTGCTCCTTTGTCTCCCACTCTTGTCCTGCCGTGAAACCTGTAGACGCTCTGTCTGCTCTCTCCAGTAGACTGAAAGCATCTGGAGGGCTGTGTGTCACTGTCCTGCGCCCTGCTTAGTGGAGTTGAGAGGTGACTGGAGTACCTCCCGATGAAACACAGCTGAAATCGGATTCATCGGCTCTTTCCTTTCCTCCTGACTTTCTTCTCTAGGATGACTTTCATAGTTGATGATGTCACCACCCTTTCAGTTAAGCTGTTGTTCCCTTGCTGGGTCGTGTCATGTTTAATTCATTTCCTTTTCTGTTACTTCCACTGCTGGTTGCTTTCGGAGCCCGTAGCTGGTTTTGCATTTCCATTCCCTTTTCCCCAGTCTGCCTTTTTTATTGCTACGGGGTTATTTTTCTCAAGTACAGGTGATCGTCTGTTGGTTCAGTAATGTATTGTTCTTTTCTGCAGAGTGAAGTCCAGCTTCTTTATAAGACATTCAGTGGCAGTCTTAAAGAACTGATCTACTCTCCCTCTCTCTCGTCCCCCCACGCCCCCCACCCCCGCTTATCACAGAAACTCTGTCTTTAAAGTACTAGCCTTGGCAGACTGTACACCGAGGCTCACCGTGTTTACACTGCCTGTACTTCCCTCTCTCCATCCACTGCTGTGGAGGAACCGAGAGACTGAGGTTTAACATGGTTTAACAGTTACTGTCTGTTGTCCCTGGAGAAGCTTCTTAGATTACCGTAACACCCATGTGTTAAGTACTGGCACTTGATAGGTGTTGTCTTGCTCATTCACCCCGTCTCTTCCAGACCACTGTTGGAATTTATTTTTCCCATTTGCACAGAGCTCTGTTTGTCTCATTGCACTAATCACCTGCTTTTCATTATGATTGTTATTATTTTTCTCTTATATCACATGCCTTGTAAAGGCTAATACTATAATTTCTTGTATTTAATTTAGTTGAATTTTTCATTCTTAGGTAGTCAATTTGCTTTGCTTAACCCATATTGTGTCATTTAGTTTCTAAGGACCAACTGATTGGGGTATGAGTTTTTAGACCAAAGTTGCCAGTGTCAGGACCATTTGTAAAGATGTAGCCAAAGCAGGCTTGGTAAAAACCCATCTACTTTGTGAGTTGGAAATTTCGGAGGGGTATACATTTGTCCCAAAGTTATATGCAACTCTAAAAGGAATTTAAATTGTATTTCTACTGTCTTTATATTAACACTAAAGAAAAGCCCCAGTACCGAGTGAATTGTGTTTTTCTTTGCAGCCGGTTGCTGAACCCATCCCCATCTGTAGTTTCTGTCTTGGCACAAAAGAGCAAAACCGAGAAAAGAAGCCAGAGGAACTCATCTCCTGTGCAGACTGCGGCAACAGTGGTAGGTTACCCTCTGTGCGTGTGGTCCTACGGGGTTTGTCAGGCAAGAGCATGTTTAGCTGGAAATTGTACGCTTGACCCTTAAGAGAGTCACATTTGCATTTGATTCTGGTTTTAGGGACCTGAGATGAGCTTCTAGATGAGGGAGGAGTTTAAATGTATGCTTGAAATGTTTGATTCAGTGAACTTAAATCAGGTCTTAGTAGCTGTTTTTTTATAAGAAGTTTTCCTTAGACTTCTTTTTGTTTCTGTTAGTCTTTATATTTCACTATCAAGCATCTGTTCAAATCATAGCAGTCAGTTGGAAGTTATTGCTGGTTTCTTTAATAATCACTACTCACCCTTGCCTCAGCGTTCGTGAATAGAACCAGGATGATAACAGATTTGGGTTTTTGTTTTTTTGTTTGTTTTTTTTTTTTTGACATAAACTTACATATGTCACACTGAGAAACAGAGTGTTGACTGCAGTTCAGTGAGCTGTGTGAAGTTTTGGGCTCTAAAAACGATTTTTCAGAGTCTCCTAATTTGTTAATTTCAGAGACATTCTTTGTCTACATTTTAAGAACTAATGAAGCTTTGTAGTATCTTCGATCATTGGCTTGATATTCAGTGTTTTATACCAGTAACAAACAGGATTTAGTCCAGAAAGCAGAAAACACTACGTGCTTCAAGAGGAGAGGAATTGAGTACCAGAATAAGGTTTTTGTAAGATTGTTGGAAGGGCTGAAGAGGCAAGCTCTGGATGGGCCTTGAGGCCTGATTCCTGGGCCAGAGGTGGCCTACCAGAGAGAAAGGGCCAGGTGGGATGGCAGCGCCTTTCACTCTGACCTTGGCAGTCAGGTGGCCATTGCAGTAGCGTCCTGTTTGGTACGGAGAGGACTCACAGGGCGTGAGCCAGTGGTGTTGCCAGGAGGGCTGCTTGCCTGTCTCAGTAACCAAGGAAGAAAGCATGAACATGGTCAAGTACATGAAATTTGGGCATTTTCCAAATTGAGAGCCGAAGTACCCCAAATTTTAAACAGTAAGAATTGTTTGAGAAAAATAGTTGTGTTAAACATTTGGCAAAGGGCCAAAAGCTATGAAGTACAAAGAGCACATTTACGTTTTTAAAGTCCAAGGGGCAAAGGCGATGAATGGGCCATTTATGTGACAGAAATTAAGAGTTGAGCACGTTAAAATATTTTCCCCAAATAATAATAGGAAACCCACCAAAGCAGCAGTGAAGTGTTATTTTATAGCTTTTATAAAACCTGACAGATAAGAGAGCCCAGACTGAAGCTGATAACACTGTGGTGAAAAGTCTGCACGCTGCCCAAGTCACTGGACAGCATCGTGGGCTTGGAGCATGTTTTGGCAGGGCAGATCTACCTCTCAAGCTGTAGAAATGTTTATTTCATTTCACTTGCCGATTCCTCTTTTAGGAATTTATTCTAAGGAATTAACTTAAAAGAAGGAAAGAATCTGTAATCATCAAATAATTCATTTTAGTGTTCTGATAACTGTTATGGGTTAATTGTGTAAACATTTACGACAGGCAGATGATCAGGTAGGTTCTAGTGTGTCAATTCTGGAGTATAATCAGTTTAAGGAATGTAAATATAAAGTTTGCTTGAATAAAATAATGAAAAGCAGAGCAAGGCTGCACATATCCTATAATTAAGACCATTCAAGGGCTTTAGTTAGTTTAGAAAGGAAAAGTAGAACATGAAAATAGCTCTTCTGGGATGATGAGATTACAGATGAGATTTTTTTACACTTCTACCATTTTCCTTGGATGTTAGTGATGTTTTGATGATAAATTTCTTATCTCTTAAAAAAGAAAATTTATTGATAGAAAAGAGAAAGATAATTTAACCAACCCTTTCTCTCACTGAAGAAAAGTAAACATAACCAATTTTTAGAGGAAACAGATCAATCTTTACGAGCAAATTGGCTATCCTGTTTTTGGGAATCAAACTGATTGTAACTCTTGAGAGAGGAAACATTTTTTTTTTTCTGTTACTGTTAATTCTGATCACAGTAGAAATATTGCCTAGGTTTTAATTTTATCTTGAGTCCCTTAAATCATGAGCACATAACTCACTTTTAAATGATGGGATTTTAAAAATTTATTTATTGGTTATAAACGTAACACATTATTGTTGAAAAAATGAGAGCAAAGAAGGGTATAAAGTAAAATGTAAAATCCCTTTCCTGAAAAAAATTTACAGCTCTGTATCCTAGGATGTTACAGTTGTAAACAGTTTTTGTGTTTATTCTTCCAGAAATGGCCCAGGCATATCATGTATTCATATACATAGGACCGTGTGTACACACACAGTACTTTAAATTAATGCAGCCTTAATACAAGTTTGGAATTTTTCGAGTTTTTTTATAATCACATTGGGAGGGGTTGATGTATGTAGCACGCATAAAACTGGATTGGAGTGCCAAGTCGTGATAAGACGAGTGTGGCAAGCTTCCAGGAGCTTCTTGTTTTCCTTGATGTTTTGATTTAAGGTAATTCCCTTTTTTCTACAATGTTTCTTTTATGCAGTTGCAGAATGATTCTTGATTGTCTCGCTTGCCACTGTTCCCCTTTTGTTAGGTCATCCATCCTGTTTGAAGTTTTCCCCCGAACTAACGGGTCGAGTGAAGGCCTTACGGTGGCAGTGCATCGAGTGTAAGACGTGCAGCTCTTGTCGAGACCAAGGCAAAAATGCAGTGAGTAGCTTTGCTTCCATCGTGAATATTTCATTTAGAAGCAGAGTGTACAACTGGCATTTTCTTCTGTGTATGTTTGATTATTTTCAGTCACTTGGTTCAGCAGAATTTAGAACAGTAGCTTCTTAAAGTTCACATCATTAGTTTAAAATACTTTCTCAGTGATGCATGAGCAAGTATTGAACAGTTCTTGAATAATTTCTAGGCAGTTTTCTACCCCACTCCCCAGTTTTTTTGGCCAAACTGTGCAGCTTATGGGATCTTAGTTTCCTGACAAGAATTGAACCTGGGTCCCCCAACCGTAGAAGCGCAGAGTCCTCGCTCCTGGACTGCAAGGGAATTCCCAGATTTCTTGGTAGTTACTAAAGCACTTTAATTGTATGTTTGCAGAGAGACTAGCTACTTTAAAGAAATACTTGGGAAATTTGAGTCTTATGGAGGTGTTCATTTAGGAATGATCAGTTATATTAATTACAGTCATCTTCCTCTCTCTTTTATTAAAACAGACTAAAAACGTTATCTTGTGTCTGGCTACTGGATGCACATTTCTTTAGAAGTAATGAAGCTTTAGTTCCTTATTAAAGATGGGTGAAGCAAAACTTTTTGCTAACTCAGGCTGTGCGTTTACTCACCTACTGCGGATTAAGGGAACTTTTATTACTAGGTGACTCATCTCCTCTGTGGAAAGGAGCCCCCTAGGTTCCATGGAGTCATGCCCCCACTGTGTTTCATGTGACTGAGCAGAACTGTTCTTTCTCTGCTTTAGGATAACATGCTCTTTTGTGATTCCTGTGACCGGGGTTTTCACATGGAATGTTGTGATCCGCCACTCACTCGGATGCCAAAAGGTAAGAGACACTTTCCAAAATCAAGCTGGCGATAAGGGGCCGGGTAGTGAAAGCGCCTTTTAACCTGCTTTGTTGAAGTGAAAGAAGAGCTTGCATCTTCCCCCTGGGCTGTCTTGAGTGGAGAGCCGTGGCCCTAAGGCTGGGACCATCTCATGACGCTCTTACGTGGTGTGGCTTTAGTGTTAGTTTCTTCTGTTTTCAGCGTTTACGCATCCATGAGGGTGAAGGTGTCCATTTACCAAGCTTTGCCAGCCCTGTAGCTAGAGGGCAAAATACTTGACTTACATAATACTTTGAAATATTTATTTCTTGAAGAAGTGAAATTCTATTAGGTCATGTTGATTATATCACAACTCATCACCTTTGAGGGGCTTAAAGCTGTTAGAGCCTCTGGTTTATCGAAAACCTCACAAAGTTTTAAAATATTTTGCAAGCAAACAAGTGCGTAAATCAGAAAAATGCAGCTTAAAACTGTAATTTTATTCTTTTGACACGTGTTCCCTGAAAGGTATTTACTTGAGATATAGCTGCCTGTTGTTTGGACTTCCATATTATCATATGCTTACACTTTCTTCAAAAAAATCATTAGTCTTCTCTGCTTTGTCTTATCATAAATTCCATTTTCAACTCCGGTTTTTGTGATTTATAGATTTAAGTAAAATGCTTGTGAGATACTTTATGTCTCTTTGATGAAGTGTTTCCTGCTGATGGAAAGGGACTCAGCCCTAGTTGTAGCCAAGTTATTCCACTTCAGGATTTTACTTGAGCCCTCTGTGCCACTATTGACGGTTACCTTTTGAAAGAGTCACATTTGTATGTACTGGAAGAACAAGTGTTCCCTCTTCCTACCTCTTCCATTTACTTGAATTTTCTTTCTTTATAGGCATGTGGATATGTCAGATATGTCGACCTAGGAAAAAAGGAAGAAAACTTCTACAGAAGAAGGCAGCACAGATAAAACGGCGCTATGCTAATCCGATAGGACGCCCAAAAAACAGGTTAAAGAAGCAAAACGCGGTGTAAGTTGTGCTTGTGGCAGGGTGAGGGGAGGAGAGGGCGGGGCCTTCTCTGCAGGGCGGGGCTCACTCGTTTGCCTTTTAGTACATAAAAGGTTGACTTTTTAGTACATAAAAGGTTGACTTTTATGTACTAATAATAATGGCTAATGCTTACTGAACCCTTAACAGAGGGCCAAGGCACCCCCTGTTCTAAGTACTTTACATGCATTAAATCATTTAATTCTTCCAACAGCCCAGGGAAGTAGGAACTGTTGGTACCCTGATTTTTCAAAGGAGGAAGCTACAGCATAGAGCAGTAACTTGCGTAGTTTATAGTAAGTGTTGAACTGAGATTAAAACCCCAGTAGGCTGGCACCGAAGTCTGGCTCTTAGCCCTTACCTTAATTTTTCTCTTTTACCTGAAAAACAAGGAAGAAAAAATTACATTATTGAAGCATTTCAAAGATTCTTCTCTTAATGTTATCTCAGTAGTTTGTGTTATATGTACAAATTGCTGGATAGCTTCTCTTATTGGTCATAGCTAAGTCCCATTTCTATGTCCTAAAGTAAAATAATGTGAATTTTTCACCTATTAGCAGAATCAGGAATATAATTGTCTCTTGTGGACTAGAAAACTGGGCTATGTCTGGAGGAGGTGGGGCAAGATTCAGTAGCTAATTTTATCTTTTTTTTTAGAAGTATCTCTTCAGTAATTCACCTTTGATGATATGTAAACTACCTTTAAACCTGTCCACCTCTCCTAAAATTTACCCACTTTTTCTACACTTAAGACTATCTTGAAGGTGATATAACTGAAGTGAATGGGCATTAGCAGTTTGAAATACACAGAACCAGTACTGTAATTCATGCTTTTAAATCTTAAATCAAGCTTTAATTTTCCTATAAAAAGATCTTTTGATTCCTGGCTTGCAGAGAGTAACCCATCCTTATGTTGAGAGGTAAGAGTCTAACTCTGAGTTGGTGCAGAGATCCTAGGAAGAGCCTTCATACCGGGAAAGGTCTTAAGTTTTCTGTGGTACAACTCTCATTGTGTAGATAAAGAAGATACTTGTTTAAAGAGAATGTGATTTGTCCAAGATGTGCAGCTAGTAAGTGGCAGAGTTCTGACTCACATATGCCGTCTGACTCCTGGCCTAGGATTCTTTTCATTGTAAAATGCATAGGCTTCCCAGAAGTGGATGTTTCTAATAATATTACTTCTTAATCATGTAATATTTATTACAGTTTATGGAATATTCTTAACAATATGGATTTAAAACATACAGTTGTAGATATTTACTATATGTTATGTATTAAACAGAAACCTTATAAAGATTTCTTTTTAATAGCTCCCCCTTTCCCTGTTTGATTCCTTAGGTCAAAAGGTCCCTTCAGCAAAGTTCGGACAGGCCCTGGAAGGGGTCGGAAACGTAAAATCACTCTCTCCAGCCAGTCAGCATCGTCATCAGAAGAAGGATACCTAGAGCAAATAGATGGCTTGGACTTCTGCAGAGATGGCAGTGTCCCCTTGAAGTTCAATAAGAAAACCAAAGGGCTCATCGATGGCCTTACCAAATTCTTTACCCCTTCTCCCGATGGGCGGAAGCCTCGAGGGGAAGTGGTAGACTACTCTGAGCAATACAGAGCTAGGAAGAAGGGCAGCAGAAAGCCAAGCACTTCAGATTGGCCCACAGGTAAAGGCTGCTCGCCTGGAAACAAGGAGTATGCCAAAGGCTGTTGTTTGGAATAACACTACTTATCTGGAGTAGATTGATATTTGATTTATTAAAAATCGGTCTTGGAATATGTTCAAGGTCATGTATTTAGGTGATACTCAGGAGAAGGAGACGGCAACCCACTCCAGTGTTCTTGCCTGGAGAATCCCAGGGATGGTGGAGCCTGGTGGCCTGCCATCTATGGGGTCGCAGAGTCGGACGACTGAAGTGACTTAGTAGCAGCAGCAGCAGCAAGTGATAACAATGGCAGGAATTTAGAACCTAGTGATGAAGCTAGAGAATGGACAAGTAGGAGTTTTCGAGAAAAGAAGATGCTTTTTTGATGGAAGCACAAAGAATCTGCCTACAGAAGTGTGGGTTATAACCTTGACTCAGGGATAGCTTTGTATTCCTTAAATTACAGAGTAAATCACGTGATGAACTTCATGTGCTTGCTTTTATCCCTGGAAGGATAAATGGGTAAATGGACTGCTGTTAATCTGAGCATAAGTGAAAGACCAACTTATTTGGAAATATGATGAGGTCACTGATTTTTTTTTTACTTCGGATCTTGGCAGATACAGTTGTAATTTTTCATGGATTATAGTTAGCCACAGCTTCAAACCAGTTGCCTATGTTTCAGTCTAAGTTCCCTCATTTTCAAATTAGATAAGATCTGTGAAGAAGAGTTAAAAGTATAGCAGATAATTCAGGTCAGAGGAGACAGTGTTGATGAGCTGGTCTCATCACCGTGGAGCTGATAGCCCCCGATGGTGTGAAGGAAGTAGGAAGGGCTCTGAGCAAAGTCGAAGAGTGAGAGTGGGCTCTCAGGTCGTGGGCTGTGTGTGCCCAGATGGTGCCTCACGGGCTGCAGGGGGCAGTCTGAACTCTGATTCCTTCCCCCTGACTGTCCCACCGGGAATTGTACTCCCTCTCCGTATCATTCCTGCTTCTATAAAGGATGGACCAGGCCACTGCGGGAGGGAAAGATCCTCATCCTTGTCAGATCCACCCCCCCTTTTATGCTGTATTGATTGACTTTTCACCTGAGTGGCAATCAACTAATTACGGTTTAGGCTTTTACTTTTCAAGTCTTTATCAGCCATGTAGACTGAAGATAAGGCCCACTCCGAGTACATTTATCTGAGAAAACATGCAGGCCGTTCAGGTTGGACTTAGGAAAGAATCTCATAAAGCAGAGGGTGATAAAAGGGATTTCTGAATTAACCATTTCACTGGAGGTAGATTATTAGAAGAATCTACTGGAAGTGTTAGAAATTTTCGATCAGAGCAAATGTATCGAGTGTGTGGAGAACCATTGCTGAGTTTCAGGCACGGCTTTGGCTTTAACGGGCTCTGTCATTTTGCCTCTGAGCTGTAGTTCAGGAGGCAGCCTGCACCATCTGGTAGAATACGTGGAGGGCTGTACCTGACCTGGGCCTGCGTCCGGCTGTGGCACGCACTAGGGGGCAGTGAAGGCTCAGAGTATCTTCAGATCAGACACGTGTTTTTCAGTTTAGGGCTGTCGTTGAGAGTGAGCCCCTGTCCTGTTCCTTCTTCCGCGAAATGAGTAACTGTGTATACAGTTGATTTTTTAAAAGAACTGTCCCTAACGGGTCTTTTCAGCCACACACATTCAGAGAAGCAGCAGGACCACATTGATGTCATTTTCAAATGCAAAGGCTAATGCTCTGCTTGACCCCCCAGTACTCCTCTCACTCATTTCTTGACCCATTTGAGGAAGTGTCATTTAGTGAATGCTTATTTTAATTGCTTGTACTTTCCCAGAGGATTACTGCCTGTGATCCTCAGGCTTTGGACTTTGTGCTTTAAACGGGCACCCAGAATGGGAGGGGAGTTGGGGAGTTGGCACTGGGCATCAGTTAAAATAACCACTTGAAATTGACTGTTTTGTTGAGATAAGAATGGGTTGGCCTTATGAAGACTGTGGAATCACTGAGAATTTTAAGAGGAGCAAAGTTTTCTTGTTTTACTCTAAAGTGATGAAAATTATGTCTTTCAATACCATAAACTTCTTCCATACTACCAAAGAATGAAAAAGCAACATTTGCATGTTGACATGTGTTAAAAGTTTTATATTCTTGTTATTTCAGAATAGACTGCATATTCCTTAGACCTTTTTCCTGTTCTACTTTTTATATATATATGTATGTATGTATATGTTGAATTACAGACTTGTTAAATGAAGTTTAAATTTAGTCATGTAATATTTTTAAAAAGCTTTAAGTCAATTCAGGGTTTTCATTATAAGGCAGATATAATATGTACATATCCTTTATTGACTAGTATCTTTCTGGAAGTCAGCTTAGTGTTGTCCTTTTCTCTATATAATATTAAGACTTTTGAAATTTGTTGTAGTTTGTGTGCTGAACTCATGATAGCATCAATAACACGTAAGCCCTTTCTTAACGTGCAGACAATCAGGATGGCTGGGATGGCAAACAAGAAAGCGAGGACCGGCTTTTTGGGAGCCAGGAACTCATGACTGAGAAGGATATGGAATTATTTCGTGACATCCAAGAACAAGCACTGCAGGTAAAGTTGAATATTCACATTGGACAGTCAGTTTGTTCGTGGGTAAGAAACAGGGTTAATTATATTGTGGGTAAAGCAGTAGCAGTTTATTCATCCATCTGGTCTGATGTGGTTTATGTATGTCCATTGTCTGCTGGTTAAGGTGTTCTTCCAAACCCATGTTAATTGGTTTGATTTTGCAGATAAACACATTACTTTAACTATCAAATGAGCTTGGCTTATTTTCTGTCTTATATGAAGAAGAGTTTAGGATTTGACTGGCACACAAACAGAAACCAAACCTCTCTCAGGTGATGAAACACATATTCATTAACTCAGGAAATATTAAATGCTTGTGCCTTAATCCTTTGTTGTCACATAGCAAGATATGAACGTGCAGACACAGAGCCTGCTTATGTGCCAGCTGCTGGAGATGCCAAAGTAAATGACAGGATTCCTTCTCCAGCCAGGAGAGACTTATAAATAGATAATTTCCTTAATGTGGAAATTTAATTATAGAATACGTGAAGTGTGGGGAGTAGAGGAGGCAAGCCTGTACTTCTCTCTGGAGAGTCAGAGAGGCTTCATTGAGGGGAAATAGCGCTTGAGCTGGTCTTAGAAATGTAGAGTTTATCTGGATGACAAGGAATGTGGTCTCATTAATTAGAGAAAACGGAAGTGCAAAGATCTGGAAGTATTCTTTGAAACGCAGAGAACAAGGGTGTAGACAATGGCAGGAGAAGAGGGAGAAAAGTGCGGGTGTGGCTCCTGAAGGCTCTTGGACTTCCCTTTTGTCTTGCTCCTTTCCCACCAACTCTCTGTGTAAGCCAAGCTGAGTTCTCTTATCTTGAAATTAAGAATTTATAAGGCCACTGCTGGGGATTCCTGATGTGTGGGTGAGCCTCTTTGGATTCAGAGATTGACTAGTGAACAGATTGTTTATGTATTTTTTTTTAATTGGAGGATAATCACTTTACTACGCTGGGTCACTTTCTGCCATACAGCAAGGTGAATCAGCCGTGCGTGCATATGCCCCCACCCCCACCCCCAAGGCCATCGCGGATTGCCAAGCTGCAACCCCCCCCCCCCCCCCCNCATGCTTCTTGGCGGCTATTTTGCACATGTGTGTGTTGCGTGTGTTGCACGTGTGTATGTTGGAGCTGCTCTGTCCGTCTGTCCTGCCCTCTCTTTCCCCCACTGTCAGCAAGTCTGCTCTCCTTGTCTGCACCTCCATTCCTATGCATTTTTGAAAAATAAAAACAACAGTATGAATATTCAGGAAACATTTACTCAGCATTTCACCATCTTAGGACTTAACCAGGTTTGGCTTTGAGTCGGGGGATCTGGGTTCAAGACTTGGTCTTTCATTGACTTATACTTCAGACAACTTGCTTATCCTCTAAAGGCTTGTTCTTTTCCTGACAATAAGTTAAAAAAAAAAAAGTATTACAGGTACTCTGGTAGGCGTTTACACGGTGTTTAGTGGGAATTCAAAGGAGAGAGGAGTTTCTTCACTTTAAAAAAAATTTTTTTCTTTTTAATTTATTTTTTTATTGAAGGGTAATTGCTTTACAGAATTTTGCTGTTTTCTGTCAAACCTCAACACGAATCAGCCATGTGTATACCTATATCCCCTCCCTTTTGAACCTCCCTCCCATCTCCCACCCTGTCCCATCCCTCTAGGTTGATACAGAGCCTCTGTTTGAGTTTCCTGAGTCACACAGCAAATTCCCATTGGCTATTTAACATATGGTAATGTAAGTTTCCATGTTACTCTCTCCATACATCTCACTCTCTCCTCCCCTATCCCCATGTCCCTAAGACTATTCTCTATGTCTGTTTCTCCATTGCTGCCCTGTAAATAAATTCTTCAGTACCATTATTCTAGATTCTGTATATATGTATTAGAATACAGTATTTATCTTTCGCTTTCTGACTCACTTCACTCTGTATAATAGGTTCTAGGTTATTGCACCTCATCAGAACTGTGACTCATATGTGTTTGTTTTTATGGCTGAGTAATATTCCATTGTTACATGTACCACAACTTCTTTATCCATTCATCTGTCGATGGACATCTAGGTTGCTTCCATGTTCTAGCTACTGTAAATAGTGCTTCAGTGAAAAATGAACATGTGTCTTTTTCAATTTGGTTTCCTCAGGGCATATGCCTAGGAGTGGGATTGCTGGGTCATATGCTGCTTCTATTCCTAGTTTTTTAAGGAATCTCCATACCATCTTCCATAGTGGCTGTGTCAATTTACAGTCCCACCAACAGTGGAAGAGTGTTCCCTTTCTCCGCACCCTCTTCAGCATTTATTGTCTGTAGACTGTTTGATGATGGCCCTTCTGACTGCTGTGAGGCAATATCTCATTGTAGTTTTGATTTGCATTTCTCTGATAATGAGCTGTGTTGAGCAACTTTTCATATGCTTGATAGCCATCTGTATGTCTTTGGAGAAATGTCTGTTTAGGTCTTTCCCCTACATTTGGTTGGGTTGTTTGTTTTTCTGGCATTGAGTTTTATGAGCTGCTTGTGTATTTTGGAAACTAGTCCTTTGTCAGTTGTTTCCTTTGCTATTATTTTCTCCCATTCTGAGGGTTGTCTTTTCACCTGGCTTATCGTTTCCTTTGCTCTGCAAAAGCCTTTAAGTTTAATCAGGTCCCACTTGCCCACGCTGTTTACTTTTGTTTTTATTTCTGTTACTCTAGGAGATGGGTCATAGAGGATCTTGCTTTGATTTATGTCATCAAGTGTTCTGCCTATGTTTTCCTCTAAGAGTTTTATAGTTTCTGGTCTTATATTTAGGTCTTTAATCCATTTTGAGTTTATCTTTGTGTATGGTGTTAGGAAGTGTTGTAATTTCATTCTTTTACATGTAGCTGTCCAGTTTTCCCAGCACCATTTATTGAAGAGCCTGTCTTTGCCCCATTGTATATTCTTTTGTCAAAAATAAGGTACCCATAGGTGCATGGGTTTATTTCCGGGCTTTCTGTCTTGTTCCATTGGTCTGTATTTCTGTTTTTGTGCCAGTATCATACTGTCTTGATGACTGTAGCTTTGTAGTGTAATCTGAAGTCAGGAAGGTTGATTCCTCCAGCTTCATTCTTCTTTCTCAAGACTGCTTTGGCTATTCAGGGTCTTGTGTGTTTCCATATGAATTGGGAATTTTTTGTTCTAGTAAAAAATTAGAAAATTTTGTTCTAGAAAAATGCCACTAGTAATTTGATAGGGATTGCATTGAATCTGTAGATTGCATTTGGTAGTATAGTAATTTTCACAATATCAATTCTTCCTACCCAGGAACATGGACTATCTCTCCATCTGTTTATGTCATCTTTGATCTCTTTCATTAGTGTCTTGTAATTTTCTGTGTACAGTTCTTTTGTCTCCTTAGGTAAGTTTCAGTTCAGTTCAGTCGCTCAGTCGTGTCCGACTCTTTGCGACCCCGTGAATCGCAGCACACCAGGCCTCTCTGTCCATCACCAACTCCTGGAGTTTACCCAAACTCATGTCCATCGAGTCGGTGATGCCATCCAGCCATCTCATCCTCTGTCGTCCCCTTCTCCTCCTGCCCCCAACCCCTCCCAGCATCAGGGTCTTTTCTAATGAGTCAGCTCTTCACAGCAGGTGAGTTTACTCCTGGATACTTAATTCTTTTGTTGCAGTGGTGAGTGGGACTGATTCCTTAATTTCTTTTTCTGATTTTTCATTGTTAATGTATAGAAATGCAAGTGATTTCTGTGTGTTGATTTTGTAATCCTGCAGCTTTGCTAAATTCACTGATTAGCTCTAGCAATTTTCTGATACTGTCTTTAGATTTTCCATGTACAATAACATGTCATCTGCAAACAGTGAGAGCTTTACTTCTTTTCCAATCTGGATTCCTTTTCTTTCTTTTTCTTCTCTGATTGCTGTACCTAAGACTTCCAGAGCTATGTTGAATAATAGTGGTGAAAGTGGACACCATTGTCTTGTTATTGATTTTATGGGGAATGCTTTCCATTTTTCACCATTGAGAATAATGTTTGCTTTAGGCTTATCATATATGGCCTTTAGCATGTTGAGGTAGGTTCCTTCTGTGCCCAGTTTTTGAAGAGTTTTAATCATAAATGGGTGTTGAGTTTTGTCAAAGACTTTTTCTACATCTATTGAGAGTATCATATGGTTTTATCATATGGTTTTTATCTTTAAATTTGTTAATATGGTGTATCACATTGATTGATTTGCGTATATTGAAGAATCCTTGCATTCTTGGAGTAAACCCAACTCGATCATGGTGTATGAGCTTTTTGATGTGTTGCTGAATTCTGTTTGCTAAAATTTTGTTGAGGATTTTTGCATCTATGTTCATCAGTGATATTGGCCTGAAGTTTTCTTTTTCTGTGTTGTCTTTATCTGGTTTTGGTATCAGGGTGATGGTGGCCTCATAGAATGAGTTTGGAAGTGTTCCTTCCTCTGCAACTTTTTGAAAGAGTTTTTAGAAGGATAGGCATTAGCTCTTCTCTAAATGTTTGATAGAGTGCTCCTGTGAAGCCATCTGGTCCTGGGCTTTTGATTTTTGGGAGATTTTTGATCACAGCTTCAGTTTCAGTGCTTGTAATTGGGTTCATAATTTCTATTTCTTCCTGGTTCAGTCTTGGAAGATTGAACTTTTCTAAGAATCTGTCCATTTCTTTCAGGCTATCCATTTCATTGCCATATAGTTGTTCATAATAGTCTCTTATAATCCTTTGTGTTTCTGCATTGTCTGTTGTAACCTCTCCTTTTTCATTTCTAGTTTTGTTGATTTGATTCTTCTCTCTTTTTTTCTTGATGGGTCTGGCTAGAGGTTTGTCAATTTTGTTTATCTTCTCAAAGAACTAGCTTTTAGTTTTATTAATCTTTACTCTTGTTTATTTCTATTTCATTTCTTTTCCATTTATTTCTGCTCTGATCTTTATGATTTCTTCCCTTCTACTAGTTCTGTTTTGTCGTTCTTCTTTTTCCAGTCTAGGTGTAAAGTGAGGTTGTCTAGTCGATGTTTCTCTTGTTTCTTGAGGTAGGACCGTTTTGCTGTAAACTTCCCTGTTGGAACTGCTTCTGCTGCATCCCATAGGTTTTGAGTTGTTGTATTTTTATTGTCACTTGTTTCTAGAAATTCTTTGATTTCCCTTTTGATTTCTTCAGTAGTCTGTTAGTTATTTAGAACGTGTTGTTTAATCTCCATGTGTTTGTGTTTCTTACAGTGTTTTTTTTTTTGTTGGAATTGATATCTAGTCTCATAGCATTGTGGTCAGAGAAGATGCTTGATACGATTCAGTTTTATTAAATTTACTGAGGTTTGATTTGTGACCCAAGATGTGGTCTATCCTGGAGAATGTTCCACATGCACATGAGAAGTCGTCTTCTGCATTTGGATGGAATGCCCTGAAGATATCGATGAGATCCATCTCATCTAATGTATCATTTAAGACTTGTGTTTCCTTATTAATTTTCTGTTTTGATGATCTGTCCATTGGTGTGAGTGGGCTGTTATTCTCCTGCTATTATTGAGTTACTGTCAGATTCTCCTTTCATGTGTTTGTGTTTGTCTTATGTATTGAGGTGCTCCTGTGTTGGTTGCATAGATATTTACAGTTATTATGTCTTTCTGTTGGATTGATCCTTTGATTATTATGTAGTGTCCTTCCTTATCTCTTGTAATCTTTATTTTAAGGTCTGTTTTTTCTGATATGAGGATTATTACTCCAGCTTTCTTTTGCTTCCCATGTGCATGGAATATATTTTTCCATCCTCTCACTTTCAGTCTGTATGTGTCTTGAGGTCTGAAGTGGGTTTCTTGTAGACAGCATATATATGGATCTTGTTTTTGTATCCATTGAGCCAGTCTGTGTCTTTTGGTTGGAGCATTTAATCCATTTACATTTGAAGTAGTTATTGATGTATCTTTTCCTATTGCCATTTTCTTAATTGATTGGGGTTGATTTTGTAGATCTTTTTTCTTCTCATATTTCTTGACTATATATTGTTGTAAGGTTTGTTTGGTGGTACTGAATTCTCTTAACTTTTGCTTGTCTGAAAAGCTTTTTATTTCTCCATCAATTTTGAATGAGATCCTTGCCAGGTACAGTAATCTTGGTTGTACTTTCAGTACTTGCTGGGTTCAGTAATCTTTCAGTACTTTAAATATATCCTGCCATTCCCTTTTGGCCTGCAGAATTTCTGCTGAAAGATCAGCTATTAAGTATATGGGGTTTCCTTTATGCTTATGTTAAGCATATGTTACTTGTTGCTTCTCCCTTGCTGCTTTTAATATTCTTTCTTTGTGTTTAGTCTTTGTTAGTTTGATTAGTATGTGTCTTGCCATGTTTCTCCTTGGGTTTATCCTGTATGGGACTCTGTGCCTCTTAGACTTGATTATTTCTTTTTTCATGTTGGGAAAAATTTCAACTATAATCTCTTCAAAAATTTTGTCATACTCTTTGTTTTTCTCTTCTTCTTCTGAGACCCCTAAAATTCAAATGTTCGTGCATTTGATATTGTCCCAGGGGTCTCTGAGACTGTCCTCAGTTCTTTTCATTCTTTTTACTTTATTCTGCTCTTCAAAAGTTATTTCCACCATTTTATCTTTCAGTTCACTGATACGTTCTTCTGCTTCACATATTCTGCTGTGATTCCTTCTAGAGTATTTTTAATTTCAGTAATTGTGGTGTTTGTCTCTGTATGTTTATTCTTTAATTCTTATAGGTCTTTGTTAATTGATTGTTGCATTTTCTCCATTTTGCTTTCAAGGTTTTTGATCATCTTTACTATCATTATTCTGAATTCTTTTTCAGGTAGTTTGCTTATTTCCTCTTCATTTATTTGGACTTCTCTGTTTCTAGTTTGTTCCTTCATTTGTGTAGTGTTTCTCTGCCTTTTCATTATTGTTTGTAACATACTGTGTTTGAGGTCTCCTTTTCCCAGGCTTCAGGGTTGAATTCTTTCTTCCTTTTGGTTTCTGGGCTCCTAAGGTTGGTCCAGTGGTTTGAGTAAGCTTCGTCTAGGGTGAGATTGTGCTGAGTGTTTGTGTGTTTGTTTTTCCCCTGATGGGCAAGGCTGTGTGAAGGGTAATCCTGTCTGCTGATGGCTGGGTTTGTACTTTTGTTTGGTCTGTCGTTTGGGTGTGGTGTGCTGCACAGGATGCTGCTGGTGGCCGGGTGATGCCGGGTCTTGTGTGCAGGTGGTTTCCTTGGTGTGAGTTCTCACTCTTCTCTGCCTGGGTTAGTTCTCGGCTAGTCTAGGCTCTTGGCGTCAGTGCTCCCACTCCAGAGGCCCAGGGCTTCATCTCAGGTTTTGCATGGTTCTCTGTCTTCGTGTCCTCTGGTGGGGTCCTCCTGTCTGCTCCAGCTCGTGTCCTGCATGCACTTCTGTGTCTGAAGGTGTGCTCCTGATGTATCCATGGAGAGAGGTGTCTTCCACATCCACATACTCCTCCACCATCTTGTTCGGTCAGGTTGTCATTTCTTCCCTTTTTAAGAACCTTTTTTCCTGAATTAAGTTGCAGACGTGTACTGATGCTTTTTACTCCTATTTACTTGTGTTTATTTCCTAAAAGCAAGGACATTCTTATAGGTGACCACAGTACAGTCCAGGTCAGGAGTTTACGCCCATGAAACATGCTGTCTAATCTGGAGACTTTATTCCGATTTCACCAGTTGTACTGCTAATTTTCTTTATAGCAAAAGGAAAGGAAGCCTTGTCCTGGTCAGCTAGCCAACTGAGGATTGTGTTTTGTTTACTCATTATGTCTCCGTATTCTCCTTTACCCTGGAACAGTTTCTCAGTCTTTATTTTTCATGCCCTTGACATTTCTGATGAGTGCAGATCGTTTATTTGATAGAACATCCACAGTGGTGACGTGTCCTTTGTTCACTTGGTTACAGTGATATCATGCCATGCTTCTTATCTGTGAACTCATTTGCCCTCTGTAATTAAGTAATTTTTGGATATGTACTTTGTTTAAATATGTGCTGTTTCTTAACAGATTTTATCCACTAGGCTTTGTTGGTTGCTTTAGATGGAATTAGTTGATTTTATAATTCCATCATATATGTCTTTTAATTGGCATACTAATATAAGGAAGAGCTTTTCCTTTTTTCTATCTAGCTGTCCATCTTTCCATCCATTTGTCTATCTATGACTTACAGATTCTTATTTTATGAGTTATCATTTGTTTTTACTGGTATTTATTTAGATGCTCAGGTTGTTCCAGATTTGGGCAGGGAGAGCTTCTTTGTGTGTGTGTGTGTGTGTGTGTGTGTGTGTGTGTGTATTTGTCCAATTTATTCTATTCATTTGGTGATTTTTAAAGTTGAGGTATAATTGACCTCAATTTTATATAACTGTAAAAAAGTTTCAAGTGTACAGTGAAATGATTCAATATTTATATAGCCTATCTTCATATCTGCTTTTAGCCACAGCAGTATATCCTAGGCTCCTGCGTTCATGCTGCAGATTCAGCCATTTCTTTGAGAATCCCTGGTTCCTTTTATGGAGAATGGGCATCAGCAATAGCTCTGTTCTTTCACTTTCTCAGGCCCAAAGAAGTGTCATCCTTGATTTTTTCTGTCTCATACCCTGTACATATTCAGTTCATCAGCACATCCTGTTGGTCCTACCTCCAGAATGTCTCCAAAATATGATTGCTTCTTTCCCCACCCACCTTCTTAGCCTGAGCTGCCTTCCTTTCCTCTTGGGCTGCTCTGATGTCTCCATACTCATGTGCTTGCTTCCACCTCTGCTGCTCACCCCAGTGTCTGAGCTGTATTCTTTACATGGGGGCCGGAATAAATGTTTTCAGACTTTCCACTCCTCTGCTCAGAAAGCCTCTAGTGTCATTCAGTCCTGCTGAGACTGTTTAAATAGACCCACTGTGATTGTGTTCCTACCTGCCTCTTGCACATTGTCCTCCCGTTCTGGCCCCTGTTCACACCTCACCAGCCACAGGCCTCCTCTCTCTTCCTCAGATGCACCAGGCACACTTCCGCCTCGGAGCCTGTGCACTTCCTGCTCCCGGTCTGCATGGCCCTTCCTCTGGTCCAGAGAGCGAGTCTGCTCACTGCTCACTGTTTAGGTCTCTGCCTCTGTCTTCCGTTAGAGAGGCTCTTCCTAACTCCCAAACTGAAACAGTGTGCATTTATCCCCACTGTGTCACTTTTTGTCCCCCTGCCTGTGTGCTTGTCCTACAAACTACTCACCACTTGCTTATAAATGTAAATATTCATTTCTGGAATGCCAGTGCCTTGAGATCAGGTACTTTCTTTTTGGTCACTGCTTTATACTGAGTATTTGGAATATAGTAAAGGCTCAGTAAATATTTGTCTACTGAGTGGATATTTAAATGAAGTTTTCCATTGGGTGAAATGAGCCAGAAGTTGTAATAGTAGGTGTGAAGAGAAAAGACGTGAAGAGCACGATGACTAGGGAGAGTTGAAAGGGGTGCTGAGCCTTGCTGAGGCCCAGTGGAGAGAGTATGTTTCTTCCAGTGTTTTATGAGACTTGTGATTGTCCTTGTACGTATCTGGCACCAAGGAGATAGGCAGCTAGACGTGGGCGTCCTAGCCTGTGCTGATTCTCATAAGCACACTGTGGAAGTAATTCAGTGTGCTACCGTGCAGCGCGCTGAAGTTCTAGTGATGATGTCTCTCCATGAAGTCCACTCACTTAGAATTCATGTGCCTGGCGTGGAGCTGGAGCTATAGGGTGGACAGACAGTCACAGACTCTGCCTTCGTGAAACGTTCAGTCTCACGAGCGCAACAGATAGTAAACAGTTGTACAAATAAGTTTGTTGTTACAAGCTGATAAGTAATGGGAAGAAAGTAAGAATGTGGTGAGAGGGCATGGTAGACACTTCCTGTACCAGTCTCTGGTATTCCTAGGCAGTGATAACTCACACAGGGACTTAAAAGATGAGCAGAAAGTCAGCAAGGCGAAGAGCTACTGAGGAGAGTGTTCCAGACAGAGGGGGCTGCCTGTACGCGTCTGGAGGCATAAAAGAACTTGGTACATTTGAGGAAATGAAAAAAGGCCAGGACAACCAGAGTACAATGAATGAAAGCCACAAAAGATGAAGCGGGAGATAAAATGAGGACATAAGTTAGGATTGGAGTTTTTATTGCACTTGTAGTGGGAAGGCATTGAATGATTTAAAAAGATGGTGTTTCCATTGTGTTTTGTTGTAGGATATACCTACAATATATCTATCCAGTATAGTAGGATATACCTACAATTATCTTTACAGTATTGTAGGATATACCTATAATATATCTCCACAGTATACCCTATACAATATCTACCTACAATTATCTCTACAGTATTATAGGATATACCTACAATGTATCTCTACAGTATACCCTGTTGTTCATCTCTTTTGTATATAGTAGCATATATCATCTGTCCCTTTCCCCTTTGGTAACCATTAGTTGGTTTTCTATGTTTGTGTCTTATTTCTGGTTTTTAAATAAATTTATTTGTGTCTTTTTTTTCTTTTTAGATTCTACAAATAATGATGTCATGATAATTCTTTTTTATGGCTGAGTAGTATTCCATTATATGTATAACCACATTTTCTTTAATCATTGAATGATTTTAGCAAGGAAATAGAACAAATATGAATTAAATTTTCTTTTTTTAGCCACTATATGAATGGATTGAAATTCTTCATATTCCAAGCCAAGAACAGAAGCAGGGAAACAAATGTAGAGGCTTTTTCAGTGATCCAGAAGGAAGAAGATGGTAACTTAGACTAGAGAGGTGGCAGTGGAGATGGGGGAGAAGGAGATGAACTTAGAATTCTTTTCAGAGATGGAGTTGGTGTAACTTGGTAGATTTGATGTGTAGTTTAAAGGAGTAAGGGTATGTTAAGAACAGCTTCTAGGCTCTCTGACCTGATGTCCTAGAGAAAGCAAGTTAAAGCAGTGAAGGGACTCACTATTGATTAGATTAGATGATGTTTTTAAATAATAACAGCATTTATAAACATAACATACAGTCATTTTGGAGAGCCTAGACATGCTGTAGTAGAAATTGCTTCAACCTTTGTTCCACAAATTTTGCAGGAAGATTTTATTACAGTGTCTTAGATGGCAGTCCATCCAATCAATAGCTCATCATATTTTAAGTAGCTACCCTGTTCTAGAAATTGCTAGGTGCAGGGGCTGTGAGTGAGACATGATTTGAATTCTCATAGAGCTTTAACCAGTCACAAAAGCAGCTCCCAATAGTGATAGCTTATAGTGATGATCTTGAGCAATTAAATTTTGTGTGATGTATTACCTGAGTAATACATTATTGAAGTATTTCACAGGGTTTCTTTTTTTCACCCCCCCTTCAAAAAGAGTCATTTAATGATTGGTTTTGCTTTTTGTTTGCTTTAAAAAATTTTTTTTCAGAAGGGTATAGTCTGCCTGGTACTGTGTTCCATCGTTAGTAAGCTATTCAGTGAACACTTCCATAAAAAACAGCCACCTCTTTAAAAAAAAACAAAAAACAGAAGCATAAGAAATTGGTAGTATAGGGTTTTATTTGGAATTATCTTTCAAATTTTGTGAACTTGGAAGGAATGGTTTTTCTTAGAAGATTCATCACTGAAAAGAAGCATTTGTATTAAGTCATTACGTTGAAGAGCATGACAGCCTCCTCGAAATATATAGAATGGGTTTTTACATAAAATATCACCAAATAGTGCATTATATTTCTTTAGTAATTTTAGTGCTTTCTAATTTTGAAGGGTTTGATTGTTTGTGTGTGTGTGTCTGTGTTTCTAGAAAGTAAATAGCATTTTTGAAATAACTTTTTTCTTTGTATAAAGAATTTAACAGTTAATTAGAAATGAAATAAACTAGGTTCAGCAACTCTCTTCACTCTAAGAGTTGTTATCCCTATTTAGTTATTTTTTTCCTTGGAAAATATTTATCTTAGAATTACCAAAATGCATGTAAAAGCATTGACATTTTACTCTCAATGTCCCAACTACCTAAGCAGTCATTCTCAAGCCAGAATGCACTTTCACTTCAGTTCAGTTCAATCCTTCAGTTGTGTCCGACTCTTTGCGACTCCATGAACCGAAGCACGCCAGGCCTCCCTCTCTGTCATCAGCTCCCAGAGTTCACTCAGACTCACATCCATCAAGTCAGTATTGCCATCCAGCCATCTCATCCCCTGTCGTCCCCTTCTCCTCCTGCCCCCAGTCCCTCCCAGCATCAGAGTCTTTTCCAATGAGTCAGCTCTTCGCATGAGGTGGCCAAAGGACTGGAGCTTCAGCTTTAGCATCATTCCTTCCAAAGAAATCTCAGGTCTCATCTCCTTCAGAATGGACTGGTTGGATCTCCTTGCAGTCCAAGAGACTCTCAAGAGTCTTCTCCAACACCACAGTTCAAAAGCATCAATTCTTCGGCACTCAGCCTTCTTCACAGTGCAACTCTCACATCCATACATGACCACAGGGAAAACCATAGCCTTGACTCGACAGACCTTAGTCGGCAAAGTAATGTCTCTGCTTTTGAATATACTATCTAGGTTGGTCATAACTTTCCTTCCAAGGAGTAAGTGTCTTTTAATTTCATGGCTGCAGTCACCATCTGCAGTGATTTTGGAGCCCCCAAAAGTAAAGTCTGACACTGTTTTCACTGTTTCCCCATCTATTTCCCATGAAGTGGTGAGACCGGATGCCATGGTCTTCGTTTTCTGAATGTTAAGCTTTAGGCCAACTTTTTCACTCTCCACTTTCACTTTCATCAAGAGGCTTTTGAGTTCCTCTTCACTCTCTGCCCTAAGGGTGGTATCATGTGCATATCTGAGGTTATTGATATTTCTCCCGACAGTCTTGATTCCAGCTTGTGTTTCTTCCAGTCCAGCGTTTCTCATGATTAAAACCACCTTATCCTGCCTAGGCCCTGTTCAGATATTCATGAACTCCAGGGACTGGGAAGAAGGGCCCAGGCATAGTATTAGGAAATGCTCTCTAGGTAGTTTTGTAATTTGAAACTGCTTGAAGATATGCATGCCTGTTAGCTACAACTCCAATAGGAAAATCAAGATGCAAACTCACTCTAAGCCGTGAGTTCTCACCCACAGTAACTGTCTGTAGATTTTTTGACAGTGATGGACAGGTAACACAGGTAGCCAGTGTATAGAGCTTGTTTGGTGAATCTTCACCTTCTGGACAGCCCCACTTGGATACAGTGTGGGACATTCCTTACTCTGGCCCAGCAACTGTGTTGAGCCTGGTGTTAGGGCGCACATCTGGAGTTCCCGCCCACTACGTGGCAGATTTCTGGGTTTGTTTGAGTGCTCGGGGCACGCTTCTTGAGGTCCGCTCCACGCTGCACTTGTGCATGTCCCTGGTGTGTTCTCCGGTCACCTCTTTGTTGATGGCCGACTGGCCCTTCTTCTTGCTGACCTTAAAGATGTGGGAACCATCCTGCTGGACTGGACAGTTTAGCAAAATTTTATTGAATATTCATTAAGATAGTGGTTAAGAGCCTAGGTATTAGAAATAAGCTGCCCAGGTTCAAATCCTGTCTCTGCTGAGTGACCTTTGTCAGCTAAGTTACCTAATAGGTTTGTTGAAAGGATTAAATGAATTGGTATTTGCAAAGCACTTGGTGTGTCACGCATGTGGTGAGCCGTGAATCAATGCCAGTTTGTGCTAGCTGTCTTAGTGGTGGGTGCTGGAAACCCACAGACACATAGAGACTGTGTCCCTGCCCTCCAGACAGCATGCATCCATAAGCCAGCAACTGAAGCCTTGTGGTTCGTAATGGGGGGTCTGTTTTGTGTTCTAGGTTCACTGCCTTCCCCATTATGTGTCAGCTTTTGCATTTAATAAAATCATCTTGTTGTTACTTGCTCCCATTTCAAACATCTGAAGAAACTGAAGCCTTTGATGGATTACCATACCTGGAATTATAGTTAATCAGTATCAGAATCAGCATTTGAACCAGGCCGTGTGACTCCAGATCTTTACCCTTGACTGCTAGTCTGCCGTAGACGTGCTTGAGATGCTGGGAGGATGACAGCAAGGTGTCTGCCTAGGCTGTCTGTGTCGTCTTCAGGGAGCAGGTAGTATTTGACTAGGGGGTTCAAGGAATGAATGAGAATACTGGATGGGGAAAGGAGGGCATTTCTCACGGAATAGTTTGGGTGTGAGAAAGGTTACTGAACATTTGGAACTGTGTGTAATTTCTTTGGTTGGCATTCAGTTAAGAGATGAGGTTGAAAAGGTGAGTACAGACTAGACCAGGTCATGAAGATCCTGTGGTCCATGTTAAGCAGTCTGTTCTTTGCTTTCTAGTTACGGTGGTTCTTTAAAGTAGTTAAATAGCTCTTGAGGAGCTCCTGAAGAATTTATTTTAAAGAGGACGGCATGGTTGTATTTGCGTTTAGCAACCTAGTTCTGGTGATGCAGTGTGAAGTGGGTCAAAGAAGCCCTCCATTCCAGTGCTCACAGTGGTCACTGAGAGGTGAGCAGGGCCTGGATGAAGATGGATGGGGTCCAGTAGGCAGAGGCTGTGTGAAGGATTTAGGATAGGATGGCAGAGGCAGAGTGCTGGGTTCAGTTGAGGTTAAACGAAAGGACAGGACCACATAGTTCCCCGTGTTCCTTTTTGAGTAGATGATGATGCTGGGTGTGGGAAGGGGAGCTGCTTCGGATAGTCTCTCCCGGTCGTGGTTACACAGACTGGGGGCTTGTGCCAGGTCTGGACTGTCGTGTGTGTGGATGTGGAGGTCAGGAGGGCTTCCAGGTAGGCTTGCCAGGCTATCAGCAACAGGTGACAGCTGAAACTGCATGGGTAATAGCTGAAGCTGCTAACACAGGTGACGCTCACTTAACAGCAAACGTTGCCGGGTGCTGGTTACCATGTGTCCCGTTAGGCGCTAGAGATAAAACAGGGACCAAAACAGACTTTAAAAAAAAATTCTTATTCTCAGGAGCTAACAGTTTAGTAGTGGGAATGGGTTAAAGTAAATACTATATCGTGTGGTAACATTATGGAGAAAAAGCAGGCGGTGGGGGGCAGAGAACTCTGAGGGGAGGGATAGATTTGTGCAGTTTTGAATGGTTGAGCTAGGGACTGTCCACCACGTAGCAGAAGGCTGAACAAGGTGAGGGAGTGAACAGCAGAGTATTGGAATCGCAGGCTGGGGACAGGGGCTTGTGCCTGGAACAGTCCAGGAGATACACGACCGCCACACGCTCGCTGACACTTGGCATTTTCTGGGGGTTTATTTATTTATTTTTAGGAGCCGTCCTAGTGGGTGTGAATGGGTGTGATTTACAGTTGCATTTCCCTGGTAACTGGTGACGTTGAACATCTTTTCATGTGCATATTGCCTGTCTGTATATATATATGTTCTTTAGAGAATGAAAACCGATTAGAAGTCATTATATTGTAAGATCTTATCCTAATTCAGTTGTTCGGCAAAACATAGTCTGAACTGATTTGAGACTATATATATTTGTATACATATATGTACATTCTTTGTTGTGTCAGTTGCTCAGTCGTGTCCGACTCTTCGTGACCCCATGGTCTGTCCATGAAATTCTCCAGGCAAGAATACTGGAGTGGGTTGCCATTCCCTTCTCCAGGGGATCTTCCTGACCCAGGGATCAAACTTGGGTCTCCTGAATCACAGACAGATTCTTTACCATCTGAGCCACCAGGGAAGCCCAATATATTCTTCAGTTATCCTATTTAATATGAATATTCATATGCTTTGCTGAAGAAATATTAAGGTATGTGATTATGCAGTATTGTCCCAAACCCTACTGAGGCTGTTGATTTAAGATACATATATGTACTGTAACACTTTTCTAAACGAGAAAAGTTCACAATTCCAAAGCACATTCTATTCCAAGCCTTTTTTTGGATAAGAGGCTGTGGATGTGTACTTTGGAAAGTTACGTTCTAGTTCAAAAAACTTTACAGACTTCTGGAGTTCAGAAACTAATCAGTTGGGGCCTCGCCTTGTGCCTGGCCGGTGCTTTTCTGTCTGTGCTTCACTCTCGCTGTCCCTGTGCTGCCCTCCTCTACCTCTCGACTTCTCTGAGCCTGGTGTCCCTCCCCGACATCCTTCCCCACCTGTGAAGTGGGCATGTGTTTCCTGCTTTGAGGACTGAATGGGGAATGCCTGAGATGTCAGTGCAAGATGCAGGGTCTGCCCAGGAGGTGCCCCACACATGCTGAGGCTCTTTCTTCCCAGTTCCTGCTCTCTCCACCTGGCAGCATGTGACCTCATTCTTACACATCTCTTTCATCAGGTAACTGTTAATCCTTAAGGAACAGGACTGTTTTTTATTAAAGTTTTCATGGGAAATGTTCCAATGTCAGAAAGACCTATCTTCCCCCACCATTGCACATTATTGTGCTGATACTAAGGGGAATCCTACTTTCTCCCACCTCAAAGTGTCATTCCCACAGGGAATGGAAAAGAAATGTCTGGCGGGGGAGGGAGCAGGGCTGTGTCAACTTCAATTGTGATTTTCCTTTTGTACCAGATCTAGACTGTGGGTCTCTGTATGCAAGAGTGGTCTGTCTCTATTGGATGGAAGTGGAGTTTTTTGCAGAAAAGTAACAATCTTTTCTCCAAAATGGCTGGTAATAAGTTTCATTATCTAGAATAGGCATATTTAAAGTTACCTTTTTTGATTTAGCCCAATTATTAGTGCGTTCAGTGCCCCCTGCCGTGTTTTCTTAGGTTGGACAGTCCATTCTGGCCCAGAATGTACGTCTTATTTTAGCCGTTCTGGCGTATTCAAATGAGAAGGAAGGCACAGGGTGGGAGCACCTGAGTTAAAAGCTTAAAAAACTTATGGGCTCTTGATTTGTTAAATACCTGCTGCTTTGGAAAGTTGCATATTTAATGACATTTTGATTGAAATTTACACATGAAATCAAAGATAACCTTGTAATTCAGACTTGGCAGCTCGATTTTGGCAAGGACTGGGTTAACGGGTGGCTGGGTGCACCTGTTCCTGACTGCGCAGCCTTTGTTGCTTCTGCGCTGGCTCAGAGGCTTCTTTCACAGGGGAGCTGGAGGGTGGCCGGCGCGTTTCCTAGTGCAGGAGGCCGAGGGCCCTGGCGGCAGGGAGGTGTGCCGTGCCTCCGGCCTTCCGCAGACCCTCTTGGTGGCGGCGATGTGCAAACAGCTGTACTGGAGCTGGGTGTCCGCCTTCCCGTCAGGCATCCGCCTGGAGGAGCGCCCGGCCGCGCGCGGGAAGCCTCCCCAGCAGCAGGTGCCGTCGCCGCAGGTGCGTGGTCTCGCCCTGTGTGCGTCCTGTGTGATCCTTGGCCAGGAGGTTAGATTTGGTTTCTGACTGGTTATTCTGATATTTTCTGTATTACTGTTCTTGTTATTTGGAGCTGTGAAGATAGGCTAAAAGATGCTACTTTGTGAATTATAGTACATGATTCTGGAATGTAGTTTAAAGAACAATGTGTTTAAAACCTTTTGCAGAGCTCTGTTTGGCTTTTGAGAAACAAACAAAAAAAAATCTTACTCTAACCCCATCTTGTGTTTTTCTTTTTGATTTTTGCTCTTGAAAGAGCCTCAGTGCTCGTTGGTGTCGTAACACAGTTTATCCAGCTAACAGATGTTTGTCTTTTGTTTTGAGGTATCTCAAGGAAGAGGTGAGGTTTCACCTGGCTATGCTCCAACATGAAACCTGAGATACGTCCCTTGGCCTTTTAGAAAAGGGAGTCGTTAGAAAGACCAAAGGGAGTCCTCAGATGAGTTATGGTGAAGAGGCGTTTTCCTTAAATAAATTTATATAAAGAATATACATTTGATATAATATCTTTTTAGATTTGTTAGAGGTGGGGGTGGGGTAGGGTGTGTGTTTGTCATGAGCTCCAGCAAGGGACTCTTAGTAATCTCTCAGTGGTTTTTAAAGCATAAAATGGTGAAGGATAATTTTGGTTGCTCCTTTTAAGAGTTATTAATACTTGTGTTTGAGTAGGCTGAATTCTAGCTCCATTTTTAAAAACATTAATTCATGTTTATAGAATATCCATGATAATTATACATGGTTATGTATTATATGTTATATATACAACACACACGGAGACATACCTTCTTTTGTTGCTTTTCACTTTATTGTGCTTCGCAGATAATGTTTTTTACAAATTGAAATTTGTGGCAACTCCGAGTTGAGCAAGTGTATCAGCAAGCACCATTTTTCTAAGAACATTTATTTGTTCATTTCATGTCTCTGTATCACATTCTGGTAATTTTTGCAATATTTCAAACTTTTTCATTATTATTGTATTTGTTCTGGTGATCTGTTATGGGACTTGCTGAAGCCTCAAATAATGGTTGGCATTTTTCAGTAATAAAATATTTTTAAATTAAGGCATGTCTTTTTTTTTTTTTTTTAAGACGTAATGCTATTGCAAACTTAATAGACCAGAGTGTAAACATAATTTTTATATGTACTGGGAAACCAAAAATTTGTGACATGCTTTATTATGATTCTTACTTTGTTCCTGTGGTCTGGAGCCAAATCCACAGTATCTCTGAGGTATGCCTATGTGCATAAACGAGTCTTGTTACATTGAGCACAGGGCAAATCAAATTCCCCTGTGAAAAGCTACTAGGAAGGAAATTTTAGGAGCAGTGTACAAGGGACTGAAGACTCTTGTTTTGGTGTATTCTTTTCATATTGTTCTTAGTGCCTACCTGTGCAGGCTAGAGGACGATTGCTTTCTGTGTGCACTCCCGTGTTGAGCAGGTCGTTGCTGTTTCCGTCAGTTGGCGTGCTGTATGTCTGATCTCAGCCTGTGGGCAGCAGGCCCTCCTCCCCATCCCTGACTCCGAATCCCCACGTGCCGGCGGTGTCTCTTTAACTACTGAGTCATTAAGGAAGGAGTTTAGCTGAGGATATTCACAGTATTGTTAAATACGGAAACTGTAGTGTCACCAACTGCATTTGGTTCTAGGAGGTTTATTAGCATATTTAGTTTTCGTTTGGTTGCTCGTTTTAAAGGATAAGACAGTTTATTTCAAAACTTATTAGCTTGTTTCTGGCTTTTCTAATTCCTTGTGGAATCCTGAGAACAGGACACTTTTCAATTCAGATGGTTTTTTGTTTTGTTTGTTACCTATCTTAGTATTTTAGTGTAGCTAACTTACATAACCGATGTATTTTCTCACTGCACAGAAAGTTGGAGTGACTGGTCCTCCTGATCCACAAGTCCGCTGTCCTTCTGTTATTGAGTTTGGGAAGTATGAAATTCATACCTGGTACTCCTCTCCATATCCTCAAGAATACTCAAGGTATGTTTTGAGAGGCCATTTACCTTTTGTTCTTAGGGTCCTAGAACTCCAGCACTGGAAGTGATCTTGGAGACATTGTTGTAGTCTAGTTCATCTCTTTACATTCAGGAAAACTGGTAGGTTTTAAGTGTCCATAACAGCAGCATACTTTGGCAGCCACTTAGTCTCAGTTGGCTTTATAATAGATTTTCTTTTCTGTAACCTGTCCAAAAACTGTTACTTGCGATCGGAACCCTGACATATGGTCAGAATGAAAGGGGAACATTTTGAGAAATTGACCTTAATATCGCACACCAAAAACTTCTTATAAAGAGAAATTCTTATACTTAACTATAAAAAGTTTTACTGAGTAGCCTTTTAAATTTTTATAGTTTAACAAACTGAGTAAATTATTTGTTTTCCCAGAATAGTTAGCCAAATGGTATAAAAAATATATATAAATGGCTTGGGTTTCTAGATACAAAAACGGGTCAGACACCAGCTTTTTGGGGTAACGTAGTGAGCTTAGTGAAGCCAGACTCGTTTCCTGACTCAGCTCTGACGTTTATAAGCTATATGACCTTAGAAATGACCTAGCTACCTGGTACTTCAGTTTCCTCATCTGTAAAACAGGGATAATAATAGTTCTGACCTCAGGAGGTTTATTGTGAACATTAAATGAGTAGAATCATGTAAATCATTTAAAAATAGTGAGTGCTCAATAACGTCAGTTATTTTTTTCTTTTAGGGTTGAAATTAAAAGAGTTGAAAAATAAGATTCAGTCAAAAAATTAATCACTGTCTTAGCATTTAAAGTACAGCAGTCATTAATTCTTCAATCTGGCTTACAAATCTAAGCAAATTAGAAAAATAGGAGTGAGACCCAGACCTCAGTGACAGAGAGAGGTGGGTAGAAAGCAAAACCCCAGGAAATTAACATACAAGCTTATGAAACACAGTAGCTGAGAGCCATCTATTGTAGGATCAGTTACCTCCAAACACTGTGTTAGACCTTTAAGGCAATATTCTGTTTATTTCATGGAAGAATAACAATCTGAGTTTGTTAAAAACATTAAATTATATTTATGTATATATGTTAAAAGAGGGAAAGACATTCCTCAACTACCTACAGAACACAGGTATTCAATGCAATGTCTTCCTCAGGAGTTATGGCTAACCAGGGTATTGTATGATCAAGAACAGCAAAGTTGAAGAATTAATTTCGTCATTAGGCTTAAAATAAATTATTACCATATTTGAGTGAGCTCTTTACCAGCTGTGCAGATCACAAGAGTGCCCCGCCTAGAACAGAAAGCCTGTTCAGCCCATGTGTCGCCTGTCCTAGCGGCTGCCATGCGGAGAGTGGAGCCCCAGGCACCTGCTTTTGTCCTCTCCAGGGCGGGAGGAGGAGAGGAGCTCATTTAGTCAGGAGTGGAGACAGAGAGGATGAGAATGAGGCCATCGATTTTAAGATATTAAGTCTGATTAAAAATGTTGCATTTTGCTCTGATGAGTTTGTCCCTGGAATTTGACTTCTTAATCAAGTTGGAGGGAGTTAGTTACCAGTGAAAAAACAAGCATTGCCAGCAGAAAAATAAATAACCTAAGACGTTTAATAGGAATTGTAACAGAAAGCAGCAGTAGGAAAAGAACTGTAACATACATCTAAGTAGAATTTTAGACATTTTCTGTACTTTTCATTAGTCACCATTGTGAAGGGTTCCCAGAAAATAGGAGATGGTATTGCATAATTTATAAGTTTTTTAGTAATTATTATTTTTTCTATCTATATCGTCTTAATTTTCTTAATTATATTTTCAAAAAAACATGTTTTATTAAGTTTAGACTTGTTTCACTTCTGAGTTCTTTAAACTTGAGTTGACTATAATGTTTAGAGATCACATGTTTTCTAAATAATAAACCTTTATTTTTACTTTGTTAATGACTATTCTCTGCCAAATTACTTCTAAATTATTTTCTTATTAATAAAAGTTCTAAACACTTAAAAATTTTTCCAAATCCTAAAGCATGTAAAGTATGACAGTTGGAGCAAAAACAAAGAAGAAAAGATTGTAAAAGGAAAAATTATTTTGAAAATGGGATTATGTATTATCTCCTGTAATATTCAGGTATTTGTGTGTGTGGTATATGTTAAGTAGTCTTGCATCTATGATTTTTAAAAAACAAAATAAAATGAAACAACAGCAATGAAGCAGCTTCATTTGGAGCAAGTATGATTAAGTCTCAGACGTTGAAGAATATAAACCAGAGGTTTTAACCTGAGGTTTCCCCCTCAGGGTGATGTGATGCACACTCATGGCAGACGGGTCCATATAGGGCCCTACTCTGCTTTTAAAGACGTGACATAAATAGGCTAAAGGCAAGAGGAACTGTGGTCATGGAATAGTCTCTACTCCTGAGCTGTTTAGAGCCTTAGCTTCTTACTAACCTTTTTGCTACAAGTTCGTATTAAGATAAGATCCTAAGAAGGCAGACTCTCACATATTTGAGTAGTTTGGGAACCTGGCTTTTCCTTTGATCCTGTTCCTGACTTGACTCGATGCTTAGATTATGTACAACCCCAGTTACTAAGGAACAGCATCCTCAAAGTCTTTGAAGGACCATTAAATGATGAAATAAAATGGATGAAAGGAGAATAAAAATATTCATAGTATTAATCATAAATAATAGCCATAGTTACCATTCACTGAGCTTACTAAACATCTCTGGAATAATTCTTTGAGGTGAATATTGCTATCTTTGTTTTTACAGGCCACGACCCAGCAAACATATTCAAGACCATACAGTTTATAAGTGGGAGAACCAGGATTTAACCCCACTTTTCTCTTACCATATAGCTATAACTTTTAGCCACTGTACATGACTACTCCATATAGCATTGATATCTAGATTGATCTCAGATGGCTTGTACCATATTCTTTGACTTGAGTATTTGGTGTAATTTCTGTTGTATTAAAATTTTACGATTGACGTAAAGCCACACAAACTGCTGCTATCTTGGCCACAATAGGAAGAATATTTGCATTATCATAGAGGTAAGGGAACCAATACAGCTGCAGCCCAGTCCTGACTTCAGAGACTGTGGTGTCCATGTACTGGGTGACTTTAAAAGAAACGCAAGTGTGGGAGCGATACCCCCATGATGCAGCTAGTCAGAGTGGCCATATATCTCCTCGATAGTCTGGGCCTAGGTGCTGTCAAGGGGAAGATGGCAGAAAGCAGTACTCAGCAGAGTTCTTTAGGTCAGGGAGTGTTCCCGATTTCAATAACTGCACTTCGTTCCCTGTGATCTGATGGTTTTCCTATTTGATATATTTTTTCAGGGAGAGAACTGCAACCATTTGTACTCCTACTAGAAGAAATATTTGATCTTTTCTAGAGTTTTATTGAATGATTCCCATTAGACTAACAGTGTCATCCCAGTAGTCCTGGTTTTAATAAAGTCACAGGCTTTTAAAATACAAAGGATCACAAGAGACTATGACAAATAGCTATGTCAATCAAATGGACAACCCAGAAGAAATGGGAAAGTTCCTAGAAATGAACAATCTTCCAAGGCTGAAGCAGGAAGAAACAGAAGATGTGAAAAGACCAATTACCAGTAATGAAATGGAATCAGTAATAGAACAACTATCAGCAAACAAAACTTCAAGACCAGGTGGCTTTATAGGTGAATTCTACCAAACATTTAGTGAGTGGTAGCACCTGTCTTTTCTCCAACTATCCCAAAAAACTGCAGAGGAAATAGTGCTCCTGAACTCATTCTGTGAGGCAAGCAGCTCCCTGATACCAAAACAAGATAAAGATACCACAAGAAAAGAAAATTACAGGCCAGTATCACTGATGAACATAGATACAAAAATCCTTAACAAAATCCTAGCAAACCAATGCAACAATAAACAATAAACAATGTCAGACTTTATTTTTTGGCTCCAGAATCACTGCAGATGGTGATTGCAGCCATGAAATTAAAAGACGCTTACTCCTTGGAAAAAAAGTTATGAGCAACCTTGATAGCATATTCAACATTACTTTGCCAACAAAGGTCCATCTAGTCAAGGCTATGGTTTTCCCAGTGGTCATGTATGGATGTGAGAGTTGGACTGTGAAGAAGGCTGAGCGCCGAAGAATTGATGCTTTTGAACTGTGGTGTTGGAGAAGACTCTTGAGAGTCCCTTGGACTGTGGGGAGATCAAACCAGTCCATTCTGAAGGAGATCAGCCCTGGGATTTCTTTGGAAGGAATGATGCTAAAGCTGAAGCTCCAGTACTTTGGCCACCTCATGCGAAGAGTTGACTCACTGGAAAAGACCCTGATGCTGGGAGGGACTGGGGGCAGGAGGAGAAGGGGACGACAGAGGATGAGATGGCTGGATGGCATCACGGACTCGATGGACGTGAGTCTGAGTGAACTCCAGGAGTTGGTGATGGACAGCCTGGCGTGCTGCGATTCATGGGGTCGCAGAGAGTCTGACACGACTGAGCAACTGAACTGAATGCAATAATGTATTAAATGCAACAATGTATTAAAATGATCATAAGCAATGATTATAAATAATAAGTGAGATTTATCACAGGGATTCAAAGATTCTTCAATATCTGCAAATCAGTCAGTGTGAAACAACACACTGAAGAACAGAATTAACAAATTGAAGGTCACACTAAAAATAATGTGACCATCTCAGTAGATGCACGAAAAGCTTTTGACAAAATTCAACATTCACTTGATAAAAACTCTCCAGAAAGTGAGCATAGAGAGAACACACACAGTAAAGGCATGTAGGATAAGCCCACAGCTAACTGCATACTCAGTTGTGGAAAGCCGAAAGAATTTCTTCTCAGGTCAGGAACAAGACCACTGTAGTTCAGCGTAGATTGGAAGTCCTAGATGCCGCAGTCAGACAAGAAAAAGAAATAAAGAATCCAGATTGGAAAGGAAAAAGTAAAATTGTCACTGTCTGCAGATAATATGACACTATACATAGAAAAGTCCTAAAGAGGCCACACAAAAAGTTTGGAGCTCACTGATGAATTTGGTAAAGTTGGCAGGATGCAGGATCAATATGCAGAAATCTGTTGGATTTCTATACACTGACAGTGAACTATCAGAAAGTAAGGAAATAGTCTCATTTACCATTGCATCAAAAAGAATGAAATACCTGGGAATAAACCTGCCTAAGGAAGTAAAAGATCTGTACTCAGAAAACAGTAAGACATTGATGAAAGAAATTGAAGATGACATAGACAAATGGAAAGATATATTATGTTTATAGATTGGAAAACGTACTGTTAAAAACGACAATACCATGCAAAGCAATCCACTCATTATGTGCAATTCCTGTTAAGTTACTCAGGGCATTTTTCATAGAACTAGGATAAAAATTTTTTAATTTGTATAGAAACGCAGAAGACCCCAAATGGCCAAAGCAATCTTGAGAAAGTAAAACAGCTGGAGGGTTGACTAAGGCGATTGCACCCCACTCCAGTACTCTTGCCTGGAGAATCCCACGGACGGAGGAGCCTGGTGGGCTGCAGTCCGTGGGCTCGCTAAGAGTCAGACACGACTGAGCGACTTCCCTTTCACTTTTCACTTGCATGCATTGGAGAAGGAAATGG
>SJYQ01052683.1:0-15257 GCA_006410935.1 Redunca redunca
TAAGCGTCTTTTAATTTCATGGCTGCAATCACCATCTGCAGTGATTTTGGAGCCCCAAGAAATAAAGTCTGTCACTATTTCCACTGTTTCCCCGTCTATTTCCCATGAAGTGATGGGATTGGATGCCATGATCTTTGTTTTCTGAACTTTGAGCTTTAAGCCAACTTTTACGCTCTCTTCTTTCACTTTCATCAAGAGGCTTTTTAGCTCCTCCTCACTTTCTGCCAAAAGGGTGGTGTCATCTGCATATCTGAGGTTATTGATATTTCTCCCAGCAATCTTGATTCCAGCTTGTGTTTCTTCCAGTCCAGCATTTCTCATGATGTACTCTGCATGTAAGTTAAATAAGCAGAGTGACAGGCATAAACCCATAATTGAATTTATTTTCCTCACCATTTACTCATACTATCATAGATCATTTTGGGGCCCAGGGGAAGCAAATACTTGTTAAGAAATCTCCATGTGCAAGGTCATTCAGGCAGAGATCCTGCCTTTCTGTGTAAAGGTTTGAGAACATGACTTAATTATAATAGCACTAGCAGCAGCAACCACCAGCCCCCGTTATAAGAGGTACATAAGTTATCTTCTCTAATCCTTAGGACAGTCCTGCCAAGATAGGTCTTGCTATTCTTATTTTATTAGTGCTAGACTGTAAAGCTGAGAGATGTAGAGTGGTTGTCAAGGTCACATGGCTTGTAGGAGCCTGAGTTTGCGTTTTTGCCACTGTCCTTGACTGCATACTTCTGCCATACTAGGCTTATCTCAGGTCCTTAAATGAGACAGACATAACCACGCGCCTCCAGCCTCTTGTTCTTTCTGGTTGCAGTGAACACGCCTTCCTTACCCGACCCTTGGTTAAGTTCTAACCATCATTTAAGTTTCACCTTAGATATTGGCAGTTCAGTTCAGTTTAGTTCAGGCGCTCAGTTGTGTCCCACTCTTTGCGACCCCATGGAGTACAGTGCTCCAGGCCTCCCTGTCCACCACCAACTCCTGGAGCTTACTCAAACTCATGTCCATCAAGTCGGTGATGCCATCCCACCATCTCATCCTCTGTCGTCCCCTTCTCCTCCTGCCTTCAATCTTTCCCAGCATCAGGGTCTTGTCAGATGAGTCAGTTCTTCACATCAGGTGGCCAAAGTATTGGAGTTTCAGCTTCAGCATCAGTCCTTCCAGTGAATATTCATGGCTGATTTCCTTTGGGATGGACTGGTTGGCAGCTAGGCGTTTCTTAACCTCTACATCCTCCCGCGCCCCCACCCACCATGACCCGTTAACTTCCTGCAGGCTCCAGCATGCTGCTTGATGGCACTTATGGTCCTCGTTGTTTTATGTTTGCCTGCTTTCCTGGACTCTGAGCTCAATGAGGTGAGGGCCAGAATGGTCTGATGTCATTGCCTAGAATGGCACGTGGTACCCAGTGGGTGTGCAAGACGTACTTATTAAATGAATGAGTGGATGTTTATGTCCTGTGCGACACATGGAGTAGAAAGAGAGGTGTGCATCCTTCAAGTCATGGAGAAAACACTTAAAAAATTGCACACTAAATCAACATGTAAGTATATCAGTAAATGAGTATTTATTTGGATATCAGAAGTGAGCATATATTTATATATCAGTAAATGAGTATAGGTATGTGTTTTTGTTTACTTAATGTATACTGCAGAAATTCACAAAATTGAGACTTTGAAAAGGATGAAGACATTTTAGAAAGGAGTTACTAATCGGTTTTTCTACATGTCATAGAATCAGCAGGCGTAAGGACCTGTTGTACTTCCAGCAGCAGGGAGCTGGGGCAGGCTCTGGAGAGAGGCAGTAACTAAGTAACTGATCCAACCTCAGCTCCTGGTGGGATTGGGGTTGGGATGGGATGGGATCCTGGATGGATCAGAGCCCAGTGTGGAGTGTGGGAGGTGCTAGGGTTTTACAGGGAGGGGTGAGCAACTGAGCAGAAAGCTGAATCCTCTGAATTGTAGGGGAGGGGTGGGGAATAGCCTGGTCAGAAAGGCTGGGGCTTGGCTGTGATTGAAATCTGATGCCAGTTCACGGTTTAAGACTTCACCATCCTGAAATGACAGCTTGTTAAGTTCTCCAGGAAGCAGATAACTGCCCCTTGCATCCTTTAGTAAATATTTTTCCTTCCCTCCCTTATCTCTGGGTAGAGTAGAAATAACATACAATTTATTCTATCACTTTAAAAGAACTTGGTTAATTCTTTTTTCCCTCTCCACCAGATACACCTAAAAGATTTACTCTTTGTCTTTATCATTGAAAATGTTGATGAGGTTACTTCCTGTACAGAGGATGTAATGAGGGCTCAGCGCCATGGACTAACTCCTTTTAAGCCTGTAGAGAAGTACTTGTAGTTTCTGAGGTAGAATGAATGGCAGAGGATAAAAAAGTACAGTTCACTGTTGGCACTCGGATGCGCTGGGCAATGAATGGGGGAACTGGGCAGCTGTGACTGTAGAAGCTGGTGGCCAGACGCTGGGGCAGGTGAAATGCTGCTTTGGCTCCTCGGTGGGTGGTGGTATCTGCCTTGTCACGTTGAACCTTCCGAAGCGTGAGGCTGCCTGCAATGCTGGTGAAAAGCCTGCTGCTGGTCAGAGACAGATAGCTCCTGTGAGCCCGTTTGTCATCTCAGTAGCTGTTGGGGGAAGATATACCCCACAGCTGGGAGGGGGAAATATACTGATATCTGTATTTATTGAAAAATCACATTTGGCATAGTGAAGGGAGTGAAATAAATAGTGGAAATTATTTCTCTTCCAACTATAACATTAAATGTACAAATAAAAGGAAACATTGCAATGACTGCAGATTGCAATGTGAAATGTATTTAGTCTATTTCATGGAAGCAGATATGTCAGGCTCTTAAGGGGAATGTATGAATTGTCATGTCAGGTCATTTAACAGAGCTGTGGGACATTTAAAAGTGCTTTGTTTGTAAAAAGATCCAAAATGGCTGTTTTTTTTTAAAAAAATGTCTGCTCTCATCCATCTACAAAGCTAGATTATTTTCAGGGAATGTCTATAATGGAGAATACTGATAAGAAAGTGTTTGTTTTAGGTTAAATGTATTATTTTTCTTTTAAAATGATAGTTTATAAAAAGTATATAAAAGATTTTACTTTACCCTAAATTATATTCCAATAATTTGGAAAATTTGATCTCAGTTAAGTATGAATGAAGACCTCTCTAAAGAATATTGAGGGAACTCTGATATTTTAAGAAATTAAGGAGAAAATGGTATTTCTGAAAAACAAAGCAAAGTATTATCCAGTATTATCCATTCTCACAAGGCATAGTCAAAGAATATAATGGAAACCTAGGAAGTGTATTTTGCTACTTGTAAAACATTTCTCTTCAGATAATTTTTTGATGCTTTAAAAGTATATTTTAAGCGTCTTTTAATACAATTTAATTCATTCACGCAAACAAATTCTAGAAATAGATCAGATCTTTTTAACAAATGAAGCTGGAAGACCTGGATTTGATTCTGGCTTCCTGCCTGTAATATCTCCAGTAAGTGGTGAAGTCTCACCTTTGACCCTCAAGCCCCTGGTTTCTGCAGGTCTGTACACTTACAGATTGTACAAGTATTTATCTTACAGGCTGCGCTTAGTCATTAGATGAGCTAATTAGGTTTGGTACCGGAGAGGGCAATGGCAACCCGCTCCAGTGTCCTTGCCTGGAGAATCCCAGGGACGGGGGAGCCTGGTGGGCTGCCGTCTATGGGGTCGCACAGAGTCGGACACGACTGAGCGACTTAGCAGCAGCAGCAGCAGGTTTGGTACATGCTTTGAAAACGGTAAAGAACTATATAAAATATATTTTTTCATGATTTAAGGGTGAGATGTTGACCAGTGATCATTCTGCCATGTCCAAAGGAGGTTTAAGTTATGCAAACTGGAAATCTAGAAAGAGGGAAAAATTTCTTTCTTCCAGAGCCAAAATGCGAAAGCCACAAATGAGATTTAAGGATTTGTGTATACCCATTCTAATCTGTAAACATACATTTGTGGACTGCGTTCAAATGAAGGTTCTCAAGAGCTTTTGGGCAAGGGATATAAGCTTTTTGTGGTTTCACTGATGAAACTAAACAGCTTTGAGAAAACGTAAAATATAACGGGAGGTGGAAGTGACTGACCTGGCCTGTTAGGCAGATCACCTGTTTAACAAATAATTTACGGTAGGAACCAAGCTAATTTTATTGAACTGTGATTTCTCAGAGTGAAAGTCCAAATATTATGGAATTGTGGTGACTTGTGGTGCCTTTGATAAGGCTGTTTAAATAAAGCTTTTTACTTGACTAGGAAGGGTCCCTAGAAACTAAAACTTGAATGATTTAAGGTATTTTCTTTAAATGTTCAAAATCTTAAAATGTTTGTGTTTTTTTATACAATGACAAAAAGTTTATGAAAAAAGTTTGTTATAATTATAAAACCTTTGTGTTTAGAGTTTATAATCAACTACTTGCCAAAGCAAAGGTGTGAGTATGTAAGTAGCCGTCGGTCTGTTCAGTGTGTCAAACAGAACTGTTGGGCCAGGAATCCTTAACTTGAATATATGCACTTACTCTTCCTGAGAAATATTTGGCCAAGGTGGTAAATATTATTCCTATGTTAGTTACTATTGTATATACCAAAACCGTGTTCTTTTAGGAGAGAAGAAATAGCCACACCATATCTATTCAAAGTGACCGCAGCCTTGTTCCATAGATCATGTTTTTAAGAATCAGCTACAGAAGAATGATTTATGAAGAATGTCTTTGTAAAAAGTTCCCAACAACTTTTTTGTGTGTGTGTCAACTTTATTGAGATATAGCTGACGCCGTGTGAGAATCATCCGTTCCAAGTATATGGTGCAGTGGGTTTTGAGTGTGTTTGCTGAGTTGTGCAACCGTCATTATGGTCTGTTTCAGAACATCTTCAACACCAGGAAGAAACCCACACCCATGACCTTCTCATCCTATCCAAGCCCTAGGCACCTGCTGAGCTAATCTCTTTATAGATTTGCCTATAAGACAACCTGTATCATAAGTTGAGAAAAGTGTCCAGAGGGACGTTTAAAGGCTTCTCTCTGATGGCAATAGGCACTAACTCGGTGCAGTGAGCTGCTGAGAGTGGGATGGGACCCCTGCCTGCCTGCTTGTCAGCATATCACGGAGTCGTTTTTCCCTCTCACAGCATCCCAGAGTTATCTTCCTTTGGTCCTAATGTGGTTGCTGATGGAGTGATTGGGAAGTGCTAGGTACAGCCGTTACGTCGTAGGTGAGGTGGGAGGTGGGGCGTGGGAGCAAATGGCCCGCCCGTTGCCTGGAACATCAGAGAATCCGAATTAGCGTGGACAGGCCTGCATGGCACGCCGGAGATGCGTGCACACACATGGTGCAGCCACCTGCTGTTGCCAGCAGTTGTCGGGTGGGAACCAGCAGTTGTAGCCTTGACACAGATGGAAGTGAACACGCCACACAGTTGAAGACGTAAATCTCTCTGCAAGGTCACTGAGCTCATCGACCAGCTTGGTGCTTAAAGTGCCCGATGGGTGCCCGAACGTAGCAACTTCATCTCCATCCGGTAGACCCTTTGACCAATAGATAATTTGTTGTTCAGTAATACTGGTCATTACTAGATAGTTAAGTATTAGAAAGGGAAACTGGTTACATAGCTGAGCCCAGACCTACTTAGCTGGTTTTGATTTAGAGGTTGCTATAATTTGAAGTAGAATTCATGGCCCAACTAATTCTCTTTTTGCTTAGCAATTAGTGTTGTTATTACTTGGGCAAAATTTCCTTAAAATCATTACTTTGAGTTATTTTATTTTACTGTACATGTAGGAAGAGCTATATAAGATACATTTCCCTTTTTATCTTCTGTGGCTTTTAAAGTGATTGTAATGTTCAGAAGGAGTCAGAAGTACTGGGTGATATTTACAGTGAGAAAGTGGAGTTTGGGTTGGATTTCTTAAAATGATGGGCATGTCACAAATGTCAACAGGCGGAAAACTAGAAAAACGCTCAACGATTTTGTGTTTGGAGACGGTGCCAACAGGTGTTGGAGGTGAACTGACTCCCTGTATGCCAGGAAGGGCTTTCTGTGAGTCAGAAGGTAATTAGCTGCAGGGAAGAAAAGCACTCAGTGTTCTCTGTGATGCCGCCGATTTGAACCCTCTCATTAATTCGCTCATTACTTTAAAACCATAACATCAGGGGTGGGGCCTGTTCCAATCACGTGGTGCAGAAGTCAGTACCTTTGGTTCCTGGTCAGTGCTCCGTCACCCACGTGGAAGCACGTGCACCTTGTCCCGTGATTCCTGAGGCCGGGGGAGGGGTGGGGGTAGCACCTGTGGGCAAGTCACTGTCTCAGCTCAGCCTCTAATGAGGGTCTCCTGGGTGTGCCTGTGATTCAGGACTGGGGCGAAGAGAGGATTTACTGTTTTACGGTCCTTTTACTGTAACTTTTAATGCTCTTTTTCAACGTAAATAAATAATTCATAAAGTGGTCCTTTAGGTTGGTGCAGTTTTGTGAAGAGCCTGGGAGCACATCGGCAGCGTTTTCTCTTCGCCTTGAATGGTGTGGCATGGAGCTGAGCAGTCCCTGGCTTGCATTTTCTTGGTTTAACCAGTGAGGTTACTTAACCCCTGCAAAATCTCTGTTTTCTCATGGAAGACACGGAGACAAAGAGGCACTTGGTAGGATTAGGAGAGTTGCCAGCTGATGGGATCGATTCTGTAAATGACGATGCCGAAGATGATGATAATAATGCTTGGGTTGTTCACCCGGTCTTCATACAGGGTGGGAGGCTGCTCCTGCTAAGTCACTTCAGTCGTGTCCAACTCTGTGCGACCCCATAGATGGCACCCACCAGGCTCCACCATCCCTGGGATTCTCCAGGCAAGAACACTGGAGTGGGTTGCCATTTTCTTCTCCAATGCAGGAAAGTGAAAAGTGAAAGTGAGGTGGATCAGTCGTGCCCGACCCTCAGCGACCCCCTGGACTGCGGCCTTCCAGGCTCCCAATCCTCAGCGACCCCATAGACTGCAGCCTTCCAGGCTCCTCTGCTGCTGCTGCTAAGTCACTTCAGTCATACTCGACTCTGTGCGACCCCATAGACGGCAGCAAAATCCCCCTGTCCACGGGATTTTCCAGGCAAGAGTACTGGAGTGGGGTGCCATTGCCTTCTCTGGCAGGGTGGGAGGAGGTTACATGTAACCTCAAGTTGACATAGACTTGAGATGCAGAATAGAATGCCAGGGTGTTTTGAATAGTCAGTAAAAATACTAAAATTTAAAGTACTATGCTGTCACTAATTTCAAAATATATAAATGGCATTCTAGCAAATTATGCTTACGTACTTGCTTCTGATGGAAAGTCTGACAATTATTTCGTATCTTTGTCTTCTGATTAGCAGTACCTCCTACCCCCATGCCCCCCAGTGCCCCCAGCCCTTCTCAGGGCTTGTGTGAGGGGTTCTTCAAAATTAAGCTAGTATTCCTCCGCCATGCTTGGTTGAATTGTACAGGATAAGAATTGTGTGCAGTGACTCAGGAGTGGGAAAAGGAAATGGCAGCCTGCTCCAGTATTCTTGCCTAGAGAATCCTGTGGACAGAGGAGCCTGGTGGGCTGCTGTCCATGGGGTCGCTCAGAATCAGACATGACTGAAGCGACTTAGCATGCATGCATGCATTGGAGAAGGAAATGACAACCCACTCCAGTGTTCTTGCCTGGAGAATCCCAGGGACAGAGGAGCTTGGTGGGCGGCCATCTGTGGGGTCGCACAGAGTCGAGCATGACTGAAGCGACTTGGCAGCCGTCTGCGGCGGCAGGTGTCATGGTCTCAGAGCTTGGATCCTTGGTCTGTCTGCTGGAGAGAAGTTCACAGCACAGCAGCGTGGCAGAGGTAGCACTCATTTCCCTACTCCACTTTCTGGTCACACCCCACATCTGTGGAAATATGAAGATGTGGTCAATCGGCACAGATCTGACTCACACTCACCGGCTGCTTGAATGGGGATTGGTCTCCCTGTTCTGTCCGCACTGATTCCATCAGGTGCCACCCATTTCACAGATGGGAACTCTGAGGCCCAAGGCTGCCCAACTGCAGAACTGAATTCTGATCAGGTTGAGCCACCTCTGAAAACCCTTTTCTTTCCACCATTGTCTGCCTTCACTTTTCCTGGAGGGGAATATACAGGAACATACACGACTGTGAAATTCCTAGTGTAATTATAAATTTCAGTTCAACAAACACCACCGAGTGGGACGGAGAACTGTTTGGGGTCTAAAAGGAGCGCCCCTCCCACCCTGAATCCCTGGGAAAGACTTCATGAAGTTGAGACTACCCTTAATAGAAGGATATTTTTGGGGTGGGGAGGGGACAGTGATAGGAGCAGAAGTCTCTTCCTGATTTTGAGGTAATTTACATGTGATTTATTAACTGTTCAACAAGACCCCAACTTTCCATCTAGAACATTCCCTCTGTTTCCCTTTCTCCGTAACTGCTCCTTCCTAAGTCTTTGCCTGGCCCTTCTTCCTTTGAAAGCTAAGTTGTGGCATTCTTCAGGACTCTGTCTTTAGTCTGTGAGTGACAAGTTTTCAGATAGTAATAATAGAAGTTAATAGGAATCATCTTTAGAAACTAAATGAAGCATGGCGTTTATTTGCTTTTATGAATGTGATGTGGCTACATTAGTTTATTCTAACAGATAAATGATTTCTAAAAACAGGGTCAGCTTTTATCTACTAAATGCAGTTCAGGAGGGAGAAGCTTTCTCACCATGAGCCTCACAGTGGGGATGAGTGAAGCAGGAGGGGTTCTCAGTGGCAGGAAGATCGGGAAGGCCTGGTGTATTTATGTGTGTGAAAATTACTGTAAAATGTTCACTAAGCTGTTATCCTAAGGCTGTCCCCCCTCCCCTCCTTATGTAACAGCACATTTTCATTCCCCTCACTCGTTCCCGTGCTGTGAACAGTTGCATTCAAGCATTATCAGCATTAAAAACATATTTGGGAGGAAATCCAAGCCAAGCATCTGTTAAGCAGCCAGACATTTTCCAAAACCCTTTCAGCTGCAGGCAGTGGCTGTGTGCATGCCTTCATAGGGGAGGGGTGGGGGGAGTTCTTCTGTGGACTTTGAGGCAAGGGGCAGGGGAAGGAGGGGCAGAGAAGGACTTACCTGGGTTTCACTGAAGCTGAAAAGTTCCAAGTCATAGAGAACAAGACCCCAGCTACCAATATCTGATAAAATCCTGCAGTTCTGTTAACTGGTCCGAATTTGAGAGGACGTTAAACTTGTATTTTTCTGTGCCTCCCCCACTCCACCTCCTTTTTATGGTTGAGATGGGATGTCTTCATTGGGGCTGTTTGCAAAATCCATTTTGGATATAATACGTAAAAGCTTGAAATTTATATTATTTTCTCATGAACTGTGAAATAAGTTTTTAAGAGAAGTTCTTCTAGGATCCCTAGAGTGTGAGTGGTTAAAGAGCTAGTGATAGTTTTTTAGTGAAAGAGCAATGCATTTCAGTACATGGAAAGAAAACAAAATCAGCACTTTGTCTTTTTTTAATTGTTTATCATTGTTAAATTGAAGCTTTTTTAATTTTGCCTACTGAGCTTATTTTTGGTGAAGAGTGCTACAATAGTTTGAGGGCTTTATTCAAAAAAGACTATTTTTCCAAGACGTTTCTTTCATGTTAACTTACAAATATAGGCCTTGTTTTGGACCTGTCTCATACATATTCGAATTTATAGTTAATGTATGTCATAACAGGTAATTAAATGATACCAATTTAGGGAAACCAGGTAGAAATTATGAAATAGGCAGATTTTGTGATTTTTATTAATCACTTAGTATGATCATAAAATCTGTGCACAGGTAACTCAACTAACTTGTGTACTCAGTAACACAAGTACTCAGGCTGTTCTTTATTGTGTTCCTTGGGAACAGTGGACCTGAGTTTGATTCCTGGGTTGGGAAGATCCCCTGGAGGAGGGCATGGCAACCCACTCCAGTATTCTCTCGCCTGGAGAATCCCATGGACACAAGGACCTCTTGGGCTACAGTCCATGGAGTGGCAAACAGTCGGACATGACTGAGCAAGTAACTCTTTCATTTTTGGGGCGGGGGGGAGAGCAGTCTGAGAACCGACTGTTGGTCCTGACTTTAGACTATGTACATTAAAAACAGTTTTTAGAACCCATTCTTTAACTGAAACTTGATTCCTACTGTAGGCTTATTTTTTGTGTTATTTTAAGCTATAATTGTGGCTTAGCTAGTAAAGAATCTGCCTGCAATGCGGGAGACCTGGGTTCGATCCCTGGGTTGGAAAGAGCCCCTGGAGAAGGGAAGGGCTACCCACTCCAGTACTCTGGCCTGGAGAATTCCATGGACTGTATAGTCCATGGGGTCGCAAAGAGTCGGACATGACTGAGCGACTTTCACTTCACTCACTTCACAAGCTATAATACTTTGGCCACCTGATGCAAAGAACTGACTCATCGGAAAAAACCGTGATGCTGGGAAAGATTGAAGGCAGGAGGAGAAGGGGACGACAGAGGAGGAGATGGTTGGATGACATCGCTGACTTGATGGACATGAGTTTGAGCAAGCTCCGGGAGTTGGTGATGGACAGGGAAGCCTGGCGTGCTGTGGTCCATTGGGTCGTAGAGTCGACTGTGGTCCATGGGGTTGTAGAGTCGGAGATGACTGAGTGACTGAACTGAAGCTGTAATATTTTGAGAAAGATCTTTGTTTGCTTTACACAGCAGTACAAATTATATATTATATATTGTGTGCGTGTGTGCTCAATTGCATCCAACTTTTTTCGACCCCATGGACTGTAGCCCGCCAGGCTTCTCTGTCCATGGAATTCTCCAGGCAAGAATACTGGAGTGGGTTGCCATTTCCTTCTCCATAGGTTGATTTTTATATTGTTGGACATAGGAAACTTTTCAGTTCTAAAACTTATTTTTCTTAAGCATTCTTTGCATTCTATTTCTTCATTTTAAATAACACAACTTGAAGAAGGCCAAGTAGTAACAGTTAAACATGTATTTGATCATTTTAGGTTATTTCTTCCCTTGGCCCAGACACTCTGTAATTTTATTTGCTTCCAGTTTAACACATTAAGATGTGCTGGTCATATTAGTAGTGAAGCCTCTTCCAAGTGTGGGACAAATTATATTCCACGCGAGCTGGGAATATTTTTTGTAGCAGTGCAATATATTGAGTGCTATAATTTTTATTAAAATATTAAATTGCATAATTAAAAGTAGATTATTTTATCCCAACATCCTTTATAATAATAATAACACTAACCAACCACAGCCCTTACGGTGCTTAGCATGTGCCAGGCATTGGCTTGAACTCTTGACTTGTATTAACTCTGATCCACATTACTGTACTGCAGTGGGGGGCGGTGGGTTGTACTCTTTTCCAGATGTGGATGCTGAAGATCAGAGAAGTTAAGTGACTTATCCAAAGCTTCACAGTTCCTAAGTGACAAAGCCAGGCTTGGACTCCAAATGATGTTCTTAACCACATTATTTTTCTCTTTGATGTTTTGATGTTTCAGCTGACTGATGGAAAGTTCTTTTCTCCATTACATTAGTATGTCCGTAACAAGAATGTATCTGTATATATAATAAAACACTAAATCTCTCTCCTGTCTCAACCTGTGTGTCTTTGTTAGACTGTGGGTTAACAAGGAACACGTAGGAGACAGATCTGCTGTAAATCTGAAGTCTGATCAGTCTTTATGCTTGTAAATATGATTAAAATTGATATGGTTTTGGGGAATCTTCAGAAGAAGAGAATAAAGTGTTGTCTGCCGGACAGAGAGGAGCTTCTGCCTCCGTAGCCACTCTTTCACACAGATGAATAGTAAGGAAGCCCTTATAGCGAGTGGGACCTTTTCATCTACTCCTTGATTGTCGCTCAGCAAACCCTTAGGTTCCCACCATCCTCTGCCTTGTGGGAGAGGAAACCAGTCTTGGGAGACACGGCCCATCCGCTGTGAACTCGCTGTCCCCTCAGAAAGGTGAGTCACAGGTGGGCCTTCTGTCACCCTGCCCGTAAGTCCCAGCTCAGGGGGCTTGCAGGACAGACATGCCGTGACGAGCAGGGCAGTCCCCTCCCTCGGCCACACGGTCAAGGCCAGGATGTGGGGTGGGGAGGAGCGTGGCAGGGGATGCTGAGTGAAAAGACTGGGCGCTCTGACCCCCGCTGTGGCCCTCACTCAGGCTTCTCCGTTTCCTGCGGTGTTTGGGGTATTGGCACCCCTGTTCCTGCCCTGGCCCCCATTGTCCTTTCCTCTTCATTCACATTCACCCTCTTCCTCAAGGTTCAGCCCACACCTTAGAAAAAAAAAGTTATTATTTTTTTAAGTTTAACTTTGGGGCTTCTGTGGTGGGTCCAGAGGTCAGGACTCTGTGCTTTCACTGCCAGGGGCCCAAGTTCAGTTCCTGGTCAGGGAACTAAGATCTTGCAAGCACTGCGCCGCTGGCCCCCAACTGAAAGAACTTTAGCTTGGATTCAAGGCTATATTCCTCAATCCTAGTAAACTTCCCTCCACCCCCCATTAAGTTGTTCTTAGCTTCCAGAGTCTGTGGATGGTTTTTCTTTATGTTGGTAGTGCTTGATTAGTTTCCATGCACCTACCATAATGGCCACTTTCATTATGAGAATCTCTTGAATTAGAAAATGATTTTACTTCAGCTAGAGATGCTAATGACAACACAGTGTTTTATAATGAATGTAGTATCTGGATTAAAAAAAAAATATTCAGCAGGTGGCTGTAAGCCAGATGCCTTTCTTCCCCCCAGCATTTGCTTTTCTCATACATTTATTAGGAAAACGTATGTCGTGAAAATAATTAGGGGCATTAAAAGACCATATTGACTTTTGTGTGCTAGGAGGTTTTTTCCCCTTAATGGTGTATGTTCTTCATTAGTTTTTGTCTTGTGGTATGATTAGTTTTCAGTTTAGGCCTGCTAGTAGCCTAGAGCCTCTGAATTCCTCAAATAGAAGATATTTCTTAAAAAAAAAAAAAAAAAAAAAAGCTGAGGCCTTGTCTGAACTTCCACTTGCTGTTCCACAAGCTAGCTAGTATTCCATCATCACCGTACGCTGCAGGACCATGGCGGCAGAGGATGGCTCGTAGGAAAGAGTGGCTCAGGTCCTGCGTGGGGCCTGCTCAGCTGCCTGGCTCAGTCACTGCCTGTCAGAGGGGAGCTGACTTAGCGTTTTATGCTTCAGGTCCATTAGTTAAACTAACAACATCAGGCAAAAATTTTGAGGCCTCTGGAGAGAGCGCTTTAACACGGGGCCTGATGATTCTTTCATGTAAATAGAGCCTAACACCATAAAATATATAACCTGTTTTTCACAACGATGATGATTTTTGCTTTTGAAAAATTGCCCATTTGGGGAATGCATCCTGAAGAAAAGTGAAAGTGAAGTTGCTCAGTCGTGTCTGACTCTTTGTGACCCCATGGACTGTAGCCTACCAGGCTCCGCTGTCCATGGGATTTTCCAAGCAAGAGTACTGGGTGGGTTGCCATTTCCTTCTCCAGGGGATCTTCCCCACCCAGGGATCGAACCCAGGTCTCCTGCATTGTAGGCAGACGCTTCGCCATCTGAGCCACCAGGGGACTTGATGGTCTTTTTAGTGTACAGCGTTCGGGGTGGCAGTGTATAGGATTTCTGGCCAGCAGTTCAGATGGGTCCGTTGTAAGCGGGGCAGTGCTGTAGGAAAGGCTGAGCGTCATCTCTGAGAGTGGAGAGAACGTGGAATCAATGCTTTCTTTCAAGGCTCGCAGAGATGCTGCGTTCTCACAGTAGCACGCAGAATACTTATAGCCAGCTTACGGCCAACTTTCCTGAACTGGTTATTCATATTCTAGAACATGTTTTCCTTCAGAATTGATACTAGTGACTAGGCTTTCAGGCCAGCTGCTAGAAATCAGCTTACCCTGTAACATCCATCAGGACTGGGTCCGGCTCTTCTAAGCGCTTAGAGCTGGAAGCACAGGAAGCATGAGACCTGGGCGTGCACAGGAGTCAGCTTGAAGTTGAGTTGTTTTGGTGTTTTCCAACTTGTTTATAAAGTATAATTTTACCAAATTATTGTTAAATCATTATTAGTTTTAAGGGAAGGTTTCCTTACATCTGGGAAATACAGATGCAAACCAGTAATTTTTCAGGTCGAAACCATAGAAATTATAAGCATATTTGTCAGCTCATTCCTTCTGTTAACTTTTGTGAAATCAGTAGGTTTACCATTAGAATCTTTCAGTTTCTTAGCCAGTTCAGAAACTGATATTTATCCAAAAGTCCTTTCTGTAAATCTTCTTGAAGAGAAAGAATTTTTGTGAGAAACTTGGTTGGTGCTGTGACAATACTTTAAGGTATTAACTAGAATTATGACTGAGGACATTTTATCCGGACATATCAGAAATTTAGAAACTCCATATAATTTCTATATTAGTAACATTTACCATACATATAACCTGAGATGCATTACTCACTTGACAATTTGAAGTTGAGTATTTTAACATTGAATGTTGCATGTACAAAACTCCCTGTAGCAAACACTAAACTATTACTTGACATAAAGTTTGTGAAAAAGCACATCTTTTGGGTCAGTGATGAGAGCATTTGTCCAACATGTCTCTGATATTATTCCTGTGTAACTTTCACCATTCTTAACTTCTAACATCCACACCCTGTCCTGTGGTAGACCCGCTTGTCCATGGTGTTTAAATGTGGTTTTTGTGAGAGCTCGTTTGCACCTGTTGAAAACACTGGCATAATTTGTACATTGGTAAACCCCAGAAATCTGAGCCTTCTTTCACTGACGCGTCCTATTTCAGCTAGAACATTCTTTCCGCATGTGCGTGATGGGATCTGTACAGTTTTCAAATGGTTCAGTCTTTCTCTGTGACAACGAAGTTTCTGATTTAGTGGGGACACCCCCACCTCCACTTCTGAATGAAGAAAAGAAGGGCTTAGATTATTTTTGAGGCAGCTGCTAACAGAAATCGTGTTTTCTTAAGAGCCGCTCGTGTCATCGTGTAACGATGATGTGTGTTGGCCCAAGCTGGGAACAGTCCTGCTGGAATGAATGGGCGATGCCTCGGCCTGGAGGAGCCTTAGCAGCGGGCTGTTTGGGTGCCCAGAGCCGATTGTAAGGCCGTCTCCACCTGTGCACACACACAGGCCGTTGAGGAGAATGAGTGTCAGAGGGTGTGGGG
>SJYQ01052810.1:6770-18433 GCA_006410935.1 Redunca redunca
ATAAGCAAACACTTTTTTAAAAAATCTAGAAAATAACATTTCTATACTTTAAGGAGATACTGGCTAAGTTGATTTATCTATTTTATTAGAGGTTATAAATAACTAAGTAGATCAAACTGGTATATATTGGACAGTTCCCATATTTAGTTGATAGAATGAACCTATTTCTCAACATAATTTTTTAAACTAAATATATAATTGTGCCCTGTAATGTAACATAATTATAGATATATCCAAAACCATCACTGGGGCTTTGCTGGTGACTCAGATGGTAAAGAATTCTCCTGCAATTCAGGAGACAGGTTTTGATCCCTGGATCGAGAAGATCCTCTGGAAAAGGAAATGGCAACTAGCTCCAGTCTTCTGGACAGGAAAATCCCACAGACAGAGGTGACTGGCAGGCTACATTCCAGGGGATCACGAAGAATCAGTCACAACTGAGCACACGAAAATACATACGCACAATGGTTATAAATGTTGTACTTGTTTTAACATATTTAAGATAAAATAAATAAGCATGACTTTATTTAATTCTTGATTCAAGGATGCTAAATGATTCAGCTTTTTCCCAGCAGTGATACCTTGATTAATTCATCCTCTGGGAAGGAGGCTCAGCCTTGTTTCTATGAGTTCAACGGTTTTAACTAAAAACATCAATTGGAGGATGACCAAAAAAAAAAAAACAAACCTTATCTTTAAATGAGATGCCAAATAGTAACAAGCCAGAGGAGATGGCTTTTGCTGCTGTGTGTTTTTTCCTTTCCCTGAAGTCCCTGAAGTCCCTAGCTGTACACCAGTAGTCAGCCCATGCCAACAGGTTCTGGGGCCCAGACAAGGTACTCATATTTTAAGATTTATTTTATTTATCAAACACTTTGATGGGTCTACTATATAGTAGGCATAGTTCCAAGCTCTTGGCTAATGTTTACTAATTTTATCCTTATGGCAACTCAGAAGAAGGGGATACTCTTTATATACTCATTTTAAAGATAAAGAAACTTAGGTGCACAAACTTTAACCAACATTCCTAAAATCACAAAGCAAGCAAGTGGTGGAGGCTGGACCTAAGTGCTGTGGATAGAATATTTGATCATCATCACCAGTGTATGAGGCTATCTCTCCAGATCTTGGCCAAATGATTTGGTGGCTAGATCCTCCTGAGCACTTAACCTCTCTGAGCTTCAGTCTTTTCAGTTGAAAAACGAGAACAGTATCTACAATCAATGACTTCTGTGAGTCTGTACATACCAATTTTGATGCTTTCACTCCTATGTATACCTCCCCAGCATGGATCTTCCCAGCAACCTCCTAGAGTTGGTATTGGTTCTATCCAATAACACATTATATTCTAAAATATATCCTATTTTGTGCTCATCTTATTAGACTTGTAGTAGCATCACGGTGTGCTAATGTGTCTAATCTACTCTCCGTTGTGTCCCCAGTGCCCACAGAGGACCTGGAATGTAGGAGGAATTTAATCAATAAAATTTTGTGAAAGAGTGAATGTACAATTTTCCTACTATCCATAGAATATTCATCAACAACATGTTAGCAAATGCATCTTCATCAATAGGCATTCTATAATAAAAGTAGCATTTCCTAGGAGATATTAAATAAAATCAAGATTGTGCAAATGGGAATCAAAATGAAAGCACAAAAGCAGTTGATGAATCTTTAAATTATTGATGTACCAAATGGATGTCTTTTCCCTTTGAGAAAAAAGTGTGAATTAAACCAAGAGCATTAAGGCCACGGTTAAAATGAGAAACACCAATCAATAAAGCTAAAATAAACCAAAAGATGTAACTGGACTCACAAACCAAGGTGTTTAAATGGCATTTTCCCAGCAGCCTGGTCCTGTCAAATGACCATGAGAACTAACTACCAGAGTCACAAGTCTTGGAGGCTGACCCCACTTTAGGTAGCTGAAGCTAAAGGAAATTTCTATATGTGGTTACCAATTATCTTAGACACCAAGGTCCAACTTAAATTGTATTCAGAAGATAGAGCGGCCCAGTACAGCCACTGCTCACAAATACTCACAATGGCTTCATCTGGCCATATCTGCAACCAGTGGGCTTCTTGCTTCTTGCCTATGACTCTGATTTCTAGAACTCAAACTCAGAACTGTATTAAAATTAAAACTTATTGGCAAAATTGTCATAGACCTTAAATTTTATGCTGAGAGATTTTATATGAAGCAGATTGGTTTTCTTATACCTTAGTTTGGGGATTTCATTAGCAAGCCGGGCATATATAAAACAAATCACTGAGCTATTTGACAGTATAATGACTCACCATTAAAAAAAAAGAAAAGAAAAATACATGAAATGTTTCTAAAATGAAGAGTCAAACTACAGAAAGAAGCTGATATGCTTTTACAAAATGGGCCTGAGGACAAAAACCAAAGATAAATGTGTATGTTTAAAATTACTTGTGGGCAAAGCTCCCATCTTAAATATTTGAAGTATTCAGGCCTCCAGGCACCTGTTCAAGTTTGTGCTGATTCTCTCCAGGCAGCTGCTTACTTGCCTCTGCTTCAGGCTGGACCTGAACATGGTCCAGGATGTTGCATTGATGAGCAAGTTCAGCTGGTGCTAAATGACAGGTGTTGGCTCCTGATTGCCTTCAGTGGCATGGTGGGGGATATTTCTTAACAGAGGGAAAGAGAGGAGACATCAAACACTTGCTCTTCCAATTCAATGTTTTAATGTTTGTCCAAATCAATGTTTAATGTTTAATGAAAGGCATAGACTAGCAAAAGAAATAAGTTAATAACCAGGCTTACAGAAAACTTCTTCTTAATGAATACACACTGGTAGCACAACAAAGAGGTGACATCACTCGTAAGATTTAGGATACTTTACAAAGTCCATTATCCACAGGGCATGATCTGATGATCACTAAAGCCTTGAATCCAGGTGGATGGGCTTGACCCAATGGTCAAGACAACTGCAAGATCTCCCTGTGTCAGCCTCTAGACCACGGTCTGTGGGCCACTAACTGACAGTGTAGGCATGGAATGCACTCTCCATAAGTATATGAAGCTAACAGAGGTACTTCTACGACCAGATGGGCACAGAAATGCTCTCAAGTCCATCCTAGAATCCAGTGAGACTTTTCTGGGTGACAATAGAGCATATCAACGAATTATGCCCTGAATGGTAAATCCAGCCTACTGCTTATTTGATTAAATAAGCATTGAATCAAAATAAGCAGTAGGCTGGATTTTATGTTTGCATTTTATATTAAAAGGAATCTAGAAGGCTGTTTAATGACCTGTAAAAAACTTATGAATTTCAAATTGCAGTTGTTGAAAATAAAGTTTTATTGGAACACAGCCACACAGCCATTTGTTTACATATTGTATATGGCTACTTTTGTGACAGAGTAGTTGTAACATAGACTGTATCATTCACTGAGTATAAATTGCTTGCTATTTGGCCTTTTACCAAAATGGTTGCCAATAAACATATAGTATATGGCATTTGATATTGGTATAGCCTCTTACCAGTTGTGATAGTCTGTAACTCTGAGCCTCAGTTTGCTCAGCTGTAAGGGGATATTAATATTCATTTCAGGGTTCTTGGGCATATTACATGAGATAAAGTGTGATCAAGTACCTAACATAATGGCCGTAAATGGTTACTATTTTTATTCATAATATAATAAGGAAGATAATAAATATTATATTTCCTGGCCTCTATGTTATGATTCTGAATAATGTGAGAGGCCACCAGTCTCCCTACAATTCCAGGCTGTTTGAGAGTATATTGGATGTTTTCTCAAGCAGGGATCCATTCCATAGCAAAATTCCATAGACTGATGACTTAAAAGGGCTTCCCAGGTGGCCCAGTGGTAAAGAATCCTCCTGCCAATGCAAAAAATGCAGGAGATGAGGGTTCAATCCCAGGGTTGGGAATATCCCCTGGAGTAGGAAATGGCAACCATCACCAGTATTCTTGCCAGGTCAATGTCATGAAAAGAGGAGTTTGGTGGGCTATCATCCACAGGGTTGCAAAGAGTGGGACACAACTGAGTGACTGAGCATGCAGATGGTTTAAAAACAGAAATGCATTTCTCACAGTTCTGCTGACCAGGAATCCCAGTGGTTTGGACCCCACATGGTCAGGTTCTAAGGCAATCTCTCTTCTTGGCTTGCAGGTTCTAAGGAAACCTCTCTTCTTGGCTTCTTCTTTACTCATTGTATTCTCACATGGTAGAGAAAGGCAGAGAATGAGAAGACACTGGTGTTTCTTCTTCATGTGAGGGAAATTATCCTATCATGGGGCTTCATCATCATTAGCTCATCTAAACCTACTTACCTCTCAAAAATTCCACCTCCACATACCATCACTTTGGGGATTAGGATTTCAACATATGAATTTGGGGTAGGGGACACTAAGTCCAAAACAGATATTGAATCTCTGGCAGCTGTTCCGCTGTTTTTTCACTGTGTGCTGCTGCTAAGTCGCTTCAGTCGTGTCCGACTCTGTGCGACCCCATAGACAGCCCACCAGGCTCCCACGTCCCTGGGATTCTCAAGGCAAAAACACTGGAGTGGGTTGCCATTTCCTTCTCCAATGCATGAAAGTGAAGAGTGAAAATGAAGTCGCTCAGTTGTGTCCAACTCTTAGCGACCCCATGGACTGCAGCCTACCAGGCTCCTACGTCCATGGGATTTTCCAGGCAAGAGTACTGTGTAGCAATGTTCAATTCAATATCAGCTTTAGGAAGGAATCCCTGTTAGTCTTAACCAGTGGGGCCCTTTTGTCAATAAGAGAGGGACTTTTTATTTATCTCAGTGACTATAAAGTGTCATTGCATTGACTGACAGCAAATGTGTATGTATGTGTGTGTGTGTGTATATGTGCGTGCTAAGTTGCTTCAGTCATGTATGACTCTTTGAGACCCTATGGACTGGAGCCCACCAGGCTCCTCTGTCCATGGGATTCTCAAGGCAAGAATACTAGAGTGCATTGTTATTTCCTCCTCCAGGGGATTTTCCTGACCCAACGATTGAACCCACATCTCTTACATCTACCACATTGGCAGATAGGTTCTTTACCACTAGCACCACCTGGGAGGCCCTATATATATATATATATATATAATTAAACAAAAAAAATCACACCCCAAAACTCAGCATCACCACTTATGAATATCACCCCTTTCCTACAGAGACCGGTGAACAGATGTAAAGCCTAAAACTTCTACAGAATTTTACAAACATCGTTCCATGATGAGGCAATCCAGTTCAAGGTAAAAGAAGTGACAGGAGAGTCAAGCCACAAGAGCCAGAGGACAAAGAATGCCTTAAGCCAGCCGCGCATCTCATGTTTCCTACCTGTGAGCTTCTTAGTCCTTCAGCGCTTAAGTCACCTTGAGTTAGATTTCTTGAATTTCACCAACAATGTAAACCAATTACTGCAACTGGTACCTGCCTGTAGATTCAAGCTGAAAGCCGACCTACCTGTATCACTCAGGTGTCCAGTAGAGAATCAGAGTGCAGTGACTCATCAATTTACTATAATTTTATATGTTGAGATCCATATGTAACTTATAAAATATCTCATATACCTTGCTCAATAAGCTTCACTTTGTACTTAGTGCCACTGTGCCCAAAGCACTGTGCTCAAGCTGGGGGAGATGCAAAGATGAATCAAGCACATTACTAGACTTCAAGGACTTAAGGACCTCGTGGAGAAGAGCAACATATAAACTACATAAGAAATTAAAATAAGAGGTGAAACAAAATGAGACACATGCTCAACACAGCGTTAGAGCCAGAGACCAGAGTTACTGCCCCCATTAGACACTCTCAACAGCTCTGCAGGGGAGACTGAACAGATGTTTTTATCCTCATTGTTACAGATTAGAAGATTCTGAAAGGTCCAGTGTGACTGGGATAATTAGTTCTACATTAATTGTGCTCAGTGATTTTGGCTCAAAGCCCAATGTTCTTTTCATTCTTCCATGAAATTTCTTAAAAATAATAACAACATTGTAGATAAAAGGCTATTGTGTATTAAACATTTCACAAAGGGCTGACATATAGCAACCTGACACACACTGTCAAGGAATAAAATGTGAAATGTATAAGATAAAGGGAGAGCACTCTGAGCAACCTAAGGTCACCTGTTCCAGTTAAGGAGAAGCTACCACACAGCTCATTATTGGTAGATACTACGAGAATTTTCTACTTTTTAAGAGATTCATCATCTAAAGTGTATATGGAATTTAAAAAGCATTTTCACATTTTAATCAAGTCCTATCAAGTCTACCTCCAAAATACATATTAAACTTGTCTACTTCCTTCCATCTCTCTGCAATAGCCTCCTAAATGATCTTCCAGATTCCAGGGCTATCCCTTCCTTATACCCCCTCCAAACAATGGTCAGAGTGATTCATTTAAAAATAATGGCTATCATCTCTTTATATACCCTAAATACTCATCGATCAGGATTTGACATGGAAGCCCAGACATCACGGGTATTATAGGAATAATTGGCCTATTTTAAAGATTAGACTTACACAAATATGGGAAGAAGATGTTCAANAGGAATCCAATGAGGGTCTCCTGCATTGCGGGTGGATTCTTTACCAACTGAGGTATCAGGGAAGCCCAGTCTTAGAGAATTCCATTTCTTCTGCGTTTACTCTCACAGTTCCCGATACAAAGCATACGCATGACAAATGCTCATGCTTTGCATTTGCACTTATTTGTTGAATAAATGATTTATTTTTTGAATAAATGATTGAATGGGATGAATGAAAATAAAACCACATTATAATATTATGGCTATGTGATTCTCTAGAATTTGGGACTTTACTTTGTAGTAGGGCCAAACAATAACAGAATTTAATACCAAAGTGCTTTTTCCTTTTCACTGCATGCAGCACTCCTCCAAAAAACAGAATTAGGTTGCTAGCACTGACCGTGAGCACCAAATATGTACAAGGCATGGAGACACACTAACCATTCTGTCTGCTCAGATGGCATACATATTCAATACATGGGGTCAGTCAACCATTTGTTATATATTGCAATTCTTCACATTCTAGACTCTTGATATAGATCTTGATGTAAATTTTTTTTAACAGACAGAAGCACTGTCAAGCTCAACAAGTCTCACCATGTTCGGTTTTCATAATGCTATGCTCTTACACATACATCGGTGGTGGGTGTTACCTCTATCTAGTGTTTTGTCCATTAAACAAAACCTGAAATGCACAATGCAATAACAGAAAAACTTCAAGCAAAGATATTTTTTCTCAATACTTACCCATGGAGAAATTTAACAGAGATGATCAAAGGTTTACCCCTTTCCATGGGTGAGGACTAAATCAAATCCTCATCTTGTCCTGATCCCTACAAGAAAGAGAAAACGTATCTAAGAGCTCTAATGTTTATAGACATTAGATTACATGCATGTCAGATTTTGTAACTGATTATAACTCATTTCAAAACAACACAGAAATTTATCCACAACTAAAATATGTGACTGCAGCCATGAAATTAAAAGATGCTTGCTCCTTGGAAGAAAAGTTATGACCAACATAGACAGCAGAGACATTACTTTGCCAACAAAGGGCCATCTAGTCAAAGCTATGGTTTTTCCAGTAGTCATGTAGAGATGTGAGAGTTGGGCTATAAATAAAGCTGAGTGATGAAGAATTGATGCTTTTGAACTCTGATGTTGGAGAAGACTCTTGAGAGTCCCTTGGACTGCAAAGAGATCTAAACAGTCAACCCTAATGGAAATCAGTCATGAATATTGATTGGAAGGACTGATGCTGAAGCTGAAACTCTAATACTTTGGCCACCTGATGCAAAGAACTGACTCACTGGAAAAGACCCTGATGCTGGGAAAGATTGAAGGCAGGAGGAGAAGGGGACAACAGAGGATGAGATAGCTGGATGGCATCACCGACTCAATGGACATGAGTTTGAGTAAACTTCAGGAGTTGGTGATGGACAGGGAGGCCTGGTGTGCTGCAGTCCATGGGGTTGCAAAGAGTCGGGCATGACTGAGTGACTGAACTAAACTGAAATAATTGGTGCTGTACATTTTGAAAGCAAAGTAGAAAGATATAAAGAATGACAGTCCTACAGATAACATGGATAGCAGAGCAAAATGTGTTTGTGCCTTTCACAGGGTGTAACTGCTTCAACTATTTGAAACTAAGTCAACATAAGAACCTGTTACATGGTTTGTGTGCTAAGTTGCTTCAGTTGTGTCTGACTCTTTGCAACCCTGTGGACTGTAGCCCGCCAGGTTCCTCTGTCCATGTGATTTTCCAGGCAAGAGTACTGGAGTGGGTTGCCATGCTCTCCTCCAGTGAATTTTCCTGATGCCTGGATCAAACTCATATCTGTTATGCCTCCTGTATTGGCAGGTGGGTTCTTTACCACTAGTACCACCTGCGTTACTAAAGTATAAATATAGAAAATAAGATGTAACACAGGACATAGGAATCTTTTTTTACTGATCCTATAAGACTATCTATCCAACTTGTCTCCATAAGCATTACTGGACAAATTTGGTTTTAAAATATCAGGAAAGCAGGATTCACATTTCCTATTTCTATATTAGTCATTCCTCCTAGATTATAGTTCTTTATATGTCATTACACCTCTAAGTGTCTAGGTTTTTTTTTTTTTTTCCCCCTGAGATCCTGGCAAGTATTACCATGTTTGTTTTCTGAGTCTTAATAATTTCTTCTAAATCACTGTGGTCTTCAATTTTATCCTTAAAGCAACATTATGACTCTTCACTTATCTATATTGTTTTTGCAATTTTAAATTTGTTTAAAAATTTCCTCCTTTATTATTTCCTATCCCTCCTCCTCTTTCTCACTCTTTTTTCTTCTGTCTTTTTTCCCCCTCTATTCTCATCTTCATCTTTCCTTTCTTCTGCATAGGTTCTGCATAGATAAATGGCTAATTTATCCCTTTTAATCTCATCCTCCACCCCATCTTTTCCTACACATATTAGTCTCCAGGCTTAAACTTACCATTTTCAATTCAGAGAGTTCACATTTGCTGTTTGTCTGGCCTATAATGCTCTTGCCCCATTCTTTCTCTTTCCCATCAAAGCTATCGTATATAGCTATATACTGTGTACCACACAATTCCCAGGGTAAACACTCATTAAGCTATTATGTGACTGATTTCTCCAGTTTTGCAACATGGTGGTCTGATTCCTACCCTAAGAAACTCAGCTTACATATCTTTAAATAGGCCTTTTCTCACAATCATATATAAAGTTCCTCTACCTATCCCACTCAGTCTGGTAACTCTTCATTTCACCCTATGGATTTCTTTCATAACACTTATGGGAATCAGTAATTATTCCACCTATTTATTTATTGCATATTAATCATATCTATTCTGTAGACTAAAGTTTCTTGAGTTTTGTGATCTCCTATGCCTTGGACTTCCCTCGTGGCTCAGATGGTAAAGCGTCTGTCTACAGTGTGGGAGACCTGGGTTCGATCCCTGGGTCGGGAAGTTCCCTGGAGAAGGACATGGCAACCCACTCCAGTACTCTTGCCTAGAAAATCCCATGGACGGAGGAGCCTGGTGTCCAGGGGGTCGCAGAGTCGGACACGACTGAGCGACTTCACTATGCCTTGGTCTAGGTTGTATTGTGTAATACCTGTTACATCTTTAAGTATGTCTGGCACATACAAGGCCCTTTATAAATCAGTGTTGAATAAAGAAGAAAAAAGAATTATCTATGAATACAATTTCCTTGAATATATTCATTTTTATTTCTCATTACAATTAGATGGAATAAAAACCAGTCTCCAAATAATGATCTCGCCATCCATCTGTTGTGTAATACATCATTTCTTTGGTTTCATGACTATATTCTTTCTTTGAAGGTGTTTGATTAAAATTTAATTGTGCTTGTAAAATATAACTTATCAACTAACATTGCTTTAACATTTTTGTTGATGCGTAAATATGTTTGATGATGGCAAGGTGCAAGTGAAGCTTGCATGGAGGTTGGTCTAGGATGGTCAGTGAGGGAGGAAGCAGAAGAGAGTTTACTGATGGAGCAATAGAAAAGCCCCACAGCGATTTTCTATCTACTTTGTAATTCTAACCAAGCCTGCCTGGCTCTTCACTGCTGAATGGGTAATGAGACTGAAAGGGACATTCATAATGCCCTCAACTATATCACTTCTTCCCAGCTGATTTCAGGGCAGTGATGGTGGATAGTTCCCTGCACTTTGCAGCTTTCTGATAAGAGGTCTTCTGCTTTGCTTTCTGATATCCTGAAAGGCCATTCAGCCAAGCATAGGAACAACCCACCAGTGGAGGAAAGGACAGGGGAATTAATACCCCTGGGAACAATTTCCAGCTATGGAGGGGTGGGGTTTTGTGACTAAATGTACTAGTCCCACTCTCTTTCATGGGACATATCTGAAGCAGTTTCTACATTAGTTAGTACTCATGGTTAGTTACCCAGAAGCCACTGTTGCACTTGGTATTGGGTTTATTTTTCCTGGTCTCACTCTCCCCATTATCTCTCTAGTGAGTTGTAGAATTATCCTCCAAAATAAACTACCTGGATTCAAATATTTCTCTTAGCAACTACTTTTGCATGTGTGTGTGTGCTAAGTCATTTCAAACATCTCTGACTCTATGCAACCCTGTGGACTGTAACCCATCAGCCTTCTTTGTCTGTGGGATTTCCCAGGCAAGAATACTGGAGTGGGGTTGCCATTCCCTTCTCCAAAGGATCTTCCTGACCCAGGGATTGAACCCAAGTCTGCTTTGTTTCCCACAACTACTTTTGGGAGACCCCAAATAGGTAAAAGCCATTAAATATTTTCCCCTTTTATTTAATCTGTACCCCATCCATCCTCTTCACAAGAACCTTTGTCACAGTTCTGTATTATTGCTGTGTAATAAATTCAGAAAATGCCTAAAGTAAAATAAAAATATCTGGAGAAAAAGCTGGTCTTTTTAAACACTTTGCACCCAATGGTTCAGCATTCTTATCTAAGTAATATTGCTTCTTTTGACCTAGACCATCCCATTTTATGGGCTCTCCTAGTGGCTCAGCTGTTGAAGAATCCACCTGAAATACAGGAGACCTGGGTTCAACCCCTGGGTTGGGAAGATCTCCTGAAGAAGGGAACAGCTACTCACTCCAGTATTCTGGCCTGGAGAAATTTGTCCATGGGGTCACAAAGACATGACTGAGCAACTTTCACTTTATCTCATTTCATACATACAAAAATCATGTTTATCTCTTTCTAACCCTTACAAATGAGATATTGAATGAGATTTAAGAAAAAAGAAATGTAAGACACACAAGGACTTAAATTCATATCCATTTACTGCTTTTCAAAATGAGGAAATCATTCTTCACCTCTCCAGACTTACTAAATTGGTAATTGTAATATACATGTTACAGGTTAATTTTAGTGGTCAACTGTAAAGCATACATCTCTACACTAGCATTTCATGCTTCAGTTAAAAGAAAAAAAATTGTGGCTAATTACTTTATATGGTTAATATACTAACATGGAAAAAAATCTCCAAAATATAGATATAAAGAAAGAAAATTATACATTTATTGATATATGTACCATATGCATCATATCATATGTACCACATGTATATATGCCAAATATATATGTAT
>SJYQ01052825.1:0-19591 GCA_006410935.1 Redunca redunca
TATCATGTGTTAATGCGGGAGACTCATCTGCTGTGTGTGTCTTATTCTCCCTATTCTGTATGTGTCAGGAAAGTTATTTGTAAGTCATATCAATTCATCATTTCATGGCACCATGCCATCCAGATGATTTGGTAAAGGATTTTGCAAAGCAAATGAACTTTTACAACACATATCAGGCAAGAAAAAGGTCAGCTGTGTGTAACATAAAACCCAGTTTTTGGTGGACTAACTGTATGAGTTTTGGTTATTCCTTGTAAAAGAAATCTGGGGATAGGGAATTTAGGACTTCATGGGGGCTTTGTGGTGCCGTCAGGATCTCAGGCTCTCTGTCATCCTGGTTCCAGTTAGCTGGTTCTTCTTCCTTTAGCCTCTAGGGTTGCTGAAAAAGGAAGGTCCGGTCCTTTTCTTTTGGCAGCTGTAGATCTACCATTTGGCCATGGGTCAAGAACTCTGCTTTATTCCAATTTCTTGCCAGTTCTATCTCCTGGACTCCAGCCATAGAGTTTTCTTAATCATAATAATAGAAAAACATTCATTGAAGCATTTATTATGTATCAGACAGTGGACCACATACTTCATTTAGACTTTTTCATTTCATCCTCAGAAAACCCAGAGAGGTGTATGAACCATTATTAGCCCATAGTAAAGACAAAGAAACTAAAGCAGAGAGAGGGAGTGTTTGGTCCCATGCTGATAGGCGGTGATGCTCTAAATGCCTTTCTCTGCTCCATTATTTCATTACTTCTGTGGCTTATACCAGGTATTGGAACTTAGAGAGTAGGGGCTGTGGAATCAGACTCTGAGTTTGTATCCTGGTATCTCCTCTGCCTGTATGAGCTTATGTAAGCTCTTATATTACTACTCCTGGTTTTTATTGCTTCCTCTCCTCTTTTATCCTATAGCTCCAGGACATAAATTGTTCTCTCTGAGTGGCCTTGTCTGTCAAAAGGTTGATTCTTACCATTCAGGGACAACAGTCAGTGTTGTGGAGATTTCTCTGCCAAGCACACAGAGGACCCGGGGTGGGACTTGTAGCTGGTTAAGAAGGTTCTTGTTTCCTGGCCCCTCCTCCTCTGGCTTTTTCTAAGTTGATATATTATTAAATTCTCTGCATTTTATACTCATAACAATAGTGTTGCATCCTATGTACAAAGTAAATTCTAGGTGTAGCTAAAGCTTAGTTAAGAAGAGTAAACTTAAAAATATTAGAAAAAAGCATATGAAAGACTATTAATTCATCTTAGGCAAATTTCTTTTAAAAATACTAAAATGCAGAAATAATGAAAAGTGACAAGACACACACAGATGCCCAGCAAGTATATGAAAAGATGCTCAACATCACTAATCAGGGGAAAAGTCTTAGTTTGCCATGTGATAATAGGTGCTTCTCGCCAATGTCATGCACTTTCTTTGGGTAAATAAGTTCCAATTGTATTTTCTCAACTGTTTTCTTGCAGTAACTGGACTTTCAGTGACCATGGCGTTAGGACTGGCTCTTGCTTTGGACTGTGGACCCCTGTCTGGCGCCTAGTCCAAGACTCGTGGCACCCGCATCACCCGGGAGCTTGTTAGAGATGCAGAAGCTACAAGCCTGCTGACTCAGAATCTGCATTTTAACAAGAGGCCCTGGTGATCTGTGTGCTCAATGCAGCTGGAGAGCTCTGTTCTAGCAGCCGCTGCAAACGGGCTTTCTCCCTTTACTGGTAGGTCCTGCTGGTCTGATTGGACTTGGGCTCCATCTGTTTCATTTAAGGTCCCCAGGGATGACACTTAACTTCAGGGTGCTTGACTTGGCCACTAATTAAAGCAGAAAAGCAATCTTAGGGTGTGTGTTTATGTTTATAAGCACCACCTAGCAACAGCATCAGGTGCTTCTCCGCAAACTGAATGAGACATTTCTCTTGAGCTTTCTTCCATATTTCTTGGGACATGAAGTGTTCTCATAACAACATTTTTTTCCTAGTTTTTTTTTTTAAGATAAGTAGTAGGAAGGGCGTCGGGGGTGGCCGTGGGTGTGTATGGTTGAAGTGTGCTCTTAAGACCCTGCAGTAGACTCAGGAGGATGAGATGGCCTTTTAGCCAATCCCTGGCCGTACCGTCTGCTACTGCACCAGGTTCACCAAACTTAGATGATTCTGAAGGGAGACTTCTTCGTTGCTGGAAAATGACACTGAATGTCATTTCGGGGCAGGTCTCAAAATTCGGAAGCGCACCGAGGCCGGTGTCTGAGCTCTGTGACGGTGGAGATTGTTCACACCGCACCTGCACGCCGCCCTTTCGCATTCACATCACTGCGGAAAGCCGCGGGCGCTTCCTTTTTCCGACGTTTGTCCATTCCTAGTTGGTTGTGTTCCAGCTCCGGGACATCCGTGTTCTCACCTCTTTTTCCTCTTTGCTCTCGTTTCGTGAGGTTTCTGGGATTTTCACCCGTGGTTTAGCCATTAGCTGGGCTTTCAACCAGGTTTTATTTACCTGAGCTTTTCCATATTTGTGCTCATCTGACGTTTTCACAAGCCGCAGAGGGGCACAGTGAAGGTATCCCTCTACCACAGATGAGGAGAGGAGAGAGGCTTCGGACATGACATGAGTTGTCCCAGGTCAGAAGGCCAGACCCCACAGACTTCTTGTTCTCTTGTTTTGGGCAGCCCCTGTGCCTCCTCTGGTCAAGATGGTGCTTTCCATTCTCTCTCCATCAACAAGTGATGGGAGGGGGCAACTTCAAAGAACTTTGGACTTTTGTATTTCCTGAGGATCCCTTCAGGGTTTCTACTCTTGGGATACATTCCTTTTCTTTCTCTTTCCTTCTTTCTTTTTTTATTTCACAGCTTGAGGAGAACCCTACATATTTTGGACCTGACCTTTTAGCATTTGAGATACTTCTTGCCAGTTACTTATTTTTATTGTAGTTTGTTGACTGTGTTGTATTGTTTCCGAATGCAGCTCTGTAATGGAATGAATCATTTCACTTTTTGATTCTCTTAATCTGATTTTTATTTTATGTTGAGTGTCATATGATAGGTTTTTTTTTGTCTGCTACAATTAACATTTCTATTTGATGGAACCACATCCATCCATCCATACATTTAACTTTCTTCAACAGCACCTGTGATTTTTATGGCTTCATTTCCTGCTTGCCTTTGATTCTTCACAGCCTTTTCATTGTAACTGCTATGGGAGAGATCAGGCCTGGTGAATAATATGCATGGTTTGGAATAAAATAGAGCTGGATTTAGATTCTGTATTTGACAGTAACTGATTTGAAAACTTGAGTAAGTATCTTATCTTCCCGAAGCTTGCCTGAGTTTTCTTATCTGTGAAATGGGACTGCTAATTAACTCGGTGTTTTTGTTAGAATTAAAAGAGGTAACATAAAGAAAGCATTTTGCATAATGTATGGCATATAATGTGTTCACAAACTCATTATTAATTCATAATAACTCCAAGTTAATATATACTATAATTGAGTTATTATCGCTTAAATATTTTACTCTGTTGTGCCTGATCGTCATCTTTCACGCTTACTAATAATTTATGACAGTTCCGTCCTCCTCTGTGTTGATAGGTAGGTGGTGAGTTAACTTCTTTCTCTGCCTTTTCCTTGTTATTTCCTTGGGCACTTTTCTCTCACTTCCTTTGGGGACCTTGTGTGTCCTGTAGGGGGCTTACCAGGTGGCTTAGCGGTAAAGAATCTACGTGCCGATGCAGGGACACAGGAGGCGCGGGTTCGATCCCTGGGTCGGGAAGATCCCTTGGAGGAGGAAGTGGCGGCCCAGGAGGAAGTGGACAGATGAGCCTGGTGGGCTGCAATCCAAGGGGTTGCGAAGAGTTGGTCACGACTGAACAATTGAGCACATGTCCTGTAGGAAGGTGGTACCATGGAAAGGTTTAGTCGTGGCTGTCTTGGAGAGAGCTCAGGAAGAACACTTTCCTTGATGTCAAATTCCATGCTGAGTAAAAAGAGAGTTTTTTTCATTCAGCAGCTGATTGCTGAGGACCTACTAAGTTCCAGGCATTGTGGAACTTAGCACCTCCAGGTCCAGGTGCTGGAGATCCATCTGTGTTTTAGGTGCAGGGGTCCAGCTGGGTGCCTGCTTTAATGGGGCAGAAGTAGGGATGACAAACAACAGTAACAAAACCACCACCCAAACAAGCAGATGCTGCTGCTGCTGCTGCTGCTGAGTTGCTTCAGTCGTGCCCGACTCTGTGCGACCCCATAGACAGCAGCCCACTGGGCTCCCCTGCCCCTGGGATTCTCCAGGCAAGAACACTGGAGTGGGTTGCCATTTCCTTCTCCAATGCAGGAAAGTGAAAAGTGAAAGGGAAGTCCCTCTGTTGTCCGACTCTTCACAACGCCATGGACTGCAGCCCACCAGGCTCCTCCATCCAGGGGATTTTCCAGGCAAGCGTACTGGAGTGGGGTGCCATTGCCTTCTCCGAACAAAGCAGGTGTACAAGAAAATATCCAGTCATGATCAGCGCCAAGAAGAGAGTGAAGCAGAGAGGTGAAGGGGCACGACTGGTTGGTAGGCTTCTTTGGATGGTGTCTCCCTCTGAGAAGACCATACTTGGGTATGAAAGGCAAGAAGGAACCAGTCACTGGAAAATTAGGGGGAGGACCATTGTAGTCCAAGAACAGTCAGTGCAAAGGCCCTGAGGTGCAAATGAACTTGGAGCCTTTGAAGAATGGAATCACAGTGGAGTCATGTAGAGCAAAGACAGTGGGGCTGTGCTGGATGGGGTTGGGGTGAGAGAGAGACACAGTGGTCAGATCATGGCGGGTCTTACAGGTCTTAGGCATTGGCAATATTTTCTAGTTACTATGGAGGGCCGGGGAGTGACATGATCTGATCTGGATTCTTGAGGCAGAAGAGAGTTTAGGGAGCCCCGCTGGAAGGCACTGCGATATTCTGGAGATAATATTATTACTATATTGGGTGAAGGTATTGCTGACTCCAGCATCTGAGAAGCCAAGGTCTAGGTACTACTGTTGGTTCACTGGTAACATCACATCTGGATAATTTAAAAATTATCTTTGAAGCTGGGATGTAGATTCTTTTCTTTTTTCCTTTCTCTGCCAGGGTTACGAGCTCCCCTCTGCTCCCCGCATCCTGATTACTCTCTTGTCATTTAAAAGGGAGGTGCAGCCCTGCTCTCTGCGTTCACATGCTTCGTTCACGTCATTGTTTTCTTCTGGCACATTTTGCTGGGAGCTACAGTTTCTGAGGCTGTTTATCCATCTATGAATAGGGTTTTTGTGAAAGTGGACTTAGCCTAGTTTGTTTTCTTTGACATCAAATGACTGAACAGTTTTTAACCTGGGATCAGGAGGGCAGAGGCAGTTGTGTTTACTAGAGCAAAACAGTTCCTTAGAATTCAGTAGGTTGTAAAAATCAGAAAGCTTTTTGTATGAAAACTTGAAAATAATTGAGTCAAAGGAGCTGGTCAATAGATCTAATGGAAAATATTTTGCTCCATTAAAAGACTATCATAATTTTACTTTAGAAAATTGAGTCACCATAGTTTTGATTGAGCCAAGGGTATTCTGAGAAATTTTCAACAGGTGAGAGCTCAACACTGGAGAAGGAAATGGCAATCCACTCCAGTACTATTGCCTGGAAAATCCCATGGACAGAGGAGCCTGGTAGGCTAAAGTCCATGGGGTTGCAAAGAATTGGACACGACTGAGCCTTCTATGGGGTATGAGTTGAACACACATATATATATATTTTTAAACCACAGTGTACACTTATCAACAGGGAAGGAGTGAGTGGGAGAGAACTGAAGGTCAGTAGGTTTATACTGAGGCTTCCCTGGTAGCTCAGCTGGTAAAGAATCCACCTGCAATGCAGGAGACCCCAGTTCCATCCCTGGGTCAGGAAGATTTCCTGGACAAGGGATAGGCTACCCAATCCAGTATTCTCGGGCTTCCCTGGTGGCTTAGATGGGAAAGAATCCGCCTGTGATGCAGGAGACGCAGGTTTGATCCCTGGGTTGGGAAGATCCTCTGGAGAAGGGCACAGCAACCCACTCCAGAATTCTTGCCTGGAGAATCCCATGGGCAGAGGAGCCTGGTGGGCTACAGTCCATGGGGTCACACAGGATCGGACACTCAGCACAGCATAGCACAAGTTCAAACTGGGGCTTCCCAGTTGGCACTAACGGTAAAGAAGCCACCTGCCAGTGCAGGAGACCTAAGAGACGTGGGTTCGCTCTCTGTTGGGGAGATCCCCTGGAGAAGGGAATGGCAACCCACTCCAGTATTCTTGCCTGGAGAATCCCATGGACAGAGGAGCCTGGTGGGCTGTGGTCCATAGCGTTGCAATGAGTTGGGCCCGACTGAAGCGACTTGGCACAGCAGCACAGGTTGATGTTAGAATAACCTAGAAGCTTTACCTCGAACACCTGATGTCAGCCCCACACCTTTAAGGAGGGTATCTCTCAGGCTTTTAGAGGAAACCCCCCTCTGTGTCATCAGTCAGAAAAGGCAGTGAGCATGACCGTATGAATCATGCCTTCCTGAGGAAGACCTTTTAGTGAAAGGAAATATTCTATTTCCTATTTTCAGAGATTTGCAGCAGACGGGAAATTCAGAAGTTTGGGGTCTAGGAGTGGATGTGTGTGTACGTGAGTGAGTGTGTGTTTATGTGTTTCTAACTTTAACCTATGTTAATTGAACAGACTTTTGTGTTCTCAGAGTAGTTTTATACTACCATGTCTTGGACAGAATCAAGTCAAAAGTCTACCTGGAATATGACCTTTGAAACAGGAAAACTAGCTCACTGTGTAGAGTCGGACCAGACTTCACGAAGCATCATCGATACCGTCAGCACCATCTTAGCATGGATTTCAACTGGAGTCTTAAATTCACTGTGAGCAGATGACACAGCTGTGAGTAGAGTTTATGAAAATGACTGTCTATACCAGAAGCTAAAATTGTTGGTAATAAGTATTAAATAAAAAACACAAATACTCCTTGCTAGTTAGACATCCAGAGGTTGATGGTATGAAGTGATTTGGTTACAAGCACGCTAGGCATTTTCATACTGTTGCTCAATCTACTGCACAATTGCACTCATCTCACATGCTAGTAAAATAATGTTCAAAATTCTCCAAGCCAGACTTCAACAGTACGTGAACTGTGAACTTCCAGATGTTCAAGCTGGATTTAGAAAAGGCAGAGGAACCAGAGATCAAATTGCCAACATCTGCTGGATCATCAAAAAAGCAAGAGAGTTCCAGAAAANTTCTGCTCTATTGACTATGCCAAAGCCTTTGACTGTGTGGATCACAATAAACTGTGGAAAATTCTTCAAGAGATGGGAATACCAGACCACATGACCTGCCTCTTGAGAAATCTGTATGCAGGTCAGGAAGCAACCTGGACATGTAACAACAGACTGGTTCCAGATAGGGAAAGGAGTATGTCAAGGCTGTATACTGTCACCCTCCTTATTTAACTTCTATGCAGAGTACATCATGAGAAACGCTGAACTGGATGAAGCACAAGCTGGAATCAAGATTGCCGGGAGAAATATCAGTAACCTCAGATATGCAGATGACACCACCCTTATGGCAGAAAGTGAAGAAGAACTAAAGAGGCTCTTGATGAAAGTGAGAGTGAAAAAGTTGGCTAAAAACTCAACATTCAGAAAACTAAGATCATGGTATCTGGTCCCATCACTTCATGGGAAATAGATGGGGAAACAGTGGAAAGAGTGAGAGACTTTATGTTTTGGGGCTCCAAAATCACTGCAGATGGTGAGTGCAGCCATGAAATTAAAAGACACTTACTCCTTGGAAGGAAAGTTATGATCAACCTAGACAGCATATTAAAAAGCAGAGACATTTGCATTACTTTGCCAACAAAGATCGTCTAGTCAAAGGTATGATTTTTCCAGTAGTCATGTATGGATGGTGAGCGTTGGACTATAAAGAAAGCTGAGCACCGAAGAACTGATGCTTTTGAACTGTGGTGTTGGAGAAGACTCTTGAGAGTCCCTTGGACTGTAAGGAGATCTAACCAGTCCATCGTAAAGGAAATCAGTCCTGAATATTCATTGGAAAGACTGATGTTGAAGCTGCAACTCCAATACTTTGGCCACCTGATGAGAAGGTGTCATTGGAAAAGACCCTGAAGCTGGGAAAGATTGAAGGCTGGAGGAGAGGGGGATGACAGAGGATGAGATGGTTAGATGGCATCACTGACTCAATGGACATTAGTTTGAGTAAACTCTGGGAGTTGGTGATGGACAAGGAGGCCTGGAGTGCTGTGGTCCATGGGGTCACAAAGAGTCAGACTTGACTGAATGACTGAACTGAACCCCTCAGCCAGGTTTAAGAATCTCATCTAAAGCTGATATGCAAAGAAAGACTTTTTTTGGAGGTGGAGAAATACTAATTCTTACTTGTGCTTATTCACTCAGCTGTGTCTGACTCTTTGGGACCCCATGGACTGTTGCCCACCAGGCTTCTCTGTTTATGGGATTTCCTAGGCAAGAATACTGGAATGGGTTTCCATTTACTATTCCAGGGCATTTTCCCAACCCAGGGATCGAACCTGGGTCTCCTGCTTGGCCGGCAGAGTCTTTACCAGTGGGCCACTTAGTTGGGATACTTAATGAGCACCTGTAAATCTGTGACAATTGTCCCTGGTTCCTGACATTTACGAGAAGTAAGCATAACGTGGCTCAATGTCTTGTCAACACTGCTCTTGAACTTTCTTTTTTTTCCTTTTCTAGTGTTTCCAAACTGCAATCTACTTTTTGTTTGAAACAAGTGTATATATTTAAAAGCTGGATCCTGTTTTAATTTAATTAAGTGTAAGGTTTTTAAAAAAAATTTAATGAAGTATAGTTGATTTGCAAATTTCTACTGTACAGCAGAGTGATTCAGGTATATGTGTATATACATTTTTTCATATTCTTTTCCATTCAGGTTTATCACAGGATATTGGGTATAATTTCCAGTGCTATATAGTAGGGCCTGGTTGCTTGTCCATTCGCCTTCCCTTTTCAACATCAGAGCTTAGTCATGTAAATTCTCAGGCCCTATCTGAGACTCATAGATTCAGAGACTCTGGATGTAGAATGTAGGAAGCTCTGTTTTAACCAATCTGTCAGTGATTCTGGTGCTGGCTAAAATTTGAGAACCACCGATGTGTACCACTTGTGTGGAACCATAAATGATGTTTGTCAGACCATCCTCCATAATTCTTGTCTCCAGTTGGTTTTCAGCTAGCACATAATGGTTGATTAGGAAAGAGAACTTTTCTAGTAGGGACTGTTGTTACGTATTTCAGTAGGTGCAGCAATGCAACGAGGTCTGTAAGCATCCTTTCCAGAGTGGGCAGGGAAGGGTTAAAGCCTTTGCACCTCTGGGCTCCTAGCCAGTTGCACCTCCCCAGGCCCAGGGGATCATTTGGTTGCGTACCTCACCCAGGTGAGTGTTCAGCCCCAGGTAAACACAGAATGAGTGGAATGTTTTATGGTCAGGCAGCACCTGTTTAGGTTTCTGTGTGTGGGATTTCCAGGCCTGGTGCTCAGGCAGGAGCAGATTGTGACACCTCCTCCCCCATTCCACTTTGAGGGAAAGAGGATAGTTTTTCTCTTTCATTGAGTGCTCTGGCTTTGAACAAGCCATGCAGTTGTAAAGGGCAGGGAGGGAAAGAAAAAGCAGAAACCACTGGCAAACATGTTGCAGTCCAAGGTGAAAAGCTCTTTTGTTTTGGTCCATGGACTCGAATCAGTGCAGGTGGAGTTTGAGAGCCCCTTCCTGCAGTTGACAAAGGCCAAGAGAATCCAGAAGTAAAAAGCTGCTACAGAAGTGAACCCTGAGGACCAGGGGTGGTGCTGAGACTTGCAACAAGAGCTGCAGACTTAGATGCCTAGAGGGGCCTGGAGGCAATGTCAGAGGTTGAAATGTGGGGGCAAATGAGCAACAGGGAGTGGTGGAGACTGTGGCAAACCCCAAGATACGTGTGCTACACAGTCTCTGCTGACCACGGACCCACAGTTTCCAGAATCTTCTGATTTTTTGTTGTCCTTTTTGTTTTCGAATGAAGCTGGCTGTCTGGCTTTATTTGTGTCATTTTCTAGTTGTTAGGAATCTGTCAACAGTTTTTATTTCTGTATGGGCTATGGGCTGGCGTGTTGATTCTCCTGCAGACAGCTGTGTGTGCATACTCAGTCACTCAGTTGTGTCAGACTCTGTTGTGATCCCATGGACTATAGCCCTCCAGGCTCTTCTGTCTGTGGAACTTTCCACACAAGAATACTGAAGTGGGTTTCCTTTTCCTACTCCAGAAGATCTTCCCTACCCAGGGATTGAACCCACGTCTCCTCCATTGGCAGGTAGATTCTTTACCACTGAGCCATCTGGGAAGCCTGTGGACAGCTGTGGTCAGGTGTTAATTGTCTTAGTGAGAAAAAGACGTATAAGATGTGAATACACTTAGCTACATAGCAGTCCATTCATTATTTAGCAAATCTGTTATCTTTAATTTCATTTTGCTACTTAATGAAGTCTCTTATTCCTAGTATTGTAATATGGAATTCCCTACAAGTATTATTAAGCCAGAAATACCAGTGCCTTGATGAACTCAGCAGACCATTGAGTAGTTACTCTTCAGTGTGAAAACAGGAATTTGGCTTCTCTTGATTGAGTTTACTTTGCTCCTGGGTTTGTGGTATTGGTGCCCGACAGAAAGTGTTTCTGTTTGTACAGTAAGATTTTATGTATCAAATAAAACATATGCCCTGAAATAAGGCATTTGCTCCTAACTTCTCTGCTGGCTTTTGTGGTCGTGTTTGAAAAGTTACCAGTCTACTCAAGGTCTTTCTGTCTTCCTGGTGTGCTGAGTTGGGAGACAAACAGGAAAAGCAGTTGTGTCAGTGGACACACTGGGATAGTACTCACCCCAAAATGCAATCCACAAAACTTCACGACAAAGATTTCAGGGTATTTCAGCGTTCCAGCTTGCTTTGTAAAGAAACAGTCCATTTGTAAAGTCCATTTATGTGTATAAAGACACACACATAAGTGTAAGTATACAGGCTGTATTTATATAAATACATACACATATGCATTATGGATCATCTTTTGTTAAACTTTTATTAAGTGTTTATTTCTACTATTTATTCTTTTTGAAAATTTAAAATGAAAAAAAAATATATAGATTTCCTTTTTGGTACCGGTTCCTCTGCTTCATGCGAGGAACAGAAAGACCAGTTATAGATGACAGTTTGAGAGCCACTGGCCTTTAGGAAGTTTGTTCTTAATTCAGTGGATAATGGAGAAGTAATAGAGGGGTTTGAAAGGAGGCATATTGCTGGCAGAACTGTGGGATGTTGGGGGGTGGGGGTGGGCTTTGGACGGAGGAGTGGTTGGAATCTGAGACCAGCTCCAGGAGGCATTTGATCTGGCCTCTTGGAGAGAGTTGAAGAGGCCTGTGTAGGAGCAGGGGTCTTGAGGGGGGTGGGAGGAAGGGCTGCTGAGAGAGGCATGACCCATGAGTGGTCCTGAAGCCTTGGCAGGGTTGCTCGTGGGGGTGGAGAGAAGGGACATGTGTGTCTCCCTGCCTTAGCATGGCAGTGCCACCCTGGAGTCTGTGAAATTCTGGGAAGAGCTGCTTTGCGGGTTTGGGAGTGAGCGCACCTTATAGGGACCACCCTCAGAAGCCGTTCCGGTTTGTAGAGGAGACATCTTTTGCACGGGACCAGCATCTTGCACGATTCAAACACTTCGGAAAACAGAGTGCCCTCTCTCACGGCGGCACTCTGATCATCTCATGTTTTAATGAGGTGTAAATATCATGCAGATTGGCACACGGAATGTGTTAAAATAGGAGAGTGTTAGTGGAAATTTAGGTCCTCCACCTTGAGTGTGAAATGATGCAATACACACGAATTTGACGCCCTGAATTATTTCGGTACGGCGCAGTCTAAGACATGGCACACGAAGTGGAGTAGAGATTAGAGCCCTACAGCACAGCATGTCATGGAGATACACAGTCAGCGCTCAGTGCAAAAAATGCATCTTAGAGTAATCCCTTCCGCCTTGTTCAACGCTTAGTGAGATCAGCGTTTCTGGCTGCCATTCCTGTGTGGGTTGAGGAGCCGGTTCCCTGAGATTAGTGGCTCCTTTGCATTACAGCGGCTGGAAGAGCGCCAAGGGTGTGTAGGTCTTGACCAGGGCCTGGCACTCAAGGGGATGACAGGTCTGTCCTCCACAGGCGTGACATGACCTGTTTTCTTATTCGTCATTGGCTTCACCAGACCTTAGAAGTAGATATGATCTTTTCTGCGAGTTTCAGGTAAAGCTAATAGATTCTTTACTTAACAGGAACCACTGTAATACAATGGGGCTTCCCTGGTGGCTCAGACGGTAGAGAATCCGTGCAATGTGGGAGACCCAGGTTCGATACCTGGGTTGGGAAGATCTCCCAGAGAAGGGAATGGCAACCCACTCCAGTATTCTTGCCTGGAGAATCCCTCTGGACAGAGAAGCCTAGCGGGTTACAGTCCGTGGGATCACAAAGAGTGGAACATGATTGTGCGACTATCATCACCATAAGACGATAGGTGATCTTTCTTACAACATCTTGCCTGGTATTCTGCATGCCTGACATTTCTCTTAAAATCTATTCATTTCTCAGCTGTGACTTTTAAATGCTAACTGCCCTACCTGGTATTCTGAAATGATGCCACATGTCTTTCACATTAAGTGTAGCTCTGGAAACGAAATTTTGAATGAAGTAGTGTCACTAGGCCATGTTAAGAGAAATATAACCCTAACTTTTTGCATTTAACTTTTCCATCTGTTAGCTCCAGTGCCCTGTTAGCCGGCACTTGCACCAGGCCTGGTGAGGGTAGCTAGTCACCAGGCAGTCACTCAGCAGATTTGTATCGAGTGCCTACTCGGTACAGGCGCTGTTCTGAGAGCTGAGGGTCCAGCAGTGAAAAGAAGAGAGTGTAGTTCCTGTTTTCCCGGAGCAGATGTTCTAATGGGACAGACAGACAGTAAGTAAAACCTGTAGCACCTGGGTGTGGTACATGCTGCTGGCCAGGCCCAAAGGTGGATGCAGAGGGAAGTCGTGGATACAGCATTCGCTGATGACCAGGGGAAAGCTTTTGGTGGGCACCTCGGCTAAACAGGTGAAAGAATGTTCTTGGCAGAGGGAAGATGCTCTGAGACAGGCCAGGTCCTGGCATGTGGAGGGAGCAGGGAGGCCAGGGTGTCTTGAGCAGAGGGAGCCAGGAGGAGAGCAGCAAGAGATGAGGTCAGAGGAGAGGGGGCCCCACATCGTGCAGAGCCTTAGGGATCGTTGTGTATGTTTTGGCTTTAATTTGGCGTTTGAGGAGCCTTTGAAGGGTTTGGAGCCAAAGAGTGATATCAGACGTATGTTTTAAGGTTACAGTGGTTGCTGTGTTTAGTCAATAGAAGTGAGCAAGCGGCGGGGATCAGGGAGCTAGTTAAAACACTGGGGTGGGCTTCCCTGGTGGATCAGTGATAAAAAACTCACCTGCCATTACAGGAGACACGGGTTCCATCCCTGGTCTGGGAAGATCCCACATGCCGTGGAGCAACTAAGCCTGTGCACCACAACTATCGAGCCTGTGCTCTAGAGCCCGGGAGCCACAACTCCTGAAGCCCGTGCACCCTGGAGCCCGTGCACCCTGGAGCCCGTGCACCCTGGAGCCCGTGCTCTGCAACAAGAGATGCCTCTGCAATGAGAGGCCCTCTCACTGCAACCAGAGAGTAGCCCCTGCTCTCTGCAGCTAGAGAAAGGCCCGTGCAGCAACAAAGACCTAGCATGGCCCCAAATAATAATACTGAAAAAAGACACTGGGGCAATAATCATCTGAAGGATGATGCTGGGACCCGGTGGGAGCTGTGGCCCTTCTGCAAGAGGTGGCCATGTTCTGGGTGTTCTGAAAGGCCAGCGGGTTTACCAAGAAATCGAGTGGTGGTATGAGAGAATACCCATGACGTTTTTGCTTTGGGGAGTTGGCAGGACAGAGTTGCTGTCCACGGAGAGGTGGGAGAGTGTGGGAGGAGGTGGTTAAGGGAATATCTGGATTTGAACTATCCAGTGCTTACTGGTTTGCTGAATGAAGCCAGTGGTTGGATGAGTGTGTGTGCATTAGTAGGGGAGTTTGGGACTAGAAAGACATTTGGTGGCCGCTGGGGTATACGTCGGAAGTCGGAGAAGGAAATGACAACCCACTCCAGTGTTCTTGCCTGGAGAATCCCAGGGACAGAGGAGCCTGGTGGGCTGCCGTCTGGGGTCATACAGAGTCGGACACGACTGAAGTGATTTAGCAGCAGCAGCAGCAGGGGTATACGACGTGGTGTTAAAATCTCTGAGGCTGGATGTTATCACCCAGTGAGCGGGCAGAGGGAGACAAGAGAAGAGAAGAAATCTGGGGTATCCTCACCTTTACAAGTCTGGAGGAGTTGAGCAACCAGCAAGTCGCTGCTGGTAAATAGGACATTTGTGTGTGTGTGGAGGGATGATGTACAGGAAAGAGTGGTCAGCTGGGCCCAGTACTGCTGGTGGGCCAATAAGGGGAGACTGAAAATTGACCAGAGTATTTAGTGTGTGGAAGAGATTGGTAAACTTGACAGTTTTGGTGGGTTGATGGATGCAAAAGTCTGAATAAGCTCAATAGCAAACGGGAGAAGAGACATTGAAGTCCCGAGAGACCACGCAGTGTTAAAGCAACTTCCCGAATGAATGCAGCACTGTTTTAGTCTCAGTATGACTTAAGGGCTGAATGCATTTTAATCGTTTAAAATCTGTAACCATCTTTTGGAATAGACGACTGCTTGGTATCTAGATATTTGATGAATTAAGACGTCTTTCGCCTTCCCCGAACTGGGTAACAGAACACCGTAGATTATGGAGTCTCTTAACTTTTAATAGTAACAAAGCTGTTCATTCACTGAATGACTGTCGACCAGTGGCTTCTATAGAGAAGAGTTATTCCACAGAAACTCTCTCTCTGCTTCATGCGTGCGTGCTCAGTTGTGTCCGACTCTTTGTGGCCCCATGGACTGTAGCCTGCCAGGCTTCTCTGTCTATGGAATTTTCCACACAAGAAGACTGGAGGGGGTAGCCATTTCCTCCTCCAGGGGGATCTCCTCCCCGGGGATGGAACCTGTGTCTCTTACATCACCTGCATTGGCAGGCGCATTCTTTACCACTGTACCTCCTGGGAATCCCTCTCTGCTCCATGTTTATATATATATATATATATGGGTTTAGTGTTATTCCATAGTTTACCCACTTAGGTAGAAAATATTTATTATGGATGGACCCACAACCTTGGAAGAATCCCTTGTTGCTGATACTCACCTTCATGTAAGATTTATATGAAATGTTTTCAATGCAGTGAAATCATGTATGAAAGTGAAAGTGGAGTCGCTCAGTCGTGTCCGACTCTTTGCGACCCCAGGGACTGTAGCCGAACAGGCTCCTCCATCCATGGGATGTTTCAAGCAAGAATACTGGAGTGGGTTGCCAATTCCTCCTCCAGGAGATCTTCCTGAACCAGGGATTGAACCCGGGTCTCCTGTGTTATAGGCAGACGCTTTACTGTCTGAGCCACCAGGGAAGTCCTGAAATTATGTATAAATGATGTTTATTACAGCCTGGAGGTGGAAGCCATTTGTTAGCAGGAAAACTGGTTCAAATAGAGATAAACCAGTCAACTTTAAATGTAAATCATCAAACATTCATCAAGCACCTATCCTTTGTCTCTAGTTGGTGCAGTGCTGGGGTCCCTGTGGTTTTGGCATCTTCTGTTGAGTGGAGTTTACAGGCAAGCCCATGGGCACTTCAGCTCCCGGGCATCCTAGGAGTGCAGAGGAGTAATCGAGTGTTTGAACGGGCACAGCATGGAGGGCTCTTGGAGGAAGCCACATCCAAGTCCAGACCTGTAGGGTGAGTAGAAGGAAGCCAGGCCTAGAGGAGGGAGGAGGGGAAAGAAAGGAGGGGAAAGAGAAGGTTTGGGAGAAAACTGCGTGACCAGAGAGACATGGCATTTACTTGCAACTGAAAGAACTTGATTGTGCTGGGTCTGTCCAGAGGTGGTGTGGAGAGAGATGAGCCTGGAGGAGTGATGTGTGTGGAGTGGGCTGCGTCACCAGGGACCTGTTTATGCTTCTGAGCAGGTGAAAGTCAGCAGAGGACTTTATGTCTTGGAGTGGCTTTCCTTTGGGAGGAAGTGTGTCAAGTAGATGGGGAAACAATGGAAACTGTGACAGCTTATTTTCTTGGGGTCCAAATCACTGCAGATGGTGACTGCAGCCATGAAATTAAATGATTCTTACTCCCTGAAAGAATAGCTATGGCAAACCTAGACAACGTATTAGAGAGCAGAGAGGTTACTTTGCCAGCAAAGGTCTGTCTAGTCAAAGCTATGGTTTTTCCAGTAGTCATGCATGGATATGAGAATTGGACCATAAAGAAAGCTGAGTGCCAAAGAACTGATGCTTTCAAACTGTGCTGTTGGAGAAGACTCTTGAGAGTCCCTTGGATTGCACGGGGATCAAACCAGTTAGTCCTAAAGGAAATTAATCCTGAATATTCTTTGGAAGGACTGGTGCTGAAGCCGAAGCTCCAATCCTTTGGCCACCTGATGTGAAGAGCCAACTCATTGGAAAAGACCTGATACTGGGAAAGATTGAAGGCAGGAGAAGGGGATGACAGAGGATGAGATGGTTGAGTGGCATCACTGACTCAATGGACATGAGTTTGAGTCAGTTCTGGGAGATGATGGAAAGATAGGGAAGCCTGGCGTGCTGCAGTCCATGGGGTTGCAAAGAGTTGGACATGACTGAGCACACGCGAAATGTACGGGAAACCCTTGAATCTCAAGGAGAAATAGCGGTTAAAGCCTTTGTGCAAAAATTAACTTGACTTCCTGGGTATTTATTTCCTTTGATCTGTAAATGTGAAATTGACCAGACTTTTATAGCACAAGGGAACATAACTCTTCATTAAAAAAAAAGAAGTTATTAAAACATTGACTTGATTGAAAAAAGAGATAGGAGTTGGGCTGCTAGGCAGTGGGAGAGGGGAGGAGGTGGTGAGGATTGGCGGGGAAAGGCATCTGAGGAGGAGGAGGGGGCCGGGGAGCTGGAGGAAGTGAGGCTAAGGGGGTGTGGCCGGGAGGTCACACCTTGAGCTGTGGGTGTTCAGTGTGTTATCACCTGCAGTCTGCTGCCCGTGGCTGATTAATGATCCATCCTAGCTCTGAGTATAATGCAGTCTTTATGTGACTCAGAGTTTTCACTCTAGTGGGTGAGCTAAAGCAATGGCGGAGTTATTTGTAGGAATTTACGCTCTAGAAGTGGTCATGATGTGACCGCCTGGATGGGAGGGAAGTTTGGGGGAAAATGGATACTTGTGTATGTATGGAAGACTTGCTGTGCTGTGCACCTGAAACTTGGGGCTTCCCAGGTGGCACCAGTAGTAAAAAACCTGCCTGCCAGTGCAGAAGATGCAAGAGAAGTGGGTTCAATCCCTGGGTCAGGAGGGTCCCCTGGAGGAGGGCATGGCAACCCGCTCCAGTGTTTTTGCCTGGAGAATCCCATGGACAGAGGAGCCTGGCGGGCTACAGTCCATGGGGTTGCAAAGAGTTGGATACGACTTAAGTGACTTAGCATGCACACACACACCTGAAACTGTTACAGTTTTTTGATTATAGTCCAATATAAAGTAAAAAGTTTTTGTTTTTTTTTTAAGTAAAACCTTGAAAAAAAGAAGTGGTCATAAATATCATCCAAGGGTTTGAAAGTCTCCCCATCCCTGCAACCCAAAAGTATGCTGGACCATGTAAGAAATGTTGTCCCCTACTCCTGATTCCAGCTTTAGTTTGGTGCAGTTGATCGCTGAAATCTTAACAGTACATACTACGAACATTTCAGATGCAAGCCCAGATGAATCACACTGGCTCTACCAGAAGTGGCTGCCTGGGTATTCATTTCTGAGGTCCTGAACTCTGGAAGGACACGCAGATTATACTTAAAACTAATGGGACTTGATTATGGTAGGATGAAAGACAACAAATGGGGACCCACCTCTGCAGGGCGTGGCTGCCCCTCCTCCTGCTCTGCGTTGTTCTGGGTGGTGGACGTGGCCACATCATTCCCAGGGTTAAACATATACCCAGTTCTGGGAAAGCTTCCATCTTCAACAGTCCACAGTGATCATTCAGGGAATGTGGTTTTAAAAATAATTTAACAAGGTAAAATTTTAGCTTTTAATAGTTACCACTTGAAAATCCTAGCCAGTTTTTCTGCTTCTATCCTCCCTGCCTGCTTCCCTGTGATTTCTGAGTGTGGGATCTCTTGGAAGATCTTTATAGCTTTTACTGTAATCAATTTCACATCGTTCTCTGTATGTTTTAGCAATTGGAAGTTCTGTAATACCAGTTCTTTTTGCATCACTGAGGGTGTTCCTGTTTCTCCTTCATCTTTTTTAAAAAAAGCCTTAGAATGGATATTGCAAAAGTATTTTATTAGCTACGGTGTAGCACTGGAACTCTGCTCAATATTTTGTAATAACCTAAATGGGAAAAGAATTTGAAAAAGAACAGATACTTGTATATGCATAACTGAATCACTTTGTTAAACACCTGAAGCTAACAAAACATTGTTAATCCCTTACACTTCAATATAAAATAAAAATTAAAAAATATTTTATTAAGGTAGCATGTATATTGATACCTTTTTCCTATTTTCTGTTTTAAACCTAGTTACCTTGAGATAGTATGTAATGTTCCAGTTCTGCTATAGAAATTCCATCTTCTAAAATCATGTTATAATGAATCAAGGAGAAAAGGAACATTTATGACTAACTAATGACAAAAGAAAAGAAAAGAAAAGTACAAATGCCTAGACGTAACCATAGAAGTTCAGGGAGAACGCAAAGGAACTAAGAAAAAGCTGTCTTATTAAAAGTAGCTGTGGTAGACTTCCTGGAAGTGGTAAATGCAGTGAAATCAATCTTTTGTAATGACATAATTGTCATCAGAATATCTAAAAACAGTTTTATGGGTTAAGGAAGGTAATTGGGCTTCCCAGGTGGCTCAGCCGTAAAGAATCTGCCTGCAGTGCAGGAGATGTGAGTTCAACCCCTGGGTCAGGAAGGTCCTCTGGAGAAGGAAATGGCAATCCACTCCAGTATTCTTGCCTGGGAAATCCCATGGACAGAGGAGCCTGGTGGGCTCCACTGGGTGGCAAAGAGTTGGACATGACTTAGCAACTAAACCATCTCCATGAAGGTAATTATCATCCTTGCGGATAACTATGCTTCCCTGATAGCTCGGTTGGTAAAAAAAATCTGCAGTGCAGGAGACCCCAGTTTGACTCCTGGATTGGGAAGGTCCGATGGAGAAGGGATAGGTGGTAACTAGAATGTTATAAAAACGTTGCCAGGCTATTTTTCTTGTAAAAGCAGACTTCATTCATAGATCTTGTTATTCTAATTGTTGGTTTTGTTTGCTTTTTATAGATCCAAAAGTATGATGAAAGTGACACTGTTGCAGTGAGATGTAAAGAGTAGAGGTTTTTTTTTTTTTTTTTT
>SJYQ01052838.1:0-17053 GCA_006410935.1 Redunca redunca
ATTCAAGAACTGCTCTATCTACTCTGGGAACCACTGACCACAGGTGGCAATCGATTCTTTTTTTTTTTTTAATCTTTATTTATTTGGCTGCACCAGATCTTAAGCCTAATCCTAGAGTCATAGTTGTGGCATGCAAACTCTTAGTTGCATCATGTAGGATCTAGTTTCCTAAGCAGAGAACAAACCCAGGCCCCCTGAATTAGGAGCACTGAGTCTTAGCCACTGGACCACCAGGGAAGTTCCTGTCTATTTATTCTTTTTCCCACCTCTCTTTTTCACAGTCTCCATTGTAACGCTCTACACTCATGCTTAATCTTCCCAAGGTGTACTGCCCTGAGGTAGAAAAATCTCTGAGGCTCAGAACAAATAGACCTATCAAGCTACTAGTGATGAGACTGGAAAAGGAAATGACTTTCATCACTGAGTATCAAATCCCTTTCCAATTCCATTGGTTCTACTCCTTTGTTATAGACAAAATTGAGTTGTCAACAGAGACTTCAATACCATAATTTTTAATGATAAATCATTATCATTGGCTTCTAACTCAAAAGATGTTCAGACAATTGAAGGGCATTGTTATAACCAAATATGCCTTCCTTACCTATCCATTTAGGTATACAAACAAAGTTTGGGGGCACTCTTTTAATGAAAAAAAAAAGGAATAAAGTTAATGCTGAATCCTGCCTCACTCTAGCAATAAGTACTATTAATCCACTGATACATGATGGAAAGATACATTTCCAGTATATTTTATTCTGTGTTTAATAATTACCAAAATTTGGAATATCAGAAAACAAAGATCATGGCATCTGGTCCCATCACTTCATGGGAAATAGACGGGGAAATGGTAGAAACAGTGTCAGACTTTATTTTTTTGGGGCTCCAAAATCACTGCAGATGGTGACTGCAGCCATGAAATTAAAAGACGCTTACTCCTTGGAAGAAAAGTTATGACCAACCTGGATAGTATATTCAAAAGCAGAGACATTACTTTGCCGACTAAGGTCCGTCTAGTCAAGGCTATGGTTTTTCCTGTGGTCATGTATGGATGTGAGAGTTGGACTGTGAAGAAGGCTGAGCGCCAAAGAATTGATGCGTTTGAACCGTGGTGTTGGAGAAGACTCTTGAGAGTCCCTTGGACTGCAAGGAGATCCAACCAGTCCATTCTGAAGGAGATCAGCCCTGGGATTTCTTTGGAAGGAATGATGCTGAAGCTGAAACTCCAGTACTGTGGGCACCTGATGCGAAGAGTTGATTCATTGGAGAAGACTCTGATGCTGGGAGGGATTGGGAGCAGGAGGAGAAGGGGACGACCCAGGATGAGATGGCTGGATGGCATCACGGACTCGANGACTCGATGGACGTGAGTCTGAGTGAACTCCGGGAGATGGTGATGGACGGAGGCCTGGTGTGCTGCGATTCATGGGGTCGAAAAGAGTTGGACACGACTGAGCGACTGAACTGAACTGTTTTGATAAGGTTTATAAAATTTGTCATAATTTAAATTGTTACAATAGCTCCATGCAGAATAATTTTTTATGGTTTGGAAAAAGCTTTAAAATACTTAAATATATGTATTTTTTGTCTAAGGTAGCCTATTAGGTAATCAACAGTAGACTTTTAAGCATAAAACTATGTTGCGTTGAGATAAAACCTGTAAGGAAAGTAGAATGGGTAGGAATACACAGAGTGATGCTGTGTTCTTCTCAGTGCATCTTATCAGGAGGCACAAGATGACCATTTGTCCCATAACTAGTGATGTTAATTCTTACCGATTGGTTACCATAGTACCCCCTGAAGTTAATTAGTCCTGGTACTTAATAAGAAAGATATTTATAGAAAGATATTTTAAGATTTCTAGCTATCCTGTTCCTCATTAGATTTTCACTCACAGTTCTAGGATCCATTGATGATTCTTCCTTAAATTAATTGTTACCGCAGTGATTTCCTTTCTTTTTCTAAAAAAAAAAAAAAAAAAGCTTTATTCCTGACTCTGCTGGGGCTTCGTTGGCTGTGCGCTGGTCTCAGTGTTTGGGCCTCTCACTGTGGTGGCTTCTCTTGTGTTGGAACACAAGCGTGAGTGCAGATGGTCTCAGTAGTTGTGCATAGGCTTAGTTGCCCCAGTGGCATGTGGGGTCTTTTGGGGCCAGGGATTAAACCCGTGTCCCCTGCATTACTAGGTGGATTCTTCAACTGACTAACCCTAACCACCAGGGAAGTCCCACAAGGCTTTCTTAGACCGCTAGTACAGATTGTTATTTAACTCTTTCATTGTTACCTGGCTTTCCATTTGTGTACACATTGTTATGTTTTTCCAACCGGATTTCAAAAACCTCATTAGAAACAGAAGCATGTGTTACACTTCTTTGTGTTTAGTATAGTGCTGAGTACACATTAGACATTCAATAAATATATTTTTTAATGGTTATTAAACTGTTAGGGTGTCTGCAGTATGCTTTAAAAGACAGAACATCTTTTAAATTACTCTGGCAGATTGCTACATAATCCCATTTTCTTGAAAGCAGAATTCAAGACAAAGCTGGTCTGTCTTGGACTCATTACTAAAGCCTAGAATGTGCTCGTTTTAAGGCACTAAGGCAATATTTCTAGTTATTTACGCAGCATCTATTCTTCTTCCTTATTAAAACTAATAATAACAATACTTTTGTACAGGTTGCCTAACTGAAAACATTCAGCTTCCCAATTCCCTGGAAACTCTGAGTAGACGTGGAATGAAGTTCAGGCCAGCGTATAAGTGGAAGTAGTAGGCAGAGAGGATTCCGGGAAAGCTTGTTAAATGAAGACTCTGCTGGGAGGCCTTACACCTTTTGACTGTTGCCCCTTCCCCCCCAGGCAATGCTGTTTGCCTGCAATGCTGATGGCAGTGGAAAGATTGAGACAGTTCATCAGCCACCCTGCAAACATGAGGGAGGACGCCATAAACTAAGGCTGTCAGAGAGTGAAGACAGGAGGAGTCTGGGTTCCTGATGCCGTCACAGACTGGTCATCTAGCCCTGACCTAGTTCTAGACTGCCCGCTTACAGATCCCAAGTTACATGTGACAAGTAGAATTATCATGGTGGCTGGGTTTTTATTATCTGCCATACAACACAATCCTCACTTTTACAGGCACTTACACGCTGCCCTAAGTCAGATTTTCCAAACACTCTCTTTGTTGCGCTTGTGAATGAACTACTAGTACTGCTGAGGAAGAAGCGTGCTGAAGCAGAGTGACAGGAAGTAGGTGGATCCCAGAGACAAAGTTTTTATCAGTTCCCTTCCAATACCAGGAAAAGAGATGAGTCACTTAGCGTTATAGCATCACTATTTTGTGGCCAGAAAAAAAAAAAACCTGTAAGTTCTAAGGGGCAAAATAATCATCTTAAAGCTACACTTTTCCAGCTTATCTGTCTGTCCCATACTTCAATCCCATCATTCTTCTGGAATGTCCTTTTCCTCTCTCTGTTTAAACCATGGTTTCCCAGCCTCATCATTAACGACATTTGGGGCTGAACAACACTTTGTTGTGGATGATGCGCTGTCCTGTGCATTGTGAAATCTTACCAGCATTCCGGGTCTCTATTCACTAGAGGCCAGTAGCACCCCACCCCCACTCTTGCCCTTTACGACAACCACAATTGTCTCTGGACGTGATCAGTGCCCCTGGGAGCCGAGACCTTCCCCCCACCCCCCACTGTTAAGATCCACTGCTCTAAACTGGTGTCAAAAATCACCCCAGTGTGCACCTGCATAGACTTCCAGCAACACTGCCTATGATCATCGGCAATACTGCCTACCTACCTAGATCTCCATGTTAAACTGTAAGCTCCCTGAAGGCGGGGACTACATCTGACTCATCTTTGTAATCTCCCTGTTCATTGACAAAACAGATATTAAGATGGTCCAGGACAATAATGGAATACTGGCTCCTTGATACCATGATTTTGACACTCACTGTTAAAGATGCCTGTGTCCTATGCCTTTGCTTGGTATCTTATTTTATAGGCACTCATGGGGTCGCCACGACTGAGCGACTTCCCTTTCACTTTTCACTTTCATGCATTGGAGGAGGAAATGGCAACCCACTCCAGTGTTCTTGCCTGGAGAATCCCAGCAACAGGGGAGCCTGGTGGGCTTCCGTCTATGGGGTCGCACAGAGTCGGACACGACTGAAGCGACTTAGCAGCAGCAGCAGCAGCATGCTGTAGTCAAGAGACAGATTCTAGCAGAAAAGTGCTACATGGCTTATTGTTATAAACACCAATTGGATGGTAAAGGAGAGCAAAAAATTGTAAGACAACTTTTTATGGTCTCACAAAGAGAAATGAAAAATTCTTAAATGATAAGGGAAAGAGTGAAAAACCAAAGTCTATATACACTGTTTTTGTTTCCTTAATGGAATCAAAGTTGTATTTTAGTCAGAAAGTGCTATGTACACCCCTCTTCCAGTTTCCCTTCCCCCTAATATTTTCCTTTTACATGACTGTGGTCCATTTGTCACAGCTAAGAAACTGACCTGAAAGCACAGGGATTCATTACCCATGAGAAATGGATAAAGTCGTTTGGTTTGCTAGGACTGGTGATTCTAATGCTTTTAATTTCATGTGTATGTGTTTAAAGGCAGACATTTTTGAACCATTTGAATAACAAGACACCAACATGTGGGCAGGAAGTCCTCCTCGTGGTGCTGGCGGATGCTTCCTTCAGTCCTGCGGGCTGCCCACCCCTTTCTGGAGAAGAGTTGCAACACTTCCTGAAGTTCATTTGTGTGTATTAGGCCTCTAAGAAATTCAATACTCCTTTGGCTTCTGCAAAACGCTGCCGTTCATTTCCTCAGTAAATTAAACAGAGCCTGAAAGGGCCCAGACAGTAACAAAAGGAAAAGTTTTGTTTGAAAAGTGAAAAGATATTACATGACTCTCTTTTATAGTTGGCATTGACCCAGAGCAGTAAATGGCTCAACGTTTGTTTTTGTCTTTTTTGAAGAAAGTACAGACTCTCCATTGTCAGTACCTTTATTGACACCAAGGTTCAAAGGCAGCAGGAGGAGCAAGTTTTATCTTACTTGAAAGAAGTTTTGGTGGGGCAGGTGCCCTTCATTAGTCCTAAGAAAATAAACATCAATGTGCTGGTTGTGAATTTTTTTTTAATAGACTTTGTTTGGGTATAATTTTAGACCAACAGAAAAGTTACAAGGCCAATAGAATTCCCTTATGCCACCCTCCCGACCCACTCCCCTACACAAACAGTTCTAGTTTCCCGTAATGTTATCAGCCTTTTTAGGTGGCACAGTGAAAAAGAATCCTCCTCCAAAACAGGAGACACAAGAGACGTGGGTTCAATCCCTGGGTTGGGAAGAGCCCCTGGAGTAGGAAATGGCAACCTACTCCTGTATTGTTTCGTGAAAGTCCATGGGGTTACAAAGAGTTACAAAGAGCTGGACACCACTAAGCGCACACATACAATGTTTTCAGCCCACACTACCATTGTTACATTTGTCAAAATTCAGAAACCAATACTGACACGGTGCTATTAACTAAACTCTAGACCTTATTTGGATTTCAACAGTTTCTCCCTTACTTTCTGTTTTCTGTTCTAGGATCCTGCCTTGGTTTTGATTGCTTAGCTTTCATATGGTATATCTGTTTTTGCAAAATGTTTCATGAGTAATTTCAGTAAGTGATATTTATCTGCAGTGCTGGATTCAACTAAACTCAACCTTCCCAGACACATACATACCCTGAGGCTCTGACTCTAAAATAATAGCAACTGAATCCCTCCCTCTTTGGTGAGATGGCCCTGCCTTTAGGTGATGCTGTGAGTTTTAGCCTGACCCGGCTGGTAGGATACAAGATTTCTTGAGAATGGCCCAGGGACTTTCAATATTAAAAAAAAAAAAAATCCTCCTGTCTTTTATTTATAGCTGACTTTGTACATCTAATATTCCTGTGGGGAAAGACAGTAAGCTGTACATTTTCTGTTCTCTCATAAACTTTTTTTCATGAAAACCTCCAGGATTTATGCAGCTCCAAGAGTTAGCTGGGTAAAATACAGACCAAACTCTGGTTTGGTGAATAAAGGAAATAGGAGAAGAGAAAAGCTTTGGGAGTGGAGGACGAGAATTACGATTGCCTCCGAGAATATTAGAACAGAGACCATGCATCTTCCATTTCCAGACCCTGTAAGGACAGTCCTTGCAACCTGGGGGCTAGAGGCCGGGGCTAACAACATAGACACATGGACATTGGGCAGGTTTTCAGCTCTAACACATACTAGTTAGGTAACCTTGGACAAGTTACTTGACCTCTCTGAGCTTCAATTTCCCTGTTAGGAAAATGAGAATCAAGCGTCGACCAAGATAATATGTTACATACAACTCGTGACACAGAGAAAGCATCACAATTCATGTTAGGTATTACTCTCACCAAGGGTCATCCACCTTCATACCACGTGTCATTCCCACACTCTTTCTAGTTCCACACAATTCTCATCCTTCCTTCTATCTTTTCATATCTGGTAGCCAGGAGTTTTGACAGGTCCCAGAAGGCCAAGTAGAGCAATGGTGGGTCCAAGTCTTTAAACTATGTCTGAATATAAAATTTGATCACTGATTACATGCAGAAAAGTGCCCATGAAGGTGGACCATAGTGATGGATGACATGGAGGAGAGGCGTCATAGGGATGGACACCGGGTGAGCTTTCCCCAGCTTCGCCTTCCCCCAACAAGAGGACAAAAGGCCCACGTTTCCCCCGGGTGGGCTGGACCTGGCCACAGGCTGCCGACGACCGGTTCTGTCTGTGTGACCTAGGACAACATTCCCAGCAGAGAACTGCCAACATTGCCTCGGTACACAGACCTGTGACCTCCGGTGAGATTCCGGGGCGGAGCCTGGATGATGCCATACTTGGGGCTGGGGGGCTCGTGGGAATTGTTCTGCACAGAACAGCTGAGCAAGGCTGCAGGATCTGGGGAGGAAGAGGTTGGGATCTCCAGTTTTTTAAAAAGGGACCCTGTTGGGACCTTCCTGGTGGTCCAATGGTTAGCTCTGAGCTTTCACTGCGGAGGGCCTGGGTTCAATCCCTGGTCGGGGAACTGGGATCTCACAAGTCACAAGGCGCAGCCAGAAAAAAAAGTGGGGGACCCTGTTGTTTCGTACTAAACAGAATCATTTTGTGTTTGAAAATGAGTTGTGTTTTCCAACCTAGAGTTCCAGAATTATAGAATTTATTACAATCCTTAGGACCCACAACGTGTTTCCTAAAAGCCCTTGTCACGGTCTGTGCCTGCATGAGAGCCAGAGGTGGGGGACCGACCGCTAAACTTGAACAGCTCGGGGTGGGGGTTAGTGCTTGGCTCTGCTGGGGGACCAGGAATACACCATGGATCTCTTCAAGAGCTTTTTTTTCATTGTTGTTGTCTGTTTCTGTTTTAAAGTATTTGTTTATTTTTGGCTATCCTGAGTCTTCTTTGCTGTGCGGGCTTTACTCTAGTTTCGGAATGATCTCAGGGGCTGTATTCTCTAGTGGTGGTGTGCGGGCTTCCCATTGTGGCACGTGGACTCGGCAGTTGCAGCTCCGGGCTCTGGGGCACAGGCTCAGTAGCTGTGACACACGGGCTTGTGAGCTCCGCAGCACGTGGGATCTTTTCGGATCAGGGATCCGAACTTGCGTCTCCTGCATTGGCAGGTGAAATCTTTACCACTGGGCCCCCTGGGAAGCCCTGTTGTTGTCTGTTTTTACTTGAAAAGACAGGCAGGCATGTTCATGAAAGCAACCTAACAGTGCCTGAGTGCCTGGAACACAGGAAAGAGCTTGCTATGTTCAGGTCCAGGATCCAAAGCAAAGGCAGTCCAGTCTGAGCCCCTTCACTTCACCAGGGCGGCCCTGTCTTGGAATCTGAAGGAAATTGACATCAGCAGAGATAACCTCCTGTTTGAGCTCTTCACGCCCACAAACAGCCTCCTCGGCCCTAGATAACAGAACGCTGGTGACTGGAGTGCCCACCCGCCAGCCTCAGACTCCCACCCAGGGCAGCGCTGTCCAGGAACAGGCACTGACACAGAAGGAATGAATGCAAGTTCTCGGACATCCCAAAGCCACATGCCAGGGCTCCTTTAGATTCACCTTCCAGGTGACCAGGTGACTTTACAAGTCAAAGGGCCTCTGAATCTGACTTTCCAGAACAGAGAAAGGGGTAGAGAAGATAGCCACTCTGGGCACAGCTTTGGATGAAAATAAAATTTCTCAATTGATGTGTTTCATCAGTGTCTTGAAAAATCAACTTTGTTCAGGCTTGCAGGAAGTGTGTCATCTATATGTAACTTTAAACATTTGGGGGGGGCAGAAATTGAAAACAGTTTTCTAAAGGGACACTCCTAGCCTTGATCAGCAAATGTACCCCTACTCCTCCAGGGACCAGGACAAGAAGGAGGAGAACAGTTTGTACTGACTTGAGGTTCTCCTGAAAATTTCCATCCTTCACCTGTGCTCAACTATTTGCATTCAATAGTTTTTTGTTTTTGGTTTAATTTCTGTTCCATGTGCAATGAACTGATATTTCCAACACTATGATTAGAACCACAGCCAGAAAAACCTTGATTTGGAGTCAGTCATTCATCCTGAGCACTGTGCTGCCTTTATCTTCTCACTGGGAGCAGAATCTAGAAGAGGAGAGAGATAATAAGTGACTAACGTTGTAAAACTGTAAGCAACCCTTTGGAGCGGGACTGAGGAGCAAAGACCTAACTCTGCAGGGCCATCAGGGAAGGCTTCCAAGAGGAGGTAATATCCATGAGGGCTTGAAGGATGAGCAGGAGTTTGTGTAGGATTAGCTTTACTTTCCCCCCCGCTCCTTCTCCCTGCTAGAGAAGCCAGATGCCACCTGGCCCCTGAGCTAGAATCTCAAGAAAGCAGTAATCGTTCATTCGGGGCTTAAAAAGACCTGAAACTCACACAACATATATTCAACCATTGACACCTGCTACCATTCCTGAGGCTGAGTGGATAAGAATCCCTTCTGGATTTCGGTATACTTATTCCAACTCTCCTGAGACATCCTTTGTCCTTTTCTTACCCTCATCCTTAGCCTCCTTCAAGATTTCCTTGATATTCTCATTTTAACCAACAACTTTTCTTTAGAAACGGAGACAGGAAAGAAAGAGAGAGAGAAAAGATACCTTCCCATCCTCCCCACCCTTCCCTTGTTTGGCTTTCAATTCTGCCCACTCCCTCCCTCCCCATTTCCTTACTGTGCTTCTCTCCTTAAAGGAGACAGAAGGGACTTTGGGGTGTCTGAGTTCAGGGGGTGCTATCCCTCTCCTGAGTCCCTTGGAGGAGTTATCCCTTGGGGTCAGGAGCCAGGTGGGAACCTGGGGTTCTGGGATCTGCCTCTGTGCCCCCTCCCACCGCCCTCCCCCAACCCCCCAGCTTTCCTCACTTTGCACAATGAGGTCATTGACCTTTTCCATTTTATCTTGTTTTCCCTCTATACCCTCCTAGGCTTGGCAACTACAAATCAACTGCTTCCTCCTTGGCATTTCTTATGTGCATCCCATTGAAATTAAAAACTCACGAGGAAGAGGCCCCACAGACCTTGAAATGTTCAGCCTGCCTCCTGGCCTTGGCCTCTGGCTCCACTGGCCCCACCTGCTCTCCTGGGAGAGTGGGCAGCTGATGAAATCCAGAGGCCCCGAGACCTCCCTTCCAGTAAGTGCTCTTGTTTGCATATCCTGGTTGGAAAACAGGAACTGCTGGTTGGAAATCGATCAGGGAGGTAAAGTTACTGAATGAGTGGATGAGTGAGCCGTGGGCAGCGGCCTTCCCCAGAAAGGCAGAATCTGCCGTCTCTTTTAAATCTCGGTTAAAATCTTCCTCGTTTGTTTGCTCTCTACTTCTGAAAGTTTTCTTGGAACCCTCTTCCCAGAAGAAGCCAGGTAATGGGAAATCAGGGTCACAAAGAACAAGTAACCTCATTTGGGCCCTCCTAAGTTGCAAAGCTCCCTTTATTTTCAAAGAACCAGCATGAGGATGTGTGAAATAAATCACTACTAGAACATGAGCGAACAGTTACAGGACGTGAGCCAGGCATGGTGCATAACTCTCTTATCTCTGCAAGGTAGAAATCGGCTCTGTTTCTTAAAGGAGGACGATCAGGCTCTGAGAGGGTAAGCCGAAGGTCACGTGGTTGACCTGGGATTCAAACCTGCATCCCTGTGACTTCAGAGGTTGTCCAGCTTTCTGGAGGTTGCACAGGCGTAGAAAGGACCCAGGCCAGGCCCACTGCTTTTAGGACAAGACGCCTCTGAGACGACCCCCGCCTTCAGTAATTTGCATGGTATGACACAGAAACTGAAAACCCAAGTCAAGGTGTCCGAAACCAGCAAAAGAAGGTTCCTTTCAGTCGCTGTTCCCGTCCACTGGTGAGGGTTCAGATTGGGTGACATTTACTGTGCAAACAGCAGCCTGGGAGCCAGGCAGAGCCCACACCTAGCTGAGTAAATAGCACCTGGAGGCCTCGAGGCAGGGCACCCAAGGTCCCCGGTGAGGCCTCCCTTTGAGAGGCAAACAGGAGAAGGTGCCTGTGGGCTGGGAGCCAGGAGCCCGGAGCGCTGGCCCCAGTGCTACCTCGCGTATGTCTCTGCCTCACCTGGAAGTAGAGGAGATCAACACGGTGATACGGGGATCTGGCCGCAGGGGTCAGTTTGCTGTGGGCAGACTTGCAGAGGGTCGAATGGAGCTGCCTGGGTTCAAGTGAGAACTTCATCACTCACACACTCTGTGACCCCAGACAAGTCTTTAACTTTTCAGAGCCTCTGTTTTCCCATTACTCATCCGAGAATAATTATAGGACCCATCTCACAAGGGTTTTCAAGGAATCACAGTCAGAAGGCACAGTAGGATTCTGGAATATTCCATCACAGCCATGCGAGTCCTTTCCTTTGACTTTTTGTTGCTGTTGTCAGGGACATTGAGATTCAATTCAAGCAAAAGTTAACAAACGTACAAGAGAGTTAACCTCTTAGAGTTCAAGCTTAGTTCAGTGCTGGTATCTAGTTGGGAATTATTAGTGATTCCTTAATTTGCAAATATTCAGTGAATGCCTGGAACCTGAAAAGGCTCTTGACTAGTTCTCTGGATGATACATGGATATTAACAAGTGGACCTTTTCTGTCCAAGAGGAGACGCACACAAATGTCTGTGACACAGAAGTAACAGCAGTCCGGTGGTTAAGAACCGGCCTGCCAGTGCAGGGGTGCAGGTTAGACCCCTGGTCCGGGAACAGCCCACGTGCCACTGGACAACAAAGAGCTGGACACGACCGAGCAACTAACACTGTGCCAAGCACCATCTTAGGTTTTAGGTGCTAAGCACATGCCGGTGAACAAGAATCTGGTTAGAAAACATGAAAATTATCCAGAAATCCCCTGCAAAGAAAGACTGAGCAAGAAGACCAATAGCAGAGCATGCCCAGAAGTCAGAAACCATCCCTATGATGACCATTTTAGATGAATTCCGAGTAGATACTGCTTAGCAGGTGGCCACAATTCTCCCAAACCGGCTGCTATTCTTGTATTGAAAACACCTGCTGCTGTTTCCAGGATGCTAACATTTACTTTGGTTTTTATGTCAATGCCTTTTGTACAGAGAGCCAGCTGTGGAGCTTTTCTTGTTTCAACATTGCCCCTGGACTGTGCTTTGTTGATAAGAAAATAAATCACCACTTGCCAAGAAAGGACTGGAGCAGACTTTAAGACTGGTTGGAGCAGAAGCCTTCCCTCAAGAGGAAGAATAGTCTTTCTCTTCCTGGTTAGGAATGCTGCCCTTCTTCAAGGCTTGATCATCTGGAATGCCGTCCTTCTTCATGAGTTGATTGTCTGGCTCAATCTTCTGTCCTTCTGCTTTCTCTTCCTTGACGCTCTTTTTAGTAATCCCTCTCTACTTGTGGGATTTTTACAAGATGGTTGAGGATTGATGAGCCATAAAAAGTAAAGGTCAGACAGACAGCAGGTGATCAGTTGCCAGGTGCTGGGGTGGCAAAGCCTGGAGAGTGCGAGCTTGTTGGGGGCCGGGTCTCCTTGGGGGGTGGTGGTTCCTGACCTTTTTGGCACCAGGGACCAGTTTCATGGAAGACCATTTTTCCACAGTCTGGGCAGGGGATGGTTTCAGGATTTCAAGTGCATGGCATTTATTGTGCACTTTATTTCTGTTAGTATTACATCAGCTCCAACTCAGATCATCAGGCATCAGATCCCGGAGGGTGCGGACCCCTGCTTTGGGGGCGGGTAATGAAAATGTTTTAGAACTTGACAGAGGTGGTGGTTTCACACCATGGCGAATGTCCTAAAGGCCATCAGATCTCACACTTTAAATGATGCTTTTTATGTTATGTGAACTTCACCTCACTCAAAAATGAAACAAAAGGTTAAAAAGACAGATACAAAGGAACATGATCTGTATGAATCAATTCATCTGATGCTCAGGTACCGGCTCATCTGTGGTGACAGGAATCAGAACAGGGGTCATGTGCGGGGAGGAAAGGGTTGGAAAGACGCACAAGGGAACTTTCTGGAATGATGGAAATTGTCTACATCTTATTTGGGGGCAGTTGTTACAGAAAATATACAACTGTCCAAAAGTAATAAATTGTGCACTAAGATCTGTGCACTTAATGATGTTAATATAGCTCATTTAAAATTTCAAAAAAAGTTAATTAAAAAAGGAAAGGTGGGGAATTCCCAGGTTGTCTAGTGGTTAGGACTCCGAACTTTCACTGGTGAGGGTCCAAGGGTTCAATCCCTGGTCGAGGAACTAAGATTGTGAAAGCTTAGTGATGGGGCAAAAAAAAAAAAAAGCAGAGGACACAGCAGTATTTTTTTTTAATATCTATCTATTTACTTATTTGGCTGCATCAGGTCTTAATTGCAGCATGTGAGATCTAGTTCCCTGCTCAGGGATCGAACCCCAGGCCCCTTGCACTGGGAGTGCAGTGGCTTAGCCACTGGAACACCAAGGAAGTGACCCTGCCCCCACTCCAGCATTGTTTGCTTTGACCGATTTGACACTCTTTCCTGGAGTCAGGTCGTCCATTTTTAAAGGTGTTGCCTGGAAGAGCTGCTTGCTGGTGCTTCATTGCTTGTTTTATGAATACAGTTTTTGGAGGGGAGGAGGTTGCATTCTTACTCAGTTTGGGGCATGTGGCTTGTACACAATACACAGTTTCACTTCAGAGAACTTCATGTGCTTCAAGCTAATGGAGCCTGGGCCTGAGGACCACAGTGGCCCTCTCCGGAGAGGGGCTTTGACAAGGTGGTCACCAGCCTCGCTCTGCAGTCAAGTGCTCTGGGCTGGACCCTGCCTCAGCCGGATTGACTCTTGCCTCATCTTCCCGGGCCAGTTGGTAGCTGTGTGACGCTGGGCAAGTTGCTTAACCTCTTGAGGCATGACTTCCTCCTGGGAGAAAGCAGGGATGATAACCGCCCCACCCCACCCCCAGCAGCACTGTCGCAAGAACTGAGCTGGCTGATCCCAGAGCCCCAGACACGGAAGGGCTCGGAAACCACAGCCGTGTGAGTAGGATCGTCAGATACAGTATAGGACATGCAGTTACATCTGAATTTTGAATAAAGAGCAAATGATTTTTAGTGTATCTTTATTATGCACCAAATGTTGTATCTGCCTCTCCATCCCCCAAATTCACACACTGAAGCCCTAACCTGTATTTGGAAGAAGTAATTAAGGTTAAATGAGGTCAGATGAGGATTCCAGAAAAACATCTGCTTCATTGACTATGCTAAAGTATTTGACTGTGTGGATCACAACAACTGTGGAAAATTCTTAAAGAGATGGGACTACCAGACCACCTTACCTGCCTGCCTCCTGAGAAATCTGTATGCAGGTCAAGAAGCAACAGTTACAACCGGACATGGCACAACGGACTGGTTCCAAATTGGGAAAGAAGTACGTCAAGGCTGTGTATTGTCACCCTGCTTATTTAACTTATGCGCAGAGCGCATCATGGGAAATGCCGGGCTCGATTAAGCACAAGCTGGAATCAAGATTGCTGGGAGAAATAGCAATAACCTCAGATATGCAGATGACACCACCCTTATGGCAGAAAGAGAAGAGGAACTAAAAAGCCTCTTGATGAAAGTGAAAGAGGAGAGTGAAAAAACTGGCTTAAAGCTCAGTATTCATAAAATGAAGATCATGGCATCCAATTCCATCACTTCTTGGCAAATAGATGGGGAAACAATGGAAACAGTGACAGACTTTATTTTCTTGGGCTCCAAAATCACTGCAGATGGTGACTGCAGCCATAAAATTAAAAGGAGGAAGAGAAGAAGAAAGGCTATGATCAACTTAGATAGCATACTAAAAAGCAGAGACATTATTTTGCCAACAAATGTCCATCTAGTCAAGGCTATGGTTTTTCCAGTAGTCATGTACAGATGTGAGAGTTGGACCATAAAGAAAGCTGAACACGAAAGAACTGATGTTTTTGAATTGTTGGAGAAGACTCTTGAGAGTCCCTTGGACTGCAAGGAGATCAAACCAGTCCATCCTAAAGGAAATCAGTCCTGAATATTCTTTGGAAGTATTGTTGCTGAAGCTCCAGTACTTTGGCTGCCTGATGTGAAGAACTGACTCATTGGAAAAGACCCCAGTTCTGGGAAAGATTGAAAGCAGGAGGAGAAGTGGACGACAGAGGATGAGATGGTTGGATGGCATCACTGACTCAAGGGACATGAGTTTGAGCAAGCTCCTGGAGTTGGTGATGGACAGGGAAGCCTGGTGTACTGCAGTCAATGGGGTTGCAAAGAGTCCGACACGACTGAGCGACTGACCGGACTGACCGAGGTCAGGTGAGTGGAGCCCTGATCCAATACAGTTAGTGCCCTTATAAGAAGAGACACCAGCAAGCTCCTCTCTCTTCTCTCCTTTCCCTGTAAAGACACAGTGAGAAGGCAGCCATTGGCAAGCCAGGAAGAGAACTCTCACAAAAAAATGAATCAGCCAGGGACTTACTTCCCTGGGGGTCCAGTGGTTGGGAATCCGCCTTGCAATGCAGGGGACACAGGTTTAATCGCTAGTTGGGAAACTAGGATCCCTCATGCCATGGAGCATGCCCCCCCCCCCAATTTTTCTTTAATTAGAAGGAAAAAAGAGCTCAGAACACCAAGAAAGGAGATTGGGTCCTAGGCAGGGACAGTCTCCTCCACCTCCAGCTGTGTCTACCTCCTGGGACCAGCCTCTTTTCTTGCTGCCCTTCGCCCTCTGTGGTTATAGATTCCAGGTGTTGTACAGTCCTCCTCCCTACAACCCTAGAACGTTCTTAGCCATCACTGCCCTGGTCTGTGGGGCTCTTCGTAGCACGGCTTCCCAGACTCACTGGTCCGGCTGGCTTGCTCTCAAATGCTCCTCTTGGCTTCCCAGATGAACCTTATTCAACTTCTGCTTCCCTAAACATGACACCTGGGGACTTTCCCTGTTTCTCCCCATGTGGAGCTCAGACTCCAATTCCTCCACACACCCCAAAGCTTCAGATTACCTGCGCCCAGCCCCGCCCCACAGGACTCGCCCAGGAGGAACCTAGGATCTGCCTGACCAAGAGGGAAGGCCACCTTGGAAGAATCCCCAACAGCTGTCTGTAGGCTCAGATTCCTCACTGGTAGCTTGGAAGGGATTATGTGTGTGGTGAAGATTCAGGGCCTACAGTGATTAGAACCGTGACCGCACAGAGTGGGCCTACGGAAATAACTGATTTTTATTCTTAATTGGAGGATAATTGCTTTACAGTGTTGTTTCGGTTTCTACTGTACAACATGAATCAGCTGCAAGTATGCATATATCTCCTTCTCTCTTGAGCCTCCCTCCCACCGGAAATTATTAGCCAAAGAAACACTGAAGAGAACACCGAAAGACAGCAGCAGACTGACCTGGTGAGGGTGGGCAGCAGGAGGCAGTTTAGACGTCTGGAAGCACGGCTAGGCTGAGTGAGGGGCTCACATTCTAACCGTTCTTATGAAAAAAGGAAAAAACGTAGAGAACGACAGCTGTGTCTATAACCGGATGGTCTTCTACACCCATCTCGGTGGCTCTGATGCCTTTTGGCCACACCCAGAGACTCACCATCTTTAAGTGCAAAGCAAAAGCCTGCCCAGTTCCCTCTCCTTCCGTTTCAGAACATCCCCAGGCCTAGGCACGTTCTTGTCAATCCCTTAGTTGGGCCTTGACCTGCAACTCTATACAAGACTTCTTCCTTTGGAGACTTCCCTGGTGGTTCAGTGGTTAAGACTCTGTGCTCCCAAAGCCCGGGGCACGGGTTCAGTTCCTGGTTGGGGAACTATTAATAGATCCCATATGCCGCACTAAAACCTTGCACAGCCAAGTAAACTTAAAAAAAAAAAAAAAGATTTCTTCCCTTTCTCTCTCTCTCTCGGGCCATCTCCTCACATCTTCCTACCTTCCTGATACTCCAGCTGTTTTAACAACTGAGTCACTATTTCCCTTGGGAAAGTCTTACTGACTCTGCACTTCCTTGATGATTCTTTTATTAACTTTTCATTTCACTATTTTTAAAAAAGCTTCTAAGTGTGGTGTTTATGTCTGTAACTTTCTTAGATACTGTAGCTTTTTTCAAGGGCCGCTGCCTGGAGGGCTGAGAACCTTTATACCACATTACGACGTTTGACCTGCATCCATTTTTCCTGAGAAGCTAGTACTTTACTGATCCCAGACTTTCTGAATGCACAGTTTAGTAAGTTTTTTTTTTTGAGGTCAGCAGGTCGGCATGGATTTGCTGGGCAGCCTGTGGGATCTTAGTTCCCTGACCAGGGATCAAACCCGAGCCCCATGTGGTGGATGTGCGGCGCGGAGTCCTAACCACTAGTTCACCAGGGAGGTGCCAAATTTTTTTAAAAAAAGGTATCCTATGATAGGTCAATTTTGCCAAGAAAGAATATTTGCTAAGGAGAGGGTAACCATCTATTACCATCCCCCAAAGTAAGAAGGGCATGATCTCAGAGTAGAGGATGGCCTTTTAAATTTAGTACAC
>SJYQ01052838.1:17397-36343 GCA_006410935.1 Redunca redunca
TGTGTGTGTGTGTGTGTGTGTGTAACTTAAATTAAAAAAAAAATTATATTGGGGTGTAGTTGATTTACAATGTGTTAGTTTCAGGTGTACACTGGAGTGACTCGGTTATACATATGTCCATTCTTTTTGCAGATTCTTTTTCCCATATAGGTTGTTACAGAGTATTGAGTAGACACCCCTACCTATATAGTAGCCTCTTCTTTATCTTATATATACTACTACTACTAAGTCGCTTCAGTTGTGCCCGACTCTGTGTGACCCCATAGACAGCAGCCCACCAGGCTCCTCCATCCATGCGATTTTCCAGGCAAGAGTACTGGAGTGGGGTGCCATTGCCTTCTCCATTATTTTATATATAGTTCAGTTCAGTTCAGTTGCTCAGTCGTGTCTGACTCTTTGCGACCCTATGAATCATAGCACGCCAGGCCTCCCTGTCCATCACCATCTCCCGGAGTTCACTCAGACTCACATCCATCGACTCAGAGATGCCATCCAGCCATCTCATCCTCTGTTGTCCCCTTCTCCTCCTGCCCCCAGTCCCTCCCAGCATCAGAGTCTTTTCCAATGAGTCAACTCTTCGCATGAGGTGGCCAAAGTACTGGAGCTTCAGCTTTAGCATCATTCCTTCCAAAGAAATCCCAGGGCTGATCTCCTTCAGAATGGACTGGTTGGATCTCCTTGCAGTCCAAGGGACTCTCAAGAGTCTTCTCCAACACCACAGTTCAAAGGCATCAATTCTTCAGTGCCCAGCCTTCTTCACAGTCCAACTCTCACATCCATACATGACCACTGGAAAAACCATAGCCTTGACTAGACAGACCTTAGTTGGCAAAGTAATGTCTCTGTTTTTGAATATACTGTCTAGGTTGGTCATGTGTATATATTAATTCTTTGTCTTTGTAAAGACACTGTGTAGAACCTTATGTGAAGAGCTGACTCATTGGAAAAGACCCCAGTTCTAGGAAAGATTGAAGGCAGGAGGAGAAGGGACAACAGAGGATGAGATGGTTGGATAACATCACTGACTTGAGAGACATGAGTTTGAGCAAGCTCTGGGAACTGGTGATGGACAGGGAAGCCTGGTGTGCTGCAGTCCATGGGGTCGCAAAGAGTCAGACGCGAGTGACTGAACTGAACTGAGCTACATATTTTAATTTTGATGCCATTATACATGGTGCTTTTTCACATTTCACTTTAAAATTGTTGTTTTTGTGTAGAAATCCAGCTATTATATCAACCTTGTATCTAGCAAACTTGCTAAATTAACTTCTTTATTTTACAGTTTAGAATGTTTCATTCATTTGGGCTTTCTGCATGCACAATCAGGGGACTGTTGCATACTGGTAGTTTTACTTCTGTGTATCCATACCATATGGTTTAAATATTGCCTCTCAAATGGCCTAAAGAACTGTGGTAAATATTTGTGATGAGAGCAGACACTGTCATCTCATTCTCCATCTCAGAAAGAAAGCTTTCAAAGTTACCATTAAGTATATTTGCTAAAGGTTTCCAGTGGGCCAGATTTAATGAGACCTTTCCAAAAGATGACTCATATAGATACGAGCTGAGATAATATGCTTCTAACTCTTACCAGTGGTTCTCTCAGGACGGGTGTGTGGGGAGCAGTTGTATGACGTTGTTCTTGTTCAGTTACTAAGTCATTGTCCAACTCTTTGTGACTCCGTGGACTGCAGCACACCAGGTTTCCCCGTCCTCCACTATCTCCCAGAGTTTGCTCAAACTCATGTCCACTGAGTCAGTGATGCCATCCAACCATTTCATTGTCTAGAGCCCCTTCTCCTCCTGCCTTCAATCTTTTCCAGCATCAAGGTCTTTTCCAATGAGTCGGCTCTTTGCATCAGGTGGCCAAAGTATTGGAGCTTCAGCATCAGTGCTTTCAATGAATATTCAGGGTTGATTCCCTTGGGATGTATGACGTTGCTTGTTGTTTAGTCGATAAGTCACGTTAGACTTGTTGTGACCCCATAGACTGCAGCCCGCCAGGCTCCTCTGTCCTTGGGATTTCCCAGGCAAGAATACTGGAGTGGATTGCCATTTCCTTCTCCATCTGACATTACTTGCTAAGATAAAATTACTTTAGCATAGGAATAATTTACCATGAACCTAGATTTATTTTGTCACTAGAAAAAAATAAAGCCAAGAGCAATTTAAACTAACATTACATAACAGTCATCAAATAGTGAAAGAGACTGTTCTTTGACGAAGCTTTGTGAAGACATGTCCAAGAACATATTTTTCGCTAAACCTTTCCCATCATCACATCTTCAGTCTCTGTTTCAACTATTTCTTTCTAATTTATGATGAACTGCAGCATGTAGGGAGATTTGGTCTCTTGGCTGGACACTGTTGGTGCCCTGCCCACTGGTACACCCACTTCCCAGCTGTTCTGGGTGTTGGCTGCTAAAAGCTCATGGCTCCATCCTTCTCTGGAGGATTCTCTTAGCTAACGGGAGCAGCCCTGCCAGGAGATGCCTGGGAGGTTACACACACGGCCGGGGTGGCCCCTGGCCAATGACTGACTAACAGGGTGGGGTTTAAAGTCCGGCTCCCTGGCCTCAGGGCAGGACAGACTGCAGTGTAATAAATACCCCCGAGCTCCCTATGGGACCGGCTGCGGTTAGACCTCTCCTGAAACCACGCATCTGCTCAGTGTCCTCCCTGGCTCCGGCCTGCTTCCTTCAGTTCCTCCCAGTGTCCTCCCTAGGCTCCTTCCTCAATAAGTCTCTTGCATTAGAATCTCTGGCTGTCCCAGTCTCTGAGTGGGCTCTCTTTGTCCAGCACCCTGAGCTGTCTGTGATTGGAGGGTGGAGCGGGATGCAGAGTTAGGCAGCCAGGGAAGAGCTGGAGGGTGATGTTGTGGTTGGATCAGGGGGTCCCTGGGAGGGGCAGCCATAAAGAAGGAGGAGGTAACACGTCTGAGAGGGGAAGTGGACTCTTAGGTTGGGTCTGTCTGACTCTAAAGCCTGGATTTGTAACGATGACCTTGGACTCCTCTTCACTCTCTGCCCACACTTTCTAAAGTTTTGAACACCAACTTTTTTCAAAAACCCTAAAGGGGGGTCTCCTTCATCCGTGCAGCTTCTAAAGCACTGGCTGCAAGTTGTATGCCCAAGAGGGCACTGCCCCACCAGGGCTGCCCCGTGGCTGAGGAACTGGCCCACTTTGACTCAGCCCAGACCCCAGACCAGCAGGTCGGCAGGGAAGCGATGGTGTTAGGACAGCGGACTCTTTGTATGGGAAGGAAAGAGGACCGGCTCACGCTGTCCCATCAGACCACGAACTCCCACTGTGGAAGGCGAAACCTTACAAGTTTAGCAGAAATTTTAACAAACATATTTGGAACATCAGAATGGAAATGGATCTCTTAAAAGAAGATGCAAAAACTGCAGACCATTAAGGAAAAGATGGTTAAATCGGACTGTATCAAGATTAAAAGCATCTGCGTGACAAATCCCATGATAAAGGGAGAAGTGATGGGACCGTTTCTGACTTGCTACTGGGGAGTCAGAAATGCGGAGAAAGGCCACCTAGAGCCTGTGCTCCACAACAGGAGAGTGGCCTCTGTCGGCCGCAACTAGAGAAAGCCCGTTGGCTTTCAGAGGGCATTCAGAAGAGGAAACAATTTCTGGGCAAAAGTAACATTAGTGGAAGCTTGCAGGTGACAGGAGGGTGAGGCGGGCAATGTGGGGAGGGCATCAGAGTCTGATGGAACAGGACTTCTTTCCTTGCTTCCTGAACAGAAAGCTTGAAGCTGGCCTCTTGACTCTGTCAGCCTTCCCGAAATTGATCTACAGCTTTGTGCTGCAACAAAGACCCAGTGCAGCTGAAAGTAACTGATTGATTAAATGCTGGAGCGGGTGTGAGAAAAGGGAACCCGCCTATACTGTTGGTGGGAATGTAAGTTGGTGCAGCCACGATGAAAACCAATATGAAGTTTCCTCAGAAAACTATAAATAGAGTTATCATAAAATCCAGAAATCCCACTCCTGGGCATCTATCTGGAAAAGATGAAAACTCTAATTCAAAAAGACACATGCACCCCAACGTTCAGTGCAGCACTGTTTACAATAGACAAGACATGGAAACAACTGAAGTATCCATGGACAGATGAACGGGGAAAGAAGATGTGTTCCATATACACAATGGAATATTACTCAGCCATAAAAAAAGAACGATACATTGGCACTTGCAGCTACATGGGCACACCTAGAGATTATCATACTATGTAAAATAAGTCAGAGAAAGACAAATATCACATGATATCAGTTATATGTGGAATCTTAAAAATTAAATACAAATGAATTTATTTACAAAACAGAAACAGACTCACAGACATAGGAAACAAACATGATTACAAAGGGGAAAGGGGGAGGGATAAATTAGGAGTTTGGGATTAACAGAAGCTCACTACGGTAAACAAGGACCTGCTGTATGGCACAGGGAACTATATTCACTATCTTGTAATAACCTATTACAAGAAAGAATCTGAAAAAGAAGGGCTTCCCTGATGGCTCAGTGGTAAAGAATCCGCCTGCCCATATAGGAGACATGGGTTTGATCCCTGATCTGGGAAGATTCCAGTGGAGCCACAAAGCCCAGGTGCCACAGTTGCTGAGCCTGTGCTCTGGAGCCCGGGGAACCACAGCGACTGGAGCCCATGGGCCCCAGAGCCCATGCTCTACAACAGGAAAATTCGCAGCAATGGTAAACCTGCACACCGCCACTAGAGGCTAGACCCCACTTGCCACAACCGGAGAAAAGCCCAAGAAGCAACGGAAACCTAGCACAGCCAGAGAGAAACATCAGTATGAAGTTTCAAAAAGAATCTGTGAAGGAATGTAGGTATCGCTTTGCTGTACACCTGAAATTAACACAACATTGTAAACCAACCGCCCTTCAATAAAGGAGGTTTCTGTTGCCGTTGTGGAGCCGTGAGACAAGTGCGCGGCTGCCCAGCTCCGGACTTCCAGTTACATGAGAAGAATAAGACCTCTATTTGGCTAAGCCATTGTAAGCTGAGCTTTCTGTTATACGGAGCCAAACCGATTCCTAGCTTATTCAAGGCCTGAGAGAGCAAGATATGTTCAGCTGAGGAGCTCCAAGTGGTTCAGGGGACTCAAGAAAGGGGGGCTGTAGAGATGACGAGGCTGGAGACATGTTCAGGGATGGGATCACAAAGGGCCTTTGAAGTCTTGCCTAGGGATTTGGGCTTTATCCTGGAGGCTTTTGTTCCTTAAACCTGGATAATGTATAAATGGACTTTTTTTTAAAAAAGGAAAACACTTCTTCCTGACCCTCTCCTTGCCACAGTAGTCTCTAAGTGCTTTTATTATAATGTAGAGACATAACACTAGGTACAAGCACCTTATAGAACTATAAAACCACATTTGCAAATAAAAATTACAGTTGTCAACAATCTAATGTGACAGATGATGTTGTTTTTCTTTCTTTCTTTTTTAATGGCCACACGGTACGCAGGATCTTAGTTCCCCAACCAGGGATTGAACCCATGGCCTCTGGAAGCATGCAGTCTTTTTTTTTTTTTGAAGCATGCAGTCTTAACCACCGGACGGCCAGGGAAAGTTGCAGATGATGTCGTTTTGCTGGAACCATATTACCACTCAAAACAAAGAGATGATGCTGGCTGCAGGGGCTCAGTTCTGCCTCTTTGACTTCTGCCACCTATGGAGCGGTGAGTGGCAAACTCGGCTAGAATATTTCATTGTTGATATGAGAGTTTTCAGAGCTCTATTCCACTCTGTAATGACAACCAACAATATTCAAATCTGGGGCTACTCTGGATTTATGCTTCACTTTTGCAGGGAGGTGACATGGAGCAAAGCAGCAGCTAATATGTAATGAGTATGTAGCATCACACAGGAATAAAGATAACTCTGTTACAAGACACTGAGGTTTAGGGGCTGTTTGCTACTGTAGCATAATGGAACCTATTGGTAACGCTGTAATGGAAAGAGATGATCTGGATGATACAGAATATGTTTATTTTGCTGCTAAGTCGCTTCAGTCGTTTATTTTAAGTTTATGTTATTATAACAGAATAGTAAAGTGATCATAAACTTGGACTTCCCTGGCAATCCAGTGGTTAAGACTCCACGCTTCCAACGCAGGGGGCACAGGTTTGATCCCTGGTTAGGGAACTAAGATGCCACTTGCTATGTGGCCAAAAAAAAAAAAAATAGCCATGGCTAAGTGTGGGGAAAAAAAGGTCATAAACATAATATTGTGATTATGTAAGAAAACATCCTTGTCCTTAGATATATTTTGAAGTGTAGAGGAGTAAAATGTTGTCACATCTACAAAGTATTTTCAAATAGTTCAGCAAAAGTAAAACAGAATGATAGGCCAGAAGGTTAACAATTTCAATTCTAAATGAAAGCTGTGTAGACTCTTCTTGACACTTTTCTGTGGACTTGAGATTTAGAAGGAAAATCATCAGAGACTGCTCAGAGAGCCCCAAGAATACATCATTAGCTCTTGGTTTCAGAAGCTGTAGATCAATTTCGGGAAGGCTGACAGAGAGTCAAGAGGCCAACTTCAAGCTTTCTGTCCCAGAAGCAGGTAAAGTAATCCTGTTCCGTCAGACTCTGATGCCCTCCCCATGTTCCCCTCCTCAACCTCCTGTCACCTACAAGTTTCCACTCTGATTTTCCTTTCGTCCAGAAATTGCTTCCTGCTCTGAAGGCCCGCAGAAAGCTCCCCACATCTTTCTACTGTATCTCAACCCAGCCCTACATCTACACTGTATGAATGAAAGAAGGAACGTAAGGCAGTGGTCAGCAGCCTAGTGCTACTAAGCTCAGCGTCTGGCACATAGTGTGGTAGGTAGTAAGGCCGCCATCGCTGTCATCACCCTTAATGAATGCTTGGGGTACGTCAGCCAAGTCTCTGCCTTCATATAATTTGCATTCTAAAAAAAGAAAAAAACTTGTATGAATTTGTCTATGTCTTATAGCATGTACTATATTGGGTCATTGCTTTTTTTGAGAAAAGTATTGCTTAGATTATCGGTTTGTGGTATGTGTCCTGAATACAGGAGTCCAAGTTTAGGACCTGATTCTAGTCCTGCCTTCACCATGAAGTTGCCGTGTGTCCTGATGATTCCCTTTGCCTCTGTAGACCTTCCCTTCCTCAACTTCCTCTCTAAGCCAATAAGGATTTAGGGTCTTTATTAGAACGTGAAGGGTTTTGATTGAATCAACCACCAAGTAGTGTGCTGTTCTTGTTTCTAGCACTAGGGGGCGATCGGAACATTGGAACGCATTTTGCTATTATAGTTCCGGCTGTTAGATGTAGGGGTTGATGCAGAAAGATGATTGCTCTCTGCTTTAGTTCACCCACCTCTTCTGAAGCCTAAAACCCCCAAACCCGAACCTTCTACCAGGCTGGCTAGAGACTCAGACCTCCGTGAAGGGGAACAGGGCAAAATCGCCCATGAATCTTGATCCCTCACTTTTCTGTCTCTCATGGATCCTGCATGTGGTTGGAGGGAAGGCACGTGCCCTGTGAACGACTAATGGGCCACCAGAAGAAGGAGCACTGAGATGTAGACTGAGATTTCGTTTGGAAGAGAAAACAGTTTGGCAGCACCGTCTTGCTGTGATATCACAATGAGACCAGCATGTAATAAGAAGGTCCATGGAGGCCATGCATACAGGAGAGCCAGGGCCTGAAAGCAAGGAGACCCACGATGAAGGCCCAGCTCGTCCAATGGTCAGCATGCTCCAAAGCCATTCAGAGGTAGGAAAGTGTGTACTCAACTTTGCCCTTGACCTTCAGAACTTTGCTTGGAATTTTCGCATCCAGGTACACAGTGTACGGCTTCCCCTGTGGCTCAGTGGTAAAGAATCTGCCTGCAATGCAGGAGCTTGCAGGTTGGATCCCTGGGTCTGGAAAATCCCCTAGAGGAGGGCATGGCAACCCACTCCAGTGTTCTTGCCTGGAGAATCCTGTGGACAGCGGAGCCTGGCGGACTACGGCCCATAGGGTGGCAAAGAGTCCGGCACGACTGAAACGACTGAGCACGCATGCGTGCACACAGTGTGACTACATTTAGGCACAGAGATAAGGTTCCTCTAAGGGAATCTGGGATGAACTAGGGCTTCATTCCTGAAAGATAGCGCCACTGTGTGATGTAGCCACGATCCATTTAAAAAATGGGCTCAAGTCAGCGTGTCCTCTTAGTGTTACTGGACTAGAAGTCAGGAGACCTGAGTTCTGTTCCTGGCCCTACCCTTTCTTAACTGAGTGACTAAATGTCTCAGAACCTCAGTCTCCCCACCAATACAATGGGGATTATTGTAGACCTGCTTTACCTATCTCAGATTATGAAGGTCAAATCAGACAGGTCACATACCTGAAAATACATTGCAAAGGGCAAATACACCATACAACTCCAAGGGAACATGATACAGATTTTTGCAGGGACCTTCTGAGAACATATTTATTTTTTGTTCTTCTTTGTACTTTAAAAACATTTTAAAAATTTGTATACAGTATTTAAAGGTTACTTTCCATTTATATTTATTATAAAATATTGACTATATTCCTTCTGTTGTACAATACCTCCTTATAATCTGTCTTCCGTCCAGGAGTTTGTACGTCTCCCCCTGCCCACCCATATACTGCCCCTCCCTGCTCCCCTCCCCTCTCTAGCTTTTTTTTTCCTATATCTGTGAGTCTGCTTCTTTTTCTCCCCATATTCACTAGTTTGTTGTAGTTTTTAGATTCCACACGTAAGTGGCTCAAGAACTAAAACCTCCCCCAAACACAGTATCCCCTTTGCGATCTCTCCCACACATGAACCTTATCCCAAACCTGATGTCTATTATTCCTCTGGATTTCTTTACATTGCATCTATATGTATGCCCTACCAAAAAGTAGTACCGTTCTGCATGTTTGTACAACTTATTTAAAAGAAATCATGCAGTGTGTTGTTACCTTTTTACTTAGCATTTATAAAACAACCAAGCTGAGGCATGTAGCTTAGTTCATTCACTTCCCCTGCTCTATGCTGTTTCATGGTGAAGGAACAATATCTATCCAATCTTCTCATCATAGTCATTTTCTCCCCCTTTTTCTTTTTTTTGCTCTTACAAACAATTGCTCTCTGAACATTTGGACTCACCTCCTTGTATGCATGAGCAAGAGTTTTTTGCAAATATATACATGTAGGCATGTGATTGAGGGGTGGTTGAACTTTGTTCCTTGACCAGGAAACTTTGTTCCCTGACCTACCTGAGCCCCCTGCGGTGGAAGCACATAGTCTTACCACCGGACCACCAGGAAAGCCCTTATTGGATGCTTATCTTTATCCTTTGAGACAGCAGAATATTGATAAAATCTCTTGTGCCCAGTTCAAGCCAAGGCTGGCATACACAAAAGGCCATCGCCCGTGACACCCACAGAAGGCTTTTCTCCATTCTTTACCTATGGGACGGGAGTTTATCCTGTTTGTTCATAGATGCTCTTTAGGTCTTCCCATACTGATCTTTGTTGATGATGTGTTGTGAAAATCTTCCCATCTGTGGTTCATGTCTTCCTTTTTTAATAGTGTCTTTTGTTGAACAGAAGATTAAAGTTTAATTTGTCTCTCTTTTCCTTTATGGTGTGACTTGTTTAAGATATCTTTTCCTACTCCAAAGTCAAAACAGTGTTTGCCTTTTGAAGTTTTGCTTTTCAAGTTGAGCAATTTAATCTCCTTGAGATGGATTTGGGGGGACATGGTGGTACAGGGATTTCCTCCTCTCTCTTCTCTCTGGATAACAGGTTGTCTGTTCACCAGATGTTCAATAATCAATGACAATCGGCTAATGTCATTCCCCTACTTAAAACCCTCCATAACTGTCCACGCCACAAGAAGAGGCCCCAGATTCCTTGTTTAAGTCTGCGAGGTCGTTCATGAACTCTGCCTCAAAGTTCCTGCCCTTGCCTCTCAGCATTCTGTGCTCCAGAACATGGATCAGGCGCTCGATTACTTTGGACACTCACTGGTTTTGTTCTTACTACCTAGCAAGTCCATATTCTTCTGTCTCAGTTAATACTAGTTGTAGTAGGTTGAATGGTACTCTCCCCCCAAAAGTACGTCTAGCCAGGATCTGTAAGTATGGTCTTATTTGGAAAAAAGGTCTTTGGGAGTGTAATTAAAGATCTCAAGATGAGGTCATCCTGAATTATCTGAAGTGAAGTATCAGTCGTTCAATCGTGTCCAACTCTTTTCACCTCCATGGACTGTAGCCCACGGGCTCTGCTGTCCATGGAATTTTCCAGGTGAGAATACTGGACTGGGTAAGCCATTCCCTTCTTCAGGGGATCTTCCTGATCCAGGGATTGAACCTGGGTCTCCTGCATTGCAGGCAGATTCTTTTCTGTCTGAGCCGCCAGGATCACCTGCGGGACCCTAAATCCAGTGACAGATTCCTTCTAAGAGACAGAAAATGAAAAGACAGAGAGGAAGGCGATGTGAAAACGGAAACGGCCGGAGTGAAGCAGCCACAAGCCAGGGAACCTGGGCAGACACCACAGCCTGGTGAGCTGGGGAAGCATACTTCCCTGAGAGTCTTTGGAGGGCACATGGGCCTGGGAGCACGTCAGTTCCAGACATCTGACCTCCAGAAACGTGAGAGACTGTATTTCTGCTGTGATGAGCCCCCTGAGTATGTGGGAATTTGTCCCGGCAGCCCTAGGAGATTCACATGGACGGGAAGCTGGAGTTAGGGGGAACCAGAGAAGCTGATGGACGGGGAGCCCAGACTGGGGGACTGGAGAGGTGGGCAGTGGGATGCAGCCTGTCTGAAACTGCCAACCAGAAGGCAAGTCTACTCCCTCATGTCTAGGAAGGGGGATGATGACCATAGAGAGGGCGTAAGCAAGAGGGCCACAGTGAAAGGACACTTGACTCCGGATAAAATGGATGAATCCACTCCAGACCCGTTGCAATACCTCATCTACAAAGGAGAGAGGCAGCAGGAATCCCTGGGAGGCCCAGGGAGCCCCCGGCAGCGAGGCAGTGGATGCCTGAGCCACGGCGGTGGCTGGAGAGCGGCAGACGGGTCTCAAAGAGAGACTAAGGGCTAAGCAGTGTGTGGCCAACAGCAGGATGGGTAAGGTCTAAGCCCAGCCCTGCAGCGGTGCAGGGGTGCTTGCCCGCAGGCTAAAGGGCAGTTCCAGGACGGGGACAGTGGGCGGCTTCCTGTGTCTCTGAGCTTCTTTGATCCCTGGGCCACTTGGGTGGAGGCAGAGCCTAGGGCACCGACAGGGTCATGTCTGCTTAAACAAAGCTAAACACTGGAGGTAAATCATTAACTCACTGAAGAAGCAAACAGGAGTGCCGGCCACGCTAGAGGCGCCTGGCCGAGAAGCCCCGCTTATCAGGAGAGTCCCCACAGGCTGGTGCCAGCGTTTGCTGAGCATCTTCTCCACAAAGGAGACCCAGAGCGGGTGCTGTGCTGACCGAGGCGCAGACAGTCAGAGCCAGCCTTGGGCTCAGAGCTGGGGCGCCAGAGCTCACGGCCACCGCGGGCGCCCACGCGCCACCACGGCACCCTCCGCTCACAGCCACCGCGGTCGTGCGCCCACGTGCCATCACAGGGCCCTCCGCGAGTCGTCATGTTCTCGTCTAATGCTCACGCCGACCCTCTGAGGCAGTGAGCCCACCCACATCCCGCAGACCAGGAGACCCAAGTCCAGAGAGGGAGAGAGCTTGGCCTGGCCACACAGCTTGTCAGTGGTGGGGAAACAAACAGCTGGCTCTAGCCAAAACAGGAATGAATTCAGGTTCCGGGTATGTTTAGCAGCCTAAGAACAGTAAGCAGAGCTGGGCCTCTTGAAAGACAGGAGCTGTGACCAGCAAAGCCTTTAGGAAGCCACTGTCCTCTTCTCTCTCTTTTTCTGGGATTACATAATCTCCCAACTGTGTTTCTAATTGAGTATTAATGTTATTCCTCCCTCTACTTGGAGGTTAAGAGCAAGAGTGAGGGCATCAGAGTTGGGTCCAGTCCTGGCTTCACCGTTTATTACCTCTGCGACCTCAGGCATGCACGCCGCTCCCCCACCGCTAAATGGGGATGCGGTGGTTCCCACAGAGCGATCAAAGGTGGTAACACGTGCAAAGTCCTTGGCACAAAGCCTGGCACATAACAAATGCTTAGCAAACAGGAGATGCTGTCATCATCTCACATGGTAGTCTCCCCAGCCCTCCCAGATCTAGCACTGCGCGTTCGCTCACTGGCACCTTGTCCTGACTTCAGCCGCGGAACCAACTATTACAAGGGAGGGTGGTGATGATGGTTTAGTCACCAAGTCATGTCCAGGTCTTTTGTGACCCCATGGACTGTAGCCTGCCAGGCTCCTCTGTAGATGGAATTCTCCAGGCAAGAATACTGGAGCGGCTTGCCATGCCCTCCTCCAGGGGATCTTCCCAACCCAGGCACTGAACTTGGGTCTCCGGCATTGCAGGTGGTCTCCTGCATTGCAGGCGGATTCTTCTTCACCAAGGAAGCTCACAAGAGAGGGTGGTTTTGTTCAAACACAGTCTCGAGTGAGTGGAGATGAGGAGCTGAGCAGCCTAGTCAAAAGGCTTCTGTGACAGACATTTCAACTGAAAGGTCTTGTGATCAGAAAACTGGGTGATCAGCCTTTCCAGACCCCTCCACGATGAATGCTTCGCGTGTCGGTGGAGGCCAGCCTAGCCAAGGGAGTAGCTGGCTGGCTGGATGCCAGCAGCTTACAGGCGGGTGCTGACCGATTGGCTGTGGAACGTGCAGGAGAGGCAGGAAGGATGAGTTGAATGTCAAGACTTAATTTTGGCACAGACTGAAGAGTCATTCATTCATTTTAGCAAATCTTTATCTTGCATCAACTGTACATAAAGCATTTTGGCAGGAATCACCGGCTAAGTGAAAGGTGTAGTTGTTGTCCTCAAGGAGTTAAATGGTCCAGTAGAAGGGAACAGTAGGAGGAAATGGATGAAAGTTGTCAATGTGATGGAAACTCTAAAGGGATCTGCTTTCAGTTCAGTCGCTCAGTCATGTCCATCTCTTTGCAACCCCATGGACTGCAGCACGCCAGGCCTCCCCGTCCATCACCAACTCCTGGAGTTTACCCAAACTCATGTCCATTGAGTGGGTGATGCCATCCAGCCATCTCCTTCTCTGTCGTCCCCTTCTCCTCCTGCCCTCAATCTTTCCCAGCATCAGGGTCTTTTCAAATGAGTCAGCTCTTCACATCAGGTGGCCAAAGTATTGGAGTTTCAGCTTCAACATCAGACCTTCCAGTGAACACCCAGGGCTGATCTCCTTCAGAATGGACTGGTTGGATCACCTTGCAGTCCAAGGGACTCTCAAGTGTCTTCTCCAACACCACAGTTCAAAAGCATCAGTTCTTCGGTACTCAGCTTTCTTTATAATCCAACTCTCACATCCATACGTGACCACTGGAAAAACCATAGCCTTGACTAGACAGACCTTTGTTGACAAAGTAATATATCTGCTTTTCAATATGCTGTCTAGGTTGGTCACAACTTTCCTTCCAAGGAGTAAGCGTCTTTTAATTTCATGGCTGCAGTCACCATCTGCAGTCAGCCACTGTTTCCACTGTTTCCCCATCTATTTGCCATGAAGTGATGGGACCCGATGCCATGATCTTAGTTTTCTGAATGTTGAGCTTGAAGCCAACTTTTTCACTCTCCTCTTTCACCTTCATCAAGAGGCTCTTTAGTTCCTCTTCACTTTCTGCCATAAGGGTGGTGTCATCTGCATATCTGAGGTTATTGATGTTTCTCCCGGCAGTCTTGATTCCAGCTTGTGCTTCCTCCAGCCCAGCATTTCTCATGATGTACTCTGCATAGAAGTTAAATAAGCAGGGTGACAATATACAGCCTTGACGTACTTCTTTTCCTATGTGGAACCAGTCTGTTGTTCCATGTCCAGTTCTAACTGTTGCTTCCTGACCTGCATATAGGTTTCTCAAGAGGCAGGTCAGGTGGTCTGGTATTCCCATCTCTTTCAGAATTTTCCACAGCTTGTTGTGATCCACATAGTCAAAGGCTTTGGCATAGTCAATAAAGCAGAAATAGATGTTTTTCTGGAACTCTTGCTTTTTCCATGATCCAGAGGATGTTGGCAATTTGATCTCTGGTTCCTCTGCCTTTTGTAAAACCAGCTTGAACATCTGGAAGTTCATGGTTCACATATTGCTAAAGCCTGGCTTGGAGGATTTTGAGCATTACTTTACTAGTGTGTGAGATGAGTGCAATTGTGTGGTAGTTTAAGGATTCTTTGGCATTGCCTTTCTTTGGGATTGGAATGAAAACTGACCTTTTCCAGTCCTGTGGCCACTGCTGAGTTTTCCAAATTTGCTGGCATATTGAGTGCATCACTTTCACAGCATCATCTTTCAGAATTTGAAATATCTCAACTGGGATTCCATCACCTCCACTAGCTTTGTTCATAGTGATGCCTCCTAAGGCCCACTTGACTTCACATTCCAGGATGTCTGGCTCTAGGTGAGTGATGACATCATCGTGATTATCTGGGTCGTGAAGATCTTTTTTGTACAGTTCTTCTGTGTATTCTTGCCACCTCTTCTCAATATCTTCTTCTGCTTCTGTTAGGTCCATACCATTTCTGTCCTTCATTCTGCCTTAGGTACCAGGAAAACACCTGTCCACACAATGTAGGGAGCAGGGGAAGGAGGAGGTGGCTGTGGCATCTAGTTTTGCTTTTGTGAGTCTTGCCTGCCCAGCATTCCTTCCCCTTCCAGTCGTCAACCAATCTCAGTCCATGTGGTTGGAAGGGACTGACCCTCATCTCCAGGTCCAGAGAAGAACACCTTGAACCAGACCTAGTCAATCCGTGTAGTCCATCCCCCTGGCCATAGTGATTGGTTCACTGAGGTGCACGTAAACTAGCTCTGGCCAATGAGAGTCAACCCCTGATTAGCGCTGGAACCTAGAGTAAAGAAGCTCTGTCTCCACTTGGAGTGTTGGCAAAGTGGGTGATGTGAGCCTGGAGAAGAGGGACCCGCCCCTGTAGAAACCAGGGAAAATGATGTCATAGAAGAAAGCAGAGCTGAGAGCAGGAGAGAGAAGGCACCTGATAACATCCTTTGAGCTGCTGGACCCAGCTGCATCTGAAATCAAAGTTATTTCTGGTCCTTGCGGTTGTGTGAATCATTAACCCCTACCCACCCCCACCCCCCAACTTTTTTTTTAATCTTAAGGCAGTTTGAGTTGGATTTCTGTTATCATAAGAAAAAGGATTTAATATGCCTCTCTCCCATCTCAGACTTAAAATTTTTTCCTTTATTCAAACAAGTCTGGATAACAGTTTCTTCTGTACATTCCTGGAGTATATATGTTTGTTTTACCAAAAAAAAAAAAAAAAGGACTATCTAACCGTAAGTACACTCATCTATCTTTCAATGCTCTAACAACCCCCTTATCTACTATCAGTCTTTCTTGGTCAAGTGGGTATATGATAACATTTCCACCTCAATTAGATATGGCATCCTGAAAAGAGGTTCCTCTGTGGTCCAAGGTGCAGCGCACACATACAGCTATCTGTGTGTGTGTATGATGGTCAGTTAGTTGTGTCTGGCTTTTTGCGACTGTATGGACTGCAGCTTCCCGGCTCCTCTGTGCATGGGATTCTCCAGGCAAGAATACTGGAGTGAGTTGCCATGCCTGCCTCCAGAGAATCTTCTCAACCCAGGGATCAAAACTGGGTTTCCTGTGTTGCAGGCAGAGTCTTTACTGTCTGAGCCACCAGGGAAGCTCAGCTATCACTATCAGTTCAGTTCAGTTCAGTCGCTCAGTCGTGTCCGACTCTGCAACCCCGTGAATCGCAGCATGCCAGGCCTCCCTGTCCATCACCATCTCCCAGAGTTCACTCAGACTCATGTCCATCGAGTCCGTAATGCCATCCAGCCATCTCATCCTGGGTCGTCCCCTTCTCCTCATGCCCCCAATCCCTCCCAGCATCAGAGTCTTTTCCAATGAGTCAACTCTTCGCATGAGGTGGCCAAAGTACTGGAGCTTCAGCTTTAGCATCATTCCTTCCAAAGAAATCCCAGGGCTAATCTCCTTCAGAATGCAGCATTTATACGTCTCAGATTCTGCGTTTCTTCTTTCTCTATCTCAATGGCGAGAAGCAGGAGTTTTACAACCTGGTCCAAATCAACATCTGCTTTGTCGCTCTTCTCTCCATTGTCTTTTGGGCCTAACATGTATTTATTTTGGGAGCTGGAGGTGTATTTATTTGGCCCCACACAGCAATATAAATATTTTAAATCTATTGTAAACATTTTAAAACCAAAAGACACTACAGACACATTTGGAATTTTGTTTCTTTCTTACAGCTCAGAAGATCTGTGAACCCTGGGCCCATGTACCCTAGAGCGATGATGCTCGGGAGTGGCCCGGACATACTGTGTGTTCCTAGGCCACCGCTCCCAAGGGTGTTCCTGTTTGAGGCCCCTCTGCCATTTACCTTCTTGTGTGCTTAGTCGCTCAGTTATCCGACTCTTTGCAACCCAATGGACTGCAGCCTGCCAAGGCTCCTCTTTCCGTGGGGATTCTCTGGGCAAGAATACTGGAGTGGGTTGCCATGCCCTCCTCTAGGGGATCTTCCTCACCCAGGGACCGAATCCAGGTCTCCCGCATTGCAGGCGGATTCTTTACTGTCTGAGCCACCAGGGAAGCCCATTTACCTTCTTACTTGTTGCTTATTTTTGCTTACACCTGGCCCACCTCACTCAGTCACATTCCCTCCCTGGCCCCTGGAGCGTTGTTTGAGTTTGTGACTCCTGGTTGGGTGGCCACTGCACATCAGGGACGGGTTGAAGCAGGGTTTCAACCACTGATGAATCGGGGCCAGCCTGGTCTTCCGCCTCGAGGCTCAAAGTAGATGGAGATTGATGGTGCACTTCAAAGGCAGAAGAGACACTTCTAAGAGTTTTGAAAGAACTGCCGCTACTTGTCTGTGTAACATCTATTGTACCTTTCAAGAGAATTATATGATCTTTAAATACAATAAATTAGAAGTTTCCAGAAATAGACATAAAGGCTGTGGAAGAACGCTAGCACGTCTTCAGTTTGAATCTCCTTAAAGAAACAAGATACCCACTCCAGTGTTCTTGCCTGGAGAATCCCAGGGACGGGGGAGCCTGGTGGGCTGTGGTCTATGGGATCGCACAGAGTTGGACACGACTGAAGTGACTTAGCAGTAGCAGCAGCAAAGAAACAAGATGAAATTCAAACTCTTAAGTTTACTTTGTGAAGGAAAGTGGACTTGATTGTAATCTTGTGTGACTTCTCTAACTCTCCTTTTTTTTTTTTTTTGACATTTTAGGAAAAATTTATTGTACTTTGAATTAGAGCCCAAGTAAAGGAAGATTTATCCCGTGAACCTTATTGCGTTCAAACTCTGTCCTAAAGCAGGCATCCTCTTTAAAACAAAATGAGAACAAAACATTTCTACTTTTAGTGGCCGTATCTCACGTCCATCACGAGTGCTAGTTTGCTGTCGATTTATGGATGCCACTTAAAATTTTCTTGTGAAAGTGTTTCATAATATACATTTCCAAATATTAACCTGTATTGTTGAATGGTCACTTATGGAGTTTCATCTATTCATTCAGAAGTGTGCTAGGAACTACCAGAGATACTTTTAGCCACTTAAATAATACTATGATTGCCCCTCAGTTTACTAAAAGGAAATAATTCTTGCCTGCTGCTGCTGCTAAGTTACATCAGTCGTGTCAACCCTGTGCGACCCCAGAGATGGCAGCCCTCCAGGCTCCCTTCCCTGGATTCTCCAGGCAAGAACCCTGAGTGGTGCTGTTTCCTGCTCCACAGCTGTCCCTCTGTCCTGCTTGTGCTGCTGTGCTAAGTAGCTTTGGTCGTGTCTGACTCTCTGCTACCCCCTGGACTGTCGCCCACCAGGCTCCTCTGTTCATGGGATTCTCCAAGCAAGAACGTTGGAGTGGGTTGCCCTGCCCTCCTTCAGGGGATCTTCAGGACCCAGGGACTGAACCCATGTCTCTTAGCTCTCCCGCATTAGCAGGTGGGTTCTTTACCACTAGCGCCAGCTGGGAAGCACCTTTAACAGGTCAGGTAATAATAATATCAGTCACTCAGGAACAAATTCAATATATACAAAAGGCATACAGGTAAGGGTACACCTCCCTCCTTTCCCTGCCTCCCAGTCACCCAGAGGCCTCCATTCACTTCTTGTAGCTCCTTCCATACACTGTTCACGCCTGCAAGCCTTCACAGGTCTGCTGCCTCCTCATCACTCCCCTCCACTGTAGAATGCCATCTGCACATCCTTTTCACTGACTGGTGTACGCTGGAGATCATTCTGTGTAAGTTCATAGAGTGCTGCTTCATTCTTTTTTTTTCCTTCCCTTTTTCACTCCTTTGCTTGAGGCCTTATTTGTTCTTTTGGCTGCGGTGGATCTTAGTTGTAGACGTGGGACCCTTGTTGTGTCATGCAGGACCTTATGCTGAGGTGCACAGACTCCCTGGTTGTGGCTCGTGGGCTCTGGAGCTCGCAGGCTTCGGTAGTTGTAGGGTGCAGGCTTAGTTGTTCCGCTGGTATGTGGGATCTTACTTCCCTGACCAGGGATCAAACCCACATCCCCTGCACTGCAAGGCAGATTCTTAGCCACTGGACCAGCAGGGAAGTCCTTATTGCATTCTTTTTAATGACTATTTATATGTGTTCCATTCTATATTATACAGAGGTATCATAAAATAATTTGTTTAATGAATCCCCTTTTGGCATATAGACTCCTTCCTGTCTTTTGTTATCAAGAACAATATGGCTGTGAATATCCATGTCTATTTTGATTTAGCGCAGATAACAGTGTCTTTAGGTACTAAAGCATAGATTTTACTGGTCTCACA
>SJYQ01052848.1:0-10497 GCA_006410935.1 Redunca redunca
AGTTTGTATGTATTGGATGTTAGGGAAAGGTACCAGGAACGCATTTTCTGATACGAACGCCTTCTGACCCTGGGGTGGCGCAGAGGGAATTATTTTACCTGAATAGAAAGTACTTCAGGGCCAGGATTCTGAATCTTAGTGGCGTCATCACTTCTTACATGGTTTGTATGAAATCTACTCAGGAAGGAGGTCTGGTAGTTCTGCCCAGGGTATCCAGAGCCTTGCATGTTTTCCCATGTCCTTTGTGGACCCCTGAATAAAGTGATCATCTCTTTTAATTTGCCTTTCTGTTTTTTTAGTTCTGGAGCATCTTGGCTTCTGGGAGGAAGTCAGAAGGATCATCTCGGGATCAGAGCTGATAACAGGGTTCCCCTATACCTACACGGTGCCAGGCCTGCCCCAGTATCTCCAGAGCCTCACCAAACTGGCCATTGCTGCAGTGTGGGCAGTAGCGGGCCAGGCTAGAGAGCAGAACAGGGATGCTCCCATCTCCTTCTCTCAGCTGTTGGAGTCTTCCTTCCCTGAAGTGCGCCTGCTCACGCTAGAAGCCCTGCTGGAAAGGTTCTCAACTGCAGCCTCTGCTCTGGGGGAGAAGGGACTGCCGCCCTTACTGTGGAATATGGGAGGGACATTCTTGACGTTGGTGCTGAAGGAAAATCACCCAGAATGTCTCTGCAAGGTAAAGTCTCATGTACTGACAGGTATACTTTCCTCTCCGCACACTGTCTTTGGCGAGCCCCACTTGAGTAGGAAGGTCATGAGGCAGGACTGGGTGTGGCATCTCCAGGATAGGAAGGAGATTCAGCATCCAAAGGGCAAGGACTCTCTTTGCACAATGCTTGGCATGGCTTCATGCCTAAAAGGGCACTGAGAAAAGTGTTTGATGATAATGGTATTGCCAGCAGAGATTAACCAAAGACAGAGATTGAGAGAGTAAGCCACTCAGTGCCCAAGGAGACAGAGCATTGAAAATTGGCTGTAGAATGTGCTAATGGGTGAGTCTCTGCTGACATGGCTCTTTAGGAGCAGATGGTGACCTGGAAAGCACAATCAAAAGGAAAGGGCACTGGAACTTCCCTGGTGGTTCGGGGGTCAAGACTGCACGCTTCCATGCAGGGGCCGCGGGTTCGATCCCTGGCCGGGAGCTAAGATTGCGTATGCTCAGTGGTGTGGTCAGAAATTTAAAAAAAAATTTTTTTAAAGGAAAGGGCACTAACCTAGGAATATGGCATCTAGCCTCTGACCTCAGTATGCCACTGCTCCCAACTGTCTTGTTCTCTCAAGGCTGTTAGCGGGGCTGGGTGGGGGGAGAAGACAGTGGGAGCTTTCTGAAAGCTAGACTTCCTTATCCATACAAGTGATTGTTTGATTTAGATTCTGAAGACTTTTTTCCTGAGGTGTTTGTGTGTGTGTTTGTTTTCCCTGGGCCTGGCTCACGTAGATACTGAAAATTCTCCATTGCCTGGACCCCAGCGAGTGGCTCCCTCAGACAGAGCACCGTGTCCATCTCAGCCCAAAGGAGTTCCTGATCTGGACGATGGATATTGCTTCCCATGAAAGGTTTGCCCCAGTGCTCCCTGTGCAAACTCGGTACAACATGTGGTCCTGTCAGTTATCTATGTAATGAACTTGAGCACAGCCCTGGCCTAAGGACTCAGGTCTTGCATTTCTTTCTAAGTCTCAGGCTATGTTCTCAGCCCAAGCAATAGAATGATGTCAGAGTTTCCCATTAATTACCAAAAGGTAATCGCTTCCAGAAGCATTTGTGTAGCCACGAGGTAGAGATTGTCAGTCTTCACAGCCACATGGAGTACAGACTGTCTGCAAAAACCATATATATATAAAATAATTGATTTTGCTTATTTTCATAACTGTACATTTATTGAAGTGTAATTGCCTTACAGTACTATATTAATTTCAGGGTGGTTTTTTTGTTTGGTATGTCTTCTGGCTCACCTTTCTAGGTCTGAAATTCAAAGTGAAGCTCTGAGACTCACCTCCAAAGTGATTGCCCACCACATGCAGACGTGTGACGAGGTAAGGTTGATTCCCCTGTCCTAGGGTCTAGATTTCTGTTCTCTGATTTCCCTGGAAGGTGTCAGTAAAAGTAAATCACCCCACAGGCAGAATCTGTGGCACGGTGTGTAGCTTCTAGAAGAACACTGTTCATGTTGATTTTTCCCTTGGTTATAACCTGAGAAGAATTCTGTGAGCACTGTGTGTAGCATCTCTCTTCTTTTGTTCTGGGCACATTTGATTAGAGTCCATGAGGCTGACTCTATGATCCATTCATGTTATTTTTTAAGATTTCACATATAAGTGATATCATATTTGTCTTTCTCTGTCTGACTTACTTCATTAATATAATAATCTCTAAGTCCATCCATGATGCTACAGATGGCATTATTTTTCTTTTTCTGGGCTGAGTAATATTCCATTGTGTATATACACCACATCTTCTTTATCATGGATAAAGTTGATGGGTACTTAGGTTGCTTCCATGTCCTGCCTAATGTAAAATAGTACTGCTATGCACATTGGGGTGCATGTAACTTTTTGAATTAGAGTTTTCTTCTGATATATGTCTAGGAATGGAATTTAATATCAATGGCAGCTCTATTTTTAGTTTTTTAAGGAATCTCCATATTGTTCTGCATAGTGGCCTTACCAATTTACATTCCCACCAACAGTATAGGAGAGTTCCCTTTTCTCCACACTCCCTTCAGCATTTAATATTTGTAGACTTTTTAATGATAGCCATTCTAATTGGTGTGAGGTGATACCTCATTGTAGGTTCAATTTGCATTTCTCTAATAGTGATATTGAGCATCTTTTCATGTGCCTGTTGGCCATCTGTATGATTCAATTTATATGAAATGTCCAGAACAGAGAAATCCATAAAGACAGAAAATAGACTAATGGCTTAGGGCTGGGGGTAGGGGAAGCTGACAGGATGGGGATGATAACTAAAGGATACAGGGCTCCTCTTACTGACTCTGGTGGTGGTGGGACACACATGTCTGTGAATGTACTAAAAATCGTTGAACTATGTATTTAAAAGGGTGAATTATATGGTATGTATATCTCGATATAGCTGTTACTATAAAGAAACAGCAATAGGGTTTTGTTTAAACAATAATATTGGTTAGGATGCTGCTTTAAATGTAACAGAGGGGAAAAAAATGTAACAAAAACTCAGAAACACAGTGGCTTAAACCAGAAAGAAGCAATCCAAAACAGAGAGTGACTCACAATATTGACCCCCCAGACCCTTCTGCCTTGTTGTTCTGCTATCCTTAGCGTAGCTTCCATTCTAAGGTCCCAGATAGTTGCGGCAGCTCCTATCACCTTGTCTTCATTCAACTAGCAGGAAGGAGAAACCCAGGATGTGAGGTTCACACCTATTTCCTTACATATGACCTACAATTGCACAGATACCACTTTTAATGGCATCCTATTAGAGCTTAAACACATGTTATGCCCAACACAAGGGAGCCTGGGTAATGTAGTCTTCAGCTGAGTACCCACATGCCCAGGCAGAAATCTGGGGTTCTATTACTAAAGATAGAGAATCTGGTTTGGGGGACAACAGATATTGACTGCCACAGTCTTCCCCCAAAAGTTTTGTCTTTACCAAAGCTATCAAATACATCAGTGTTCTAATAACCTGATTTGCATCCAAAAAGACTCCTGGAACTTGTTCTCTCATTACAGTGACTCCATATTACTGAAGGATCACATTTCCTTCCCTGGAGTTGTTTTTTCCTCCCTAGTTGAAATGGAAAAGCAGCTAATAAACCTTCCTTTCTCCTGCGCTGAGAGCTAACTTGCAGATCCAGTGTGGTGTACGCTATGTACTCATCCCTAATTCCGTGTCTGCTCATGTTGCCTTTTCTGAATTAGTGGATGTACACTTTGTACTTTCAGACCAGAGACTTGGTGGCCCCCAACCTGCAGCAGTGGGTTCAGTTGGTTGTCTCTTCCTGTGGAGATCATCTCCCCACAGAGTCCAGGCTGGCTGCTGCTGAAGTTCTTGCCAGCACTGCACCATTTTTCCTCACCAACCCCCAACCCGTTCTCGGTAAGTGCACTGAGCTGCTGTCTGGCAGGGGTTGGGGAGGGATGGAGCATCCATTGTACCAAATGCACTAAAAAAATGTGGTAGATGCTCTAGGTTACAAAAGAAGGGAAGATAAAAGATGACAGCATGCGCCATACCTTTATATCTTTGGACAATATTCCCATCCTCTCCGTTCCTGCTCTAATTACTTTTCACCAACAGCTTCCTAACTGGCCTCTTTTCTTTTAGTCTTGTCCCCCAAGCCATTCTCTTTATGCTTCCAAAAGCCCTCTGTGGTCTTTCTGAAATACAGATCTGAGCATTTCTCTCCACTGCTTGAAGCCTCTGAGTGGGTGCCCATTGCCTTCAGGATGAAACCTAAATACTCTTTAGCCTGGCTCCGAAGGCCCTTCCTCTTCCATGCCCTGGCCGCTTCTCCTTCCTCACCAGCCCCCAGGCCCCACGCGTCATCAGCGGGGAACAGTTCTCTAAACAGACTGCTGCTTGACTGACTTCTCTTTGTCTTTCAAGACAGCCTAACTCTCACCTCTCTCAGGAAGCCTGTTGCAGTGATCCTGATGAGAAATGAACGGGTCAGAGTGAAGAGTAGCCTTGAGGAAGAGAAAAGGCCAGGCTTGAAGGTACTTAGGAAGTAGACTCAGCAGGACTTGGTGTTGAGGTTACTATAAAGGGAACAGTCAAGGATGACTTACAGGCTTCTGGCTTAAGTGACTGGAAAGACTGCTAGTTCGTTTCACTGGAAGTAGGTTTAAGTTTAAAGCATCTTTGGAATCCCTAGCGGTCCAATGGTTAAGACTCCATGCTTCCACTACAGGGGCCACGGGTTCTATTCCCGGTGATGGAAGTTTCTGCATGCTGCACAGCATGGCCAAAAAATGAAAAGATTTAAGGCATCTTTGGCAAAGAATGGTAGAGATATTTTGAAATCAGACAGATGTACAGTTCCAACTATATTGTCCACATTCGTGTCTCTTTCCTCGCTGTTACCCCCTATCATTCAAGAGTAATAATTAGGAAAGAGCATCATATCAGTGGAGGTTGAGAAAACCAAGCTTTAGGAAATCCAAAGGAATTGAAAAAGCTTAGGGGTTTTTGTTTTCACTTAAAGATATTTTTTCAGATTGTTTTGTTTTTTTTTTCTTTTTCTTTTAACTTTTTATTTTGTATTGGGGTATAGCTGACTAAGAAACAATGTTGTGATAGTTTCAGGTGAACAAGGAAGGGATTCAACCATTTTGTTTTGTTTTAAACATAGGGTTTCATAAAAGGAAAACTCAGGACCCAGAGCCAAGTCTCAGTACTGACCCTGCCCCTCTCCTGCCATCTTACACTCACATTAACCACACTGGGATTCTCTTCCATCTGTTACTGGAATTCTGTTTTTGTACTCCTCCCCCATGCCCAACCCTGGAGAATAAATCATGGTCCCTGCATCCAGGGAGCTTTCAGGATAGTTGTGGAGAAAAGATTTTCAGAATAAAAGAGAGAATTGCTTTTTCAGATGGTGAGCTTCAAATTTTAAAGTGTTATCGGAGCTCAGACTAATCAAGTGTCTCATGTCCCTGGATCTCTCTGAGGAACAGTTGTCTTTGGTATCTTCTTAAATTTTTCTTCTAAGTGACTTTTAGGCATTTTTTTCACACCCACAGGGGGACTTAAAAGGGGAGCTGCTACCATTATCGTTTAATCATTGGACCCAGAAGAATAAGCGCCAAGGTTTATATACTTCGGTGACACTTCTCCAGGGAGGATAATATCATTTGCAGCACATTTTCCGGGTGACTTTGGCTGTTCTAACCCAAGTTCGTATCAGGAAACTGTATATGGAATAATGTAGAATTCCTGAGTGAAACTGAGTCCTGGGCAAAAGCCATTAGTTCATCATGAATTGCTGGAGCTGGTTAGAGCATTACCGGCAATGAGGAAGGAGGTCCGTGGTAGCTGATGGCCTGCAATAACATGAAAAACGGGTACAGAACTGAGAAGCAAAAGACATAAAAGTGCATGGGGACAAGTGAAGGACAGACCGAAGTTGTTTAAGGAGACAGAAAAATGGAAATGGACTAAAAAGGAAAGATTGAGGACTTTCAGTGTATAAGAAAATATTAAGAAGGGAAAATCTGAAACCCCGAGAACAAATAGAATGGATAGATTCTTGAGAGAATAGCATTGACATGTAATACACTGTGTGTGTGCACGCTAAGTTGCTTCAGTTGTTCCCAGCTCTTTGCGACCCTATGGACTGTAGCCCACCAGGTTCCTCTGTCCATGGGATTCTCCAGGCAAGAATACTGGAGTGGGTTGCCGTCCCCTCCTCCAGGGGATCGTCACAAGCCAGGGACTGAACCAGCATCTCTTAAGTCTCTTGCATTGGCAGCAGGTTCTTTACCACTATCACCATCTAGGAAGCCCCATATATATACTACCATGTGTAAAACAGATAGCTAGGGGAGAAGCTGCTATATAATATAGCCAGTTTGGCTTGGTGCTCTGTGACAACCTAGAGTAGTGGGATGGAGGGGAGGCTCAGGACGGAGGGGATATATGTGTCCTTAAGCTGATTCATGTTGTTCAGCAGAAACACAGTATTATTATAAAGCAATTATCCTCCAGTTAAAACATAAAAATAATAAAAAGAAAAAAAATGAATGAAGTAATATTCAACTCCAAAAAAAAAAAGGAAAGACTGAGTAAAATTTAAAGCCAGATTTATAACAGACCAGAGAGCACAAACCCCAGAGGGAGCCATTGCTATTCTCAGAATGACTGAAGCGTTGGTGGCAGTTGTGGACGGATGTGGGAGAGGGTAGGATAAGGAGAGTCTCAAGGCAGAGTTGGTTCCCCACTAAACAGGCAAGGGATGGTGAGTGGTGGTCTTCTGTGGTGACCCACCCCACCTGGGCAGCATGCGTCCTTCCTCTGAGGCCTCGCCCCCCCGTCCCTCCCTCATGCAGCCCACCTCCCTTACACCAGCCCCCGGGACCTTGCCTCTGTGGTGAGTCACAGCCATGCGTTCCCAGCCCTGCCTTTTCCTTACCGTGTGTTCTCCACCTGATGTCCATTTCGGTGGCTCAGGGGCAGGCGCTCTCTGATCCTTCTCTGTGGTCCCCAGCAGCACCAGGCATGTGGATTTGACAGGGTCCCTGCCCAGGGGGCGGCGGTGGTCAGGACATGGCCCAGCCTATATCGTGGCTCTTTGCTTTTTTTTGGTTCTTACCCCCCCAACCCCCACCAAAGCATAATCTTGATTGAAACTTTGCTTTCAGAATTTATAAGCTCAAACAGTCACTCAGATCAACACTTGGCTAGTTTCCCCAAAGCACTCTTGAGGCATAAAGTTTCATTCCTTAGAAATATGAGTCATTGTGGACAGCTAGGCCTGAGTCAGCCAGGCCATACCTTCTCGGGGGGCCTTGCCTGGGGCCGGTTGCCTCCAAAAGCCTTTCCTGTTCCAAAGGATATTTCCAAACCTGCCCCCTTAGGGTCCTCACTGTTCCTGTTTTATCTGACTTTCAGGTCTCCCTTCTTTGCAATACCCACAAAAAAAGGAATAACTCATTCAGTACCGGATTTGAAGCAGTTATTTCTACCAGTCTGTAGATTGCGTCCTAGGTAATCTGAATTCTTTTTGGCCTCCTTAGGACTGCAGGATACGCTTGCTCTCTGGAAATGTGTCCTCACCCTCCTGCAGAGTGAGGAGCAAGTCATCCGAGATGCAGCCACGGAAACTGTGGTGACCGCCATGTCTCAGGAAAACACTCGCCGGTCGACAGGTACCTCGCTCTTGTCTCTCTTCGATGCCTCAGAGCTCTTGGACAGGAGTTAATGCATTTTCTGTGAAGGGCCAGAGAGTGAATCTTTCAGGCCATTCAGTCTCTGTCTGGACTCTGCCATTTTAGTGGGAAAGCAGCCTAAGCAATAGGTAAACCGGTGAACATGACTGTGTTCCAATAAAGCTTTGTTTACAAAAGCAGGTGGCTGCCCAGATTTGATCTGCTAGCCACAATTTGCTGACACCTCCTCTAGGACATCACAGAGAAAAACTGCTTTACCTTCTCTTGGTTACATGGTCATCCTTTTTAAATAAGACCAAGTCTGGATTTTCTCTGTGGTTCCATAATCCAGGAATTACAGATCCATCATTTGGTTCCTCCGTGCATTTCCAGTTGATCCTCCTCGTGCCTGGGCTCTTCATTTGGTGATGACAGGAGGCCGGAGGGGAGTGGGAAGAGGAGCAGCCTAGATGAGTAGTTTTGAGTTCATAACCACTCAGCTCATAATATGAGCTTTTTTAGAGCTCTGGGCCCTGGTTACCTGTATGTGAGGGCAAGTGCTATGGAAGCAAAAGGGAACTCTAGGCTAAAGACAGAAAATGTACTGCTGGGTAGAAGGGACAGGGCTGAGTGGAATAGAAGCAAGGTCACACCTCTGAACCAACGGCCGTATGGGAAGGTGACTTCTCTGGTCGACTTGGATTCCCTGCATTTGGGGCTAGACGTCAGGAAAGAGCTCTGGGCCAGCCATTCCAAAGGGGAGAAGAACACCATGTTGAGACAAGTAGTCACAAGCTGAGCAAGGAAGTTTACATTAGTGGATAGCAGAAGGGGAAGGGAAGCAGCCGTATAGTGTTGGTACCTGATTCGGGGTCCCTCATTCCCCTGGGAGCTTCTTCTGGAGTGTGTGAACTTCCCCATACCTGAGTCCTCTCTTATAATAGTCTGGTCACTTTTCTCTGCATATGTAGAGGAAGCTAGTGTGTTAGTAATCTCTCATGATACTACTCAAGTTTAGCCAGGATCAGGACATCCTGATTTAGCCTCTCAGTGGGAAAACCTTCAGTTTGGCACTGCGAGCATTGTGCAAGCAGCCTTCTCCCATCCCTGTCCCAAGCTTTCAGAGTTCCTCATACCCCAGATTCTGCCATGAATGATTTATTCCTTTTTCCAATTACACATGTTCCTTAGAAGGATACATGGAGCACCCAGCGAGTGCTCAGTAAGCATTTGGTAGAATGTAGTACTCACTAGATTACTATAGGACCCTCTCACCAAAGATGGCAAAGATCATTTCATGCTGGAATTCATAAGTGGACTTCTTTTCTCCTAGGGCAAATCTTTAGAGTATTTGCCCTACTACTTTGATTTCTTTCTGAATTTTTCCAAGTTCATTACCATGTTCTCCCTCCTTCTGTTTTTTCTCAAGAAATAGAGATCAGTAATTGTATATTCAGTGTATTTTTGCATGTACAGTTCCATATGTGAAAGCCTCGAGGGGTAAGTAATGTAAAAGGCTACTTGTCTTTGTATTCCCCATCTTGATCTATAAAAGAAGATTTGAGGTGCAAAAAAGACAAGAATCTAGAAAGATTAAATGTAGTATGTTACCCTGGACCAGATCTTGTACTGGAGGGGTGAAAAGCCATACAGAAAATGATTAGAATAGCTGACAACTTTGAAATATTGTCTACAGATTAAAATCAATATTAAATTTCCTGAGTCTGATAACCGTACTATAGTTTTGTAAGAGTATTTTTATCCTTAGGAAATGCAAATCTGAAATATTAAGGGGGAGAAGGGCACAAGGACTGCCACTTACTCTCAAATGGCTCAGAAAAAATAAAATTGTGTGTGTAAGTAGTAAACACAAGTAGTTGCTATACCTGCATTTTTCTATATGTTTAAAATTATTTCAAAACAAAATGTTTTTTTAAAAATCCAATTCCACAACTAGAAAAGACTAATACAGTATATATATTGATAGATCATCTGCCTGGTTATTGGGTATTCCGCCCCCCAGTGTAACTTCTTTCACGTAAATTATGTGAAAACATCCTGCCCCACCTCCACCTTTTTTAAAAGCTCATTTTTTAAAAACTCAACTTTGAGTGAATTTTGCATCTAAAAACTCAAAGCCAAGCCAGATTCCTCACATTCAGAGATCTCAGCAGCATGATATCACTGTGTGAGGATATCGTTCACCGTGTCCCCGTGTGTTCTCTGTTCTGCCTGATAGCAATGCTTAGAACCTCCGTAATGCAGCGTGGTTTTCTTAAGCAAAAAAAAATGCACATCTTTCTACTTTAGTGGAAAGTAACTGAGAACTGGGCACCACACCCTGATTTTTCACTCTAGTCAGTGTTTAGCCAGCTGATTCACTAGAACAGTATTGTCTTGTTTTGACATCTCTCAAGGATACCAAGCAGCTGACGGTTAAGTTTTCACATTCCTTGAGCATACAGTGGTTTTCTAGTGTACTCTGCTACTGGCTTGCTCTTTGGTGTTCCAAGTTAATTGTTACTACTGAGTCTTAAGTACATTGAAAAGGGTGGTGGTGGTTTAATCGCTACGTTGTGTCCAACTTTCGTGATCTCAGGTACTATAGCCCACCAGGCTCCTCTGTCCAGGGCATTTCCTAGG
>SJYQ01052891.1:0-15139 GCA_006410935.1 Redunca redunca
CCCTCCCAGCAGTGTGTCCGGCGTCCTCTTCTCCAGTGCACCCATGGGAGATTGGGTTGGGGGAAGCCCTGTGTACTCCTGGCCTCACCGGTGCGATGTCTTCTGCCTGCTGGTCTCCCCGCTCTCCTCTCACTTCCCCTGCGTTGAGCTCTGGGACGCCTACCGGCCTGACTTGAGCTGTACCTCACGGCCCTCCTGGAACCCTCTCCCTGCAGGCATCCTGAGCCCTCCGCGCGCCCGTGACAGCTCCCTCGGCCGGCGCCGGCCCGGTTGTGCCTTCACAGCGGCGTGTGCGGCTCCTGTGCTGCGCCGTGTGGGCCAGCCCCCGCTCCTCCACAGCCAGGGTCGGTTGCGGGACGCAGAGGCGGCCGCACACCCGCCCGAGGCCTCCCTGCTTCTCGGGGCGGCCTCCTCCTGAGGCCCCTCAGCGGCGGTGTCTGGGGCTCCTCTTCCCGGAAGCCTCTCCCCGGGGTGCCCGTGGACACCGCTGTGTCTGTCAGTGCTCCTGCCGCGGTTGCAGAGCCTGCTTCTCTAAATCACGGTGGTAGGCTGGCACCCTTCCCTGAAGGAGCGATCGCCCGTTTTTCTTTCTCCTCCTCTGACCCCATCTTTGTTTGGAAACATTACTGTGGGCTTGTGGTGGCTGTGGGGCTCTTGCTTGTTTGCCGTCCATTGTCCTCCTCTTGTTTGAAGTGCTCACCGTCCCAGCTTCGGCCATCCCAAGTGCCCTGTGTTATTTGTGACGTCTCACCTGATAGCATTTTCAACTCGCAGAAACGGCAGGGATGGAAAAGGCAAGGGTTCTCAAGCGCCCTGTGCTCCAGACCCCTTCGGCGTCTACATGTTTATCCAAGAGCCTAAGCAGGTTTTGTTTATGTGGGTTTTATCTATCAGTATTTACTATACAAAAGTTAAAACGGAGGCATTTTTAACGTGTTAAATTTTAAACGTATTTTAAAATAAAAGCTAACGTGAATTAGGTATTTCTCGCTTTTTAACTGCTCTCTACCACAGCAAAAGCGTTTTAGTGAGGAGAGTGGCAGCCTCGTCTTTGCCACTCTCTCCAGCATTCGGCTCGATTTGAGCACGCTGGCTTCTCTCCTGGCGCTGCCTTCAGTCTCAACTCTGCGGTTTTGGTTTGAGTTAGTGAAGAAGAGTCTTGGCCTGAAGCTGGGAACCCGGCGGGAGACGGGGCCCTGCCCCGTCGACGTGAAACCACGGCCTGGTGGCTCTGACACCCACAGCCGTGTGAGGTCTGGCGCCCAGCGTCGGGAGAGCAGGGCTCGCTCCTGTCTCGCTTCACGTGTGGCATGCCGGGAGAGCCTCCTGCGCGTGTGAGGGAGTGAGTGGTGAGGGGCCAGGATGCCGCGGTCGTGTGAGAGGTGGGTAGCCCACAGGGCGCCCCGCGTCGTGGCGGGTGCCCCCTCGCCACTCTGCGCCCTTGGCCTCTGCTCCCTCGCCGGCTCTCCGTGTGCGAGTCTCTGAGTCATGGCCGCTTCAGTCCGCACGTCCCTAGCAGCGGTTCAGGCGCTGCCTGAGGGCAGTTGGTCCCACCTAATCGTGGGCATAGAGCTGTTAGTGTGACATTGTCGGTCGGCAGCATGTTAATAGCTACTGGACATTCGAGGGAGACACCCCTAAACCTCCAGTTCTCACTGGAAAGATTTATTGTGAAACTCAGCCCACTTTATCAGAGGTACAGATCTGATCATTAAGTCTTTGATTTTCAAAAAACACTTTGCTGTATCTCCACGGCCTTAATATCTGACTGAATCTTCTTTCCCCGTAGCTAGCTGTTCTGCTCATTTCTTCTTTTACTCACCACCACACTTAGGCGTTCTCCATGAACTCTGCTTAACGCAGTGACATCTGTTTGTCACTGTTGTGTGGTGATTCTTCCGTGCCTTCTCACCAAATTCCTTTAAAAGGAAAGCCATTCCTGAAAAATGAATAGAGAAAGAAGACGAGAACCGGGACGGGGCCAGCACACCGGTGGTTCCCCTTTGCGGCAGAGATCACGGGCGGTTAGTTTGTTTCTAATGATTCTCAGAATGAAGGAAGAGATTCTGGAAATGGAGCAGCGGCCCTTTTGAGTGACTTCCCAGTTTCCAAAATGAGTGATTGGCCCGCAGGTGTCTGAGAGGAGTCAGCGGCTGCTCACTGCTTCCCTGTTGTCCCGGCTCCAGCTTGTAGGGATTCTAATTCTCTCTCACAAATCGTTTGATAAAAGAATGAGGTCTGCTACAGGAATTCTAACTTAATAAGTGAATCTGCTCCGAAGAGGGGAGTGAAATCAAGCCGTCCTGGTTTTGGTGTCTTATGAGAAAGCCGGCTGTGTTTGTCTCTGCACGCTGTTGCCACTCGCCCCTGAATTACAGAGCAGGAGCGTGCGTTGTCACGGGGCGGCGGGTCACTCTCCCCTTCTCCCACCGCAGGGCTGCACCCGGGGCGGCAGGCTCACCCGCCTTCTCCCACCGCAGGGCTGCACCCGGGGCGGCAGGCTCACCCCCCTTCTCCCACTGCAGGGCTGCACCCGGGGCGGCAGGCTCACCCCCCTTCTCCCACTGCAGGGCTGCACCCGGGGCGGCGGGTCACTCCCCTTCTCCCACCGCAGGGCTACACCCGGGGCGGCAGGCTCACCCCCCTTCTCCCACCGCAGGGCTGCACCCGGGGCGGCAGGGTCTCTCCCCTTCTCCCACCACAGGGCTGCACCCGAGGCGGCAGGCTCACCCCCCTTTTCCCACCGCAGGGCTGCACCCGGGGCGGCAGGCTCACTCCCCCTTCTCCCACCGCAGGGCTACACCAAGTCCATCGACATCTGGTCCGTGGGCTGCATCCTGGCAGAGATGCTCTCCAACAGGCCCATCTTCCCCGGGAAGCATTACCTCGACCAGCTGAACCACATTCTGGGTAAGGTCCTCAGGTCTGGGGCCCACGCTCACGTCAGAGCCCTTCGTGAGGTGGGGTGGAGGCGAGTTCCTGCGGCTCTGGGACCTGCCGTGGGCACGAGCTGTTCCTATTCGTCCTTGACTGAAAGCTCGATAAGAAAGTCCAGCGCTGGGAGGTGGTGAGAAGACGGTGAGCGCCCGGGCCCACTCCCCCCACTGCTGGCCCCGGGCAACTGGGCTTCCTTGGTCCTGGTAACTGACAGCAGGTTATCTTATCTGATAGGTATTCTTGGATCCCCGTCGCAGGAAGACCTGAATTGTATAATAAATTTAAAAGCTAGAAACTACCTGCTCTCTCTTCCACACAAAAACAAGGTGCCGTGGAACAGGCTGTTCCCGAATGCTGACTCCAAAGGTAGGTGTGCTTCTGGCTGTGTCCTGGGTACTGGGCCCTGGGGCTGCGGCCACCGCGCCGCACCACGGCCCTGGCGGGTGCTCGCGCCTCACTGCTCTCCTCTCTCATGGCTGCCGCGGCCGTGGGCTGAGGGGGCTGGAGGTGGGGTCTAGCTTTCCACGTGTTGGTTTCTTTGGTACTTCTCAACTTGGATTAACTTCACGTCTTTAGGATCGTCTTGTCATTGGATAATTTTTAAAGTCAGGGTTATCATAGAATAATGTGCATAGAGTAAAACTCGTCCTTTGCACTTGTGCGAGCCTTTGAATTTTAACAAATGTATGCAGCCCTGTAACTTCGCCTCAGTCGGGGTGCAGAGCATTTCCATTGTTGGCCAAAGCTGCAATGCGCCTGTTTGCGGTCAGTCGCCCCCTTGCCCAGGCCCGACAGCTGGGGGCTGCTGAGCCCTCTTCCTGCAGTGGGCCAGACGGGGCGTTCCGTGCCTGCAGCCGTGCCCCGAAAGCTCCAGAGCAGGGGCTGAGAGCAGGGTGTGCCTGCCACAGCCCGCTGGGCAGAGCGCGTCTCGCGGCCAGCCCTGCTCCCTGCAGTCGGAGAGGCGGCAGGGGGCGGGGCCGGTTGGCTGCCGGCAGCGTGTCTGCTGCAGCAGGCGGGGGTGCGCGTGTCCGCTGAGGGGACGGACGGGCGTCTGCTCTGAGGCCCTGGACACGGAGCAGCAGCAAGGCAGAGCAAGAGCCTGCTTGCCAGGAGCTCATCGTCTGGGTCTGTCTCCTTAACAGTGGTTCACAGAGAAGGGAAGGTAAAGCCTCCCAGATACAGGAGACCGACCTTGATACGAATTATTATATGAGGTGTGGGCCTTGAAAGGTCGTCACGGTTTGGTGACGCCTGTGTGGTCACGGCCGTGGGAGTGTCATCCTTGCCACACAGCTGACACTCTGGAGGCTGGGGGCGCCCGTCCGCACGGCTGGCGCGGGGGGGCGCCCTGGGGGCTGGGGCAGGCTGGCAGCTCTGCCGCATTTGTCCAGCAGTTCTGGATATTGAACTTGTGGGTTCGCCAGCCAAATGGGAAAATGACGTTTTAATATGTTTTTCTTTAATTAAGAGTGAGGTTGAATTTTTTTTCATATTTGTCAAAAATTTCTGGCTGCTGAGTGCCTTGAACCAGTAGTAGTGTGGATTTTCCTTCAGAGGAACCTAACTTGGGATTCTCTCCAAAGTTACTGTGGTGAAGGGGAAGAGATGATTCTTCAGCAGATGGTATGGGGCTAGTTGAATCGTTATCTGAAAGAAAATCAGATTAAATCACGTTTCACACATCAGAGTGAATTGTAAAACAATTGATCGAATACTTTTCTAAAAGTCATACTGTCAGAAATTAATAATATTTAGAGTGCTCAGTATTTTCCTGATGTCTACATGGGAGAGAAATATCTTCCTGAGCTTTCAAAACACACACACCAAGAAGACAAAAGTAGAGGAAAGGCCGGTAGGTTTGATCACAGGAGAGCGTAGAGTAGAGGGGACCCGGCGCGGCCAGTGTGTAGGCCGCTCCAGGCCGCGTGGCGTTCCCGACGGCCCCGTGCGCTGGGCCGACAGCCGCACGCTCCTCTCAGCCCTGTGCGCTGGGGCTGGCTCCGGGGGCAGGCTGGGCGCCCCCAGTCACTGGCCTCACCACTGCGCGTTTTCCTTAACTCAGAATGGGGCACGTTTCACCCACCTCGTGGGAGAGTCGGGAGTACAGCCCCTAAGCGTGATTCTTACAAAGTGTTTGTAGCAAGGGGAAAGACGGGTGAGCGCTCACTGAGGAGGCAGCAGCGCTTGTCGCACGTGGCATGGCCTCAGCTGCGCGAGAGAGGACGCGCAGGAAGGCTCTACAGACGCGTCAGGCACGCGCGGCCGGCCGGCCTGCCTGTGCGTGCGGGGAGTCCTCAGACTGGAGGGCCGGCTCTGAGGCCTCCTCTGCCTTTCACGGGAGCCCCTGACCGGCCTCAGCCCAGAGGGCTTCACCAGCCCGGGACCAGCAGGCCCTGGACTCCGGGCACGGCTGCCGTGAGCAAGTCTCGCCTCGCGATGCAGCGGTGCCTTCTCCTCCCACCTCTCCTGTCGGCCAGCCTCATTTCTCATCGCAACACGGTGGCCTCCAGCAGCTCCAGGCTCACACTAGCCTGTGTCCTGAGAGCGCCCGCCTCTGGCGGCCGCTGCGGCCAAGCCTCTGTCCCTGCTTCCCTGGGCAAGAGCTGCCCACGAGATCTTCATTCCCCAGCCGGGAGTCGGAGTCACGCTCCTGCAGTGGAAGCTCGAAGTCTTCACCAGCAGCGAAGTCCCCTGTTTTATGAACTTTAAAAAACTGCAGTTCTTGTGAGAAATCTGTCTCCGTTTGTCAGATAGCCCACTGTTTGAGCAGCATGCAGACTTCCTCACTGCCCTGTGAACACGCGTGCACGCACATTCTCAGTGGGACCGTAAGCAGCGTCCTGTCTGCCCCCAGACTCTTGTGCAGTGGGTGCTGAGCTGACCCTGGGGTCAGGAGAGTTTAGCAGACGGCAGCTGAGCTCCTGGAGGAGGCCGGGGGTGCAGATGGGGACTCTCGGGGGTGGACGGGAATTCTTCCTGGGCAGCGTGGGGGGAGGGCCTTGGAGCCTGTGGAGGAGGAGGCCTCCAGTTCAGGTCCCAGTGGCCACTCAGAGGGCTGAGGGAGCCAGAAAGGACCCCGGGGAGTGGGGGCCAGGACACAGCAGGCAGGGTCGGCCTTGGAAGGGGAGAGGGTCCCCTTTTCCCAGAAAGATGCGTGTGGGCCTGCTGGAGGGACGCCCAGGGCGGCCACCCTGGGGAGCCTGGTTTCCCAGTAGGATGTGCTGAGGCATGTGTGCCGGCCGCGGGGAGGGCCTGACCCACCCTCGTGAGCAGGAGGCGGTGTGCTCGGGGCAGAGCAGGACCGGCCGGGGCCTTGCGGGTCTCGACCATGTGCTCCGCTGCCCTGCGGCCGCACAGCCCTTCCCGGGGCCCGTGGGGTGAAGCCCTTCATGGCAGCTGACTCCTGGGGGCCTCGGCAGCAGGGCTCTGGGCCCAGAGTCTGAGAAGCGCGGCGGTGGTGGCGCAGCCTGCACAGGCGGCCGCCTCCTCTGGCCCCGCTTGGGACTTGGAGCTGAGGGTGGACGGGACAGGCGGCAGCCCTGTTCTGAGTCAGAGTCCCGCCTGGTGGGTAAGGAGGCTCAGAGTGAGCGCCAGCCGGGTGCGCTGCCCTGGGGCCTGGCAGGGGAGTGACCATGGGGCAGACGGTGGCGCCACAGAGCTGTGCTCCCCAGAGTTAGGGGACAGCGTGGGACCCTGGCGAGGCAGGGTCGTGGCTGGATGCATCCGGCCTCAGAGGAGCGTTGGTCTTCGAGGGCCGGTGCGGGACTGTGGTGCGGCGCCCAGCCCGCACCCGCCCGCGGCTCGCCGCCCCCAGCCTCCCGTCCCTGCACCCGGCTCAGGTGGAGCAGGCTGGAGGCCGGGCCTTTCTCCAGTAGCAAAGAAAAGAGAAAAGCTCTTTTCCTTTGAAGTTGTTGCCTAGGATTGAACTTGAAGGAACGTGAGGTCTGATTTAGGAATGCCCGTCGCCTGGGATGCGTCCCTCTTAGCAGCAGCAGCAGATGGGGGTTAAAGGCAGTGCTGGGGGCTCTGACCACTGCAGACGAGGGTCGCCAGTCCTGAGGCAGACGGCCGCTCTGGGGCGGGGCGGGGGGCAGGTCCTGGGGGTCGCTGGGGCCCAGCAGGCGTCCCGTGTTTCCCTGTCGCTGGTTGGAAAATGTGCTGTTGGTAGACATTCATTGTGTGGATTTTAAAAAGATCCTGCTGTTTTTCACACTTCACTTTATGGACATGAAAACGTCCTGTGTTGTGTGGAGCTTCTCATCACATCCAACGCGGTTTACTGCTTGGATGGACTCCTCGTTGAAGGTGGGTAGGGGTGGCAGGCCTCAGAGGCAACTCATGGGGGCGGAGCCCAGCTCACGTGGGCACACCACGTACCCGCTGTCTCCAGCGGGGAACGTGTTTCCAGGGGCCTGCGCTTCACGCAGGCCTGTCAGCTGGAACTGGAAGGAGGGGGCTGAAGCCACAGGGCAGGCAGTGAGCACAGCCAGAGTGAGCTTGGAGCTGACCTGAGCGCAGTGACGCGCAGCCTCTGCTCGGGACCCTGCGGGGTGGGGGCCGTGCTTCGGACCAGGCCGGGTTTTGTGGGCAGGCTTGGCCCGAGTCCTGGCTCCCTGCGCAGCCTCTGCAGAGCACGCCACCTTCCTGAGTGTGGGCTCTGCCTCAGACGCCCTGGTGGAGCAGGTCCCCGCGCACATGGCTCCCTCAGCTCGCCCGTCTCGTGGGTCTTGACTTAAACAGGAAGTTGTGGTCTGTCCAGTGAGTGCTCCTTCGGCTTCTCACCTCTGCAAAAAACCTTCCTTTCTAGCTCTGGATTTACTGGACAAAATGTTGACGTTCAACCCTCACAAGAGGATCGAGGTGGAGCAGGCTCTGGCCCATCCGTACCTGGAGCAGTACTACGACCCAAGCGACGAGGTGAGAGTCGGCGGGGGCTGCCTGCCTGGGTGGAGGGGGAGTGCGCACGGAGGCGTCAGCTCCCCCGGGCGCAGCGGAGGCCGCCTCCCCGTGGTGACAGGGCAGCAGCGGAGAACGAGGGACCCGGCCCCACTGCCCCGGGCGCCAGGGCCCCGCACGGCGAGCCCTCCTGCCGGGGGGGCAGCTGCGAGGTTCCGCCTTTCCCCTTCTCGGGGGCCAGAGCTGAGTTCGGGGTGTGTGTTTTCCTGCCCCTTACGGCCTGGTATGCGGATGGCAGGGATGAGGTCTGGGGTGCCTGGTAGCACCAGCGCTGAGCGTGTGAGCGGATCTCTGACGCACAGAGACGGTGCTGACTATGTGGTTATTTATACAGAGAGAGGATACTTAGGAACACCAGAAGATACAGGAAACGTCACTGTAGTCTAGTTGCACAGATACCGCTATTAAAAGTTTGGAGTATTTCCATCTCATTCTTACAGTTTTGTATCTAAATTTAGAAAAAGCAGGGTTCATTTCTGTTTAACGTAAATATGGCCGTTTGCCACAGTTTTCATTGTCCGTGAGGCTTCTGTTCACTGTGAGGCTTCAGACGGGCGCTGGTGTGTGCTGAACTAGACACACGTGTGTGAGCTTTGGGGCTTTGGCTGTGGAGGCACTGGGCAACCAGCCGCAGCCCTCCGCACCCAGCGCAGCACCTGGCCACACCCCAGCGCCTTTGGGGGGCACTGCCTGCTGTCGGCCCTGGGCACGCGGGGCACACCTCCCACCTTGGGGCCCAGTGCTGCCGGCGGGAGCCCAGAGCCTGGGCAGTGGCCTCCGCCATGGCCACCCTTGTCTCAAAGTTCTGCTTTGTCTTCAAGCCCGTCGCCGAAGCACCCTTCAAGTTTGACATGGAATTGGATGACTTGCCCAAGGAAAAGCTCAAAGAACTCATTTTTGAAGAGACTGCTAGATTCCAGCCGGGATACCGATCTTAAATTTGTCAGGTACCTGGAGCTTTAACCATATAAGTCCTGGCAAAGAAGACAGGGTGTTACCAAATGTCATTAAAGAGGGGTTTTAGCATGGAAGCTTTGCAACCTGAGGTGTGGGGAGCCATACAGCAGTGGTGGTTGGGTTTTTAAAGTGCTCAAAAGAGGAAACTGATCTCAGTTTTAGAGAATCTGCAGAAGGGGAGAGCATGCGGCTTCTATCAGAACTCGGGAAGTGAGTGTGTCGCAAAGAATTAGGACAAGGTTGAGGCCTTTTCTGGGAAATGCTTGGGACAGGCCGGCTTGGACGCCGGAGGGCCGGGCAGGGACTTCGTGCCCCTCCCCTAGGATGGTCCTGGGGGAGGGTGGTGAACCCCAAGTCCTGCTCCCAGTGAGACTGTGGGTCTGTCAGCAGGGGGCGCGGGTTTGACCTGGAATATGATTTCCTCAAGTGAGACAGGATGTTAGAGGGGTGCTGGGGCCTCCCAGAGGCCTGGTGAGCCCTTGGGGCCGCCTCTCAGGGCTCGGGGTGGCAGGGGGCCCTTCCTGCCCTTCCCAGTCCAGCCTGCCAGCCTCACCTTCCAGCCAGCCCGTGGCTGTGCTTGTCATGCTTGGGCAGAGAAAACTGGGGCATTTAAGGCAGCGCTGGTTGTGCCCGGGTGGTGATTCTGGCCCACCTGCCCGTCCAGAGTGGGGGCAGGCGTGCTAGGAAGTGGGGCGACAGCATCCACTTAAACGGGCGTTTACAAGACGCGTGCATCCCAGGGTGGACCGCCGGTTAGCAAACGGCACCCTGCCTGCACACCACAGCTGGAGAAGCGTGCGTGCCGCAGAGGAGACCAGCGCGGCCGAAAATAGACAGAGACCGAAGGGGGAGATGAGAAGCCCCTGGGAGGCTTCCCTGCGGGCCGCACCTCAGGTGCAGGGGCGCCGCGCCCACCGCTGCTTGGGAGGCAGATCCCACCACGTGCCGCCAGTTGTGGCCAGAGAAGGGCGTCCGGGAGCGTGGTGCTGGCCCGGCCGTGGGGTGGGGCCCCGGGCAGGCCTCTGGGGCGCCTGAGGGCGGTGCCCCGGGGCTGGAGGCCAGCCCGTCCTGCAGGACGGCCCCGGGAAGGTGGTCTTCGCTGCAGCAGTGTTCTCGCGCGCTGTCTTCCCGCCGCTGCCGTTTCCCCGCAGCGCGTCCGTGGCTCACAGAGGATCTGTCTGTCTGTCTCCCCACAGGACACGGGCCCGAGGACGGCACGCAGACCCCGCGGCTCTCCTGCAGCTCCCGACCCGCCTGTCCCCAGCCCGTCTGCGTGTCCACCTGACTCCTCTGAGCCGTCGGAGGGGCGGCTCCTGGTAGTTGTGGCTTCTGTGCTTTCAAAGAACTCCCTCCGGCCAGGGCGCTGTCCTGGCCCCGTGCGCGTCGCCTCCGGTGACCTGCGGCTGTCGTCCCTCAGGGCCCCTCCCGCCCACCTTGCTTCGGTCACTAGCCGCCGGCTTCTGCTCTGAGAGATGCAGTGGCCCCTCCCCTCCTGAGTCCTGCCCCGGCGCCCTGTTGATCGCGCCTCCTGGGCGCCTCTCGGCAGCGACGGCCCCCTTTGCACTCCTGCCGCCTCACGTCACACTGGTCCCTCGCGGATGCCAGGTGTGCACTGCGTGCCTGGCGCGTAGAGCACTGCCTCTGCCCTGAAGGGAGGAGGCGGCCCGCGCCGGGCCCCTCACCCGCCCCGTCGGGACCACAGCACTTGCAGGGCGCGTCACACGCGGCCCTGCCTGCTTGCGGGACTCCTGCCAGCAGAGGCGGCTCCCCGGGGTCGGGTGAGGGGCGCAGGCCGCAGGGCGCCGCGACGCCTGAGGGCCGGGTGGGGCCCACCGTGCCTCTCGGGAGCATCCGTCGTGCACTCCTTTCCTCCCGCAGCATGTCAGCATCTCAAGTCCATCCTCCACCTCCGGCGCGACAGTGTGCTGAAGCCTGGTGAGCCTTGGCCGAGCGCGGCCCTGCGCCCGGGCCCGCTCACGCGTGGGGCGCCCGCGGAGGCCGCCCGCCCCCCGGCCCTCGCGCCGGCTGCCCGNAGGCCGCCCGCCCCCCGGCCCTCGCGCCGGCTGCCCGCCGCGGGGTGCGGCCTCCTGCCCCCGCGCTCTGTGCGCAGCACTCTGCCTGTCCAGCCACCACCGTCCCCTCGCATGACCGTTACAGCTTCTGTGCGGAGATGAGTCCAAGTGCCGCGCGCCTGTGGTCGAAACGAAACTGTTGTTGCCTCTGAGTTGTGTTCCACGGAAAATGCTCTCCACAGATCACTTAGAAAAAGCCCCTCGGTTCTCAGCTCCTCACTTCTCAGCTGTCCTCCTCCTTGTTTGGTTTTTGACAGCAGTGGAGAGTGGGTTATATAAAGACTGCCTGCTAACACAAACGGAGATGCGCTTGTCGTTCCTGAAAATAAACGGGCGTCCTCTATCTCTGTGCTCACGTTAAGATTCAGTGTCGATTTCCTCTGGATCATGGGGTCCGAACCAACAGTCAGGCTCAGGCTGTGCTTAGACCAGGAAGCCCGGCGGGCCCCCTCCCTGCTGGGCGCTGCCCGAATACCCGGCTTTGTGTAAGGACAGTGTTGTGGAGGGGTTTTTTCCTCCACACGGCAGAGCATCAGTTCCAGCGTGCTCCTCTCCCCAGATCACAGGTTGGCGGTGTTCTCTCAGACTGCAATGACGCAGCCCAGAAATCGCGAGTTGGGTTCTCTGGTTCTTTCTAGAGGGTGGACTGTGTCCCAGTCAAGCGCCAGGAAGGGCTCGCACCCTTGGACCAGAGTGGGTGCTGGACTCCCCCCTCAGACCAGAACTACATCTGGGTGTCGGCCCTGAAAGCCGTGGCTTCACCTCCATGCCCAGAGCTGTCCAGTGGAGGCCCGCGGGGTGGTGAGAGGAGGCGGCCGCCGTCCCGGGTACATTTTAAAGGAGCGCTGGCGGGTCATGCTCTTCTCTGTGCGTACTACTAACATTCCAGAGTAGCATTAGGAGGGGAGCCTGCAGCTCGCTAACCAGACAGAAAGCCCCAGCCTTGGCTACTAACCCCCAGGGGCTGGGGGCGCCCCGGCCCCCGCTGTCTGCGGGTCTGCTGGGCAGGACTAACCCTGTGCGGGGGTCCCTGTAGCTTTCACTGTCACGCGAGCTTGGTTCAGTGGGCCAGGCAGCTGTCTGCACAGGCGCCTGCGAGGGGCGCCAGCTGTGGTGCGTGAGGCTCACCCTGTGGGTCTGCCTGCCTCTCGAAACGTGCGCGTTAGGTCATGTGAGTCCACGCTGGTGACCCCGACCGCCGCTGTGACTGCCCCTGCACATCATTTTGGGGCCGATGGCTTTCTTGGTGTCTAAAATGTAAGCAAAAAATTCCTGTTGAAACATTCCAGTCCCTTCAGTGAGTATGAGGGAAAACACCTAACGAGGCAGCAGGGGGCCCTGCGCGGGCTCGAGACGGCCACGGGGGCGAGAGCGGAAGGCCCCCACGCCTGTGGCGGCGTGTCCACGTGATTGCTGCTGCGGCCGCGTGTGGGGCCCCGGGGTCGGTCTGGCCCTGAGCCAGGCGGGGGCATAGCCTGCGACGCGAGTGTGCCGGTGGCGTGCAGATGGTGCGGAGGAGACTGACCTTCGGTTGCTTGCGTGTTAATACGGTTTTAAATCGGTAACTTTTCTACAGTGCGTGACGGTACGTCAGCACGCGTGCTTTGGGCCCTTCCATGATACTTTTCTATTTGTAAGTCAATGTTTTGGACAATCCCCAGTTTTTAAGGGAAATATTTTTGTAGATGTGGTGGTTTTGAAAATCTGAGCAGTCCTTCTGCTTATACACTTTAAAGCATTTGTGCTTTAAAATCGTGTTGGTGTTTGAAGTGACCCTCTTAGCACTGACGAGAGGCGTGTCCAGCAGGGGGAACCCAGGGCCTCCTGCACAGCAGCCGCCTGGCGTCGCAGGTCAGAGAGGGGAAGCCGGGGTGCTCCAGGCCTGCACCGGCCCCTGGGGCGCGCGGCCTTCCCTGTGCGCGCTCTCCGCATAGAGCAGTCGAGAAAGGTCCAAGCCTGCTTCCTGTCTGCTCCGTACTGTTGGTGCCTTCTCGGTGTTGTACCCGAAATTCTGCATAGATTCCTTAGGATAATGGTAAGTTAAAAACAAATGTTAAAGGAAGATTTTATTAAGAATCTGAATGTTTATTCATTATATTGTTACAACTTAACCTTTATTTGTGGTATTTGTGATTTGGTTAATCTGTACAAAAATTGTAAGTAGAAAGGTTTATATTTCATCTTAATTCTTTTGATGCTGTAAACGTACTTTCTAAAAGATGGATTATTTGAATGTTTATGGCACCTGACTTTAAAAAAACAAAAACAATTAGAATCATTAAATCGTGTCCGTGTTAGCAAAAGTAGCACCGCGCATGTTTGGTTGCCTGGAATCCCCATGTGAAGCTGGGGCGTCGCCCAACCCTTGCCCATCTGACTGCTCCTGGTGGCGGTGATGAGTGCCGGCCGGAGCCCCAAAGGCCCGGGGGCTTAGCATCCGGTGGACCCGCGGACCTCTGGCCGTGGGGGACGCCACCCGGCCCCCTCCTCTCCCCGCTTCTGCTTCAGCGTCAGCAGCTGCCTCTCTCCAGACCAGAGCAGAGCCTGGGCGGGACTGTGGGCCGTGCGGCTCCGGGCCCTGCAGGGCGTCGCGCAGCGGCCTGTGGACAGCGGCGGGCCAGGGTGCCTGGGACGGCGCCTCACCCGCTTGAGGGGTCCTCTGAGCAAGAGGCAGGCCTTCTTCTGTGCTGTGAACCTCACCGTGGTGTCTGCTGAGCAGACCTGCCTTTCGTCCGTCTGGGAGGAAACCACGGCCTCCGGGGAAGTGAGTGGACCCCGCCCCGGCGGGGCATGTCTGGCGGGTGTGTCAGGCACCGCTTTGCCTGCAGAGGTGGACACGGGAGCCTGACGACCCCACCCTCCCCACCAGAGTCCCGTGGAGCCCCCGTGTCAGCAGTGGCGCGGCCCGTCTGGCCGGCAGTGTGCGCAGCTGCTCGGCTGGCCCGGGCCCCTCTGTTGAGTCAGAACTGGCATGTCCAGGGCTGACCGTGACCGCGGAGGGTCCCGGGTGGAGGGGCAGCTGGGGCCGGTCAGGGGAGCCGTGTCCAGACTGGTGCCATGGGGGCAGAGCTCAGCTCCAAGGGCGGCTGAGGACACCTGTCTTCTGGACAGGGTGGTGGCTCCCGCGATGTCTGTCCCAGTGAGGCGCCCGCCTGCTGAGGGGGGGTACTCCCGGGGCCTGTGCTGGAGCCGGCCTGCAGGGCCGGGCCATCAGCGGGCGCCCCTGAGCCGGGCAGGTCAGGGCTGGGAGGGGCAGCCGGCCAACGGCCCCCAAGGCAGCCAGGTGCGACCGCGGCCAAGCCAGCAGGGTGGGGGGTGCAGGGAGGCAGGCGGGGTCTGTGGCCTGGCTGGCTCACCCGAGGTAGGGATGGGGGGCGGGTCGGGACGTCCCCTGAGCGCAGACCGCCCTAGAAGAGTCTGGGCCAGTGGCCCTCCTGCTCCCAGCCCTAAAGCTGATGGCGCGTCTGCTCGCAGAGGCCTGGGGCCTGGTTGGAGCCAGACCCCGCTGGCTGCAGAGGGAGGGGGCTTCCAGGTGGAAAAAGCCAAGAGGACCTGGGCCCGGCAGCTCCGTGGGGCTTTCCGAGTCTGCACGGGGCCACACACTCGCGGATGTGAGAGCCGACCAAGAGAAGATGCAGTCACTCCCGCCTGAGGGCAGAGCTCCGTTGCTTGGAGAGTGGGGAGGGCGCGGAAGGTGGGCCGGAGCCCCTCGCCGCAGGCGAAGGCGTCGGGGGACGTCCCTGTGGTCCAGCGGCAGGGGCCCTGGTCAGGAAACTGGATCCCGCGTGCCGCAATGAAAACCCAGCGTAGCCAAATAAAATAGTTTTTAAAAAATTAAAGCATCTTTAATCACTGGCTTCTGGGCGAGCGATTTTCTGTTTTCTCCTCTTCATCTCGTTTCCTGAGGAGTTCTGAACACAACGCTGCGCTCACGGCCAGCGTCGGGGCGCTTTCCCACAGAAGCGGGGGCTTTGTCGCGACTCAGCTGGGGCTGGGCTGTGTCTGAGGATGGCTTCCTGTCCTTCCCTGCTGTGGCCGCTGGCTTGGAAAGAGCCAGCACCCCCTTTCCACTGAGCCCCAAGGGTAGCCAGCCAGGTGTCAGCCATGGGAACGCTGTGGGGTCACAGAGGGCACACGCTGGGCTGGGGCTCGGCCCGGGGCACAGCCTTCAGGCCCGGGTGCTGGGGGCGGGTGGGGGTCTGTGGACAGAGCTGGGG
>SJYQ01052964.1:0-11189 GCA_006410935.1 Redunca redunca
GGTGGGAGGGGGGTCCTCTTCTCAACCTGAGAAATTTCTTTTTTTTAAATATGTTTTTTAAATATATTGCATTTGTATAATCTTCAGTTTGGAATGGGGATAAACCAACTTTTTCTTTAAAAGGACACAAATCTGAGGAACTTTCTGGAGTGACATAGATGTTCCATATCTGGATCTGATGATTACACTGATGAATAATAGGTAAAATTTGGTAAGTTGTACCTTGAAGATTTGTGTATTTTACTATATGTAAATTATGCTTAGTAAAAATACATAAATTTTTTTAAAAAGGTCAGTGTTCATAATTTAAAAAGCTACAAAAGTTTTAACAAATAAGCCTACAACTTTTACAGGAAATTTTAAAACTGAAACTTTGTTGAATGCTAAGTCACTTCAGTCATGTCCGACTCTGTGACCCCGTAGACGTCAGCCCACCAGGCTCCCCAGTCCCTGGGATTCTCCAGGCAAGAACACTGAAGTGGGTTGCCATTTCCTCCTCCAATGCATGAAAGTGAAAAGTGAAAGTGAAGTCACTCAGTCATGTCCAACCCTCAGCAACCCCATGGACTGCAGCCTACCAGGCTCCTCTATCCGTGGGATTTTCCAGGCAAGAGTACTGGAGTGGGGTGCCATTGCCTTCTCCGGCAATGAATAACTATAAAAATAATTAAATAAGGCTTGGGTGTCCCTGGTGACTCAGGCTGTAAAGAATCTGCCTGCATTACAGGAGACCTGGGTTCGATCACTGAGGTTGAAAGATCCCCTGGAAAATGGAATGTCTGCCTACTCCAGTACTCTTGCCTGGAGAATTCCATGGACAGAGGAGCCTGGTGGGCTACAGTCCATGGGGTCGCAAAGAATCGGATACAACTGGGTGACTCACACTTTCATACACCTTATTAATGAAAGATGAGATCTAATACTGTAAATTCTCCATATTAAAAGTTAAATGCAATTCTAATGAAAATCCAATACATGTTTGTCATGGGATTTGCCAAATTGACTTTAAAATTCACATGGAAGAAAAAAATAGAAGAATTGACATCCTAATTTTGAAAAATAATAGGAGGAATTGCCATACCATATCTCATAAACATTAACATATTACAAAATTATAATTTTTAAAGTATCATTAATTGATTCCTTGAGGATACAATCAGCAAAATCTAGTTTTTTCAAAAAATAAACAGAAAAAAAAAAACAAGCAAAATACAGCAAGAGTAGAGTTTTTTGGTTTGTTTTTGTTTTTCAATATTGCTTATTTCTAGAGATATGTATAAAAATGGTGAGGATGAAATAACTCTAGAATTTGCTTCAAAATAATCTGGAGTATGCCAAGAAGAGAAGATGGGAGTATAGCTGAAACAAGGTTAGCCACAAATTGATAATTGTTCAAACTGAGTAACAGGAAGTTTTCCCTAGTGGTCCAGTGGCTGAGGACTCCATGCCCCCAATGCAGGGACCTCGGTTCAATCCCTGGTAAGGGAACTAGATCCCACATGCCACAACTAAAGATGCCGCATGCGGCAATGAAGATCAAAGATCCCATTTGCCCCAACTAAGACCTAGTGCACCCAAATAAATAAGTAAAACATTTTTTAAAAACCTGACTGACAGGTTCATGATACATATATACATGCATGCATGCATGCTAAGTCACTTCGTGCCTGATTCTTTGCGACCCAATGAACTATATAGCCCAACCAGGCCCCTCTGTCCATGGGCATTTCCAAGTTAAGAACACTGGAGTGGGTTGCCATGCCCTCCTCCAGGGGATATTCCTGACCCAGGGGTCAAAGTTGCATGTCTTATGTGTCCTGCATTGGTGGGAGAGTTCTTTACCACTAGCACCACCTGGGAAGCCCATGTATATACATATTCAAACATATATGCATTAGAAATTTTCCACAATTTTTTAAAATAGGATACTGGCATAGAAATTTTTTTAACAACAACAAAAGATCAGTAGAAGAATTTAAGAGTGCAGACACAGACCCATGGATATCAGAATTTAGTAAATGCTGAGTAGAATTTCAAATCAGATGGAACAGATAATGGATTTGGGATATTTGCTTTTCATTTGGGGAAAATATTATGTTAGATTTTTATCCAATACTATTTACAAAAACAAATTTCAGATGAATTAAAACCCTAAAGATATAAAATAATTAAAATTTTTACAGCTAAAAAAATGACATCATATAGGCAATTTTAAAGTAAAAGAAAAAAACTAAGACATAAAGGAAAAGACTGACCAAATCAAAACTTTAAAATTCTGTTTGACAAAAGAAAAACAAACAGGGACTTCCCTCCTGGTCCAGTGGTTAAGAATCCACCTGCCAGTGTACGGGACACCGGTTCAATTCCTGGTCCAGGATCTAAGATCTCACATGCCTCAAGGCAACTAAACCCCACTGAGCTCATGAGCTCTAAAGCCCCTGTTTTGCAACCAGAGAAGCCACCACAGCGAGAAGCCCTCGCACCACAACCAGAGAGTAGCAATGAAGACCCAACACAGCCATAAATAATAAAATTATTTAAAAAAAAACAACAAAATCAAATATTTCCCAGACATCTAACAAAATGCAAACAACAGAAAAACCCTCCTAAGAATCATTGGTAGGAGGACAAAAGCTCAGTGGGGGTGGGAGTGGGAGGGAAGGCATTTCATTTCGTAGAAGTAACAAAACTGGCCGTTAAGACATGAAAAGATGCTTGGTCTCAACAGTAATGCTGAAATTTAATTTTAAGTTTAATGAAACAAAGAAGTATTGTCTTTCACCCATCAGATTGACCAAAATTAAAAGTGTGATGGTATCCATAATTCACAAGGTAACTCAGAAGATGGGCGAATGGATGGGTTCAGCTGTTTTAAAGGGCAACTTGGCAACATCTATTTAAAATGTCAAACATGTGTGCCCTGCAACCTAGAACTTCTATTTCTAGATTTAGTTCCAAGAGACACACTTATCAACTTTCACATGAAGACACGGTCACTGCAACACTTACTGAGCGCCTACTCTGTGTCAGTCACTGTGCTAAGTGAGGGGATGCAGTCGTGAAAAGACAGACAAAAATCTCTGTCTTCAGGGAGCTGACATACTAGTGGAGAAAACAGACACTAAACAAGGTAAATAAATAAGTAAGTGAGATCTCATAAAATGTGATAAATGCAAAGCTGTCTGCTCACCAGGCCCCTAAGGGTGGATGAAAAGAAGAGGAGAAGCAGAAGGCTGGACAGAGACAAAGGGAGGACAGGGCCTGCCTAGGCTTTGGCTGTTCACTGACCTCCAGGTACATGCAGGGCCATGGGCAGGGAAGGTAAATGTGCTTGTTATACGTTAGAAGAGAAGGGGTATCAAAGCTGTGCTGTGTTCAGGGCCTACTAGGCAGAAAGTGCTCAGTGAATGAATGAACCAGTGCCAGAAGGCTGGATGCAAGAAGTTTCCAAGTCCTCCCAAATTAACAAGAGGTAAGCCTCGCCCCAGAGAGTCCTTCTGCATCCACTAATATGGTATGATGGGTCTCAAGTTCCCATTATTTATGAATAGGAGACATCAAGGTCTGAAATCACCAAAGTAGAATTTTAGACCTGAAAGAAACATAGATACATCTGGTTGGCTCGATTTCAGTCATGACTCTTTTGGCCTTATCCATGTAAAAGGGTAAATGTAAATGGGGTAGTGCAGGGAGATTTGGATGAAGACCTGAAGAAGGAGGAATAAGTTATGCAGATATCTTAAGGAAGAGTGTTCTAGGCAGAAGGAACAGCCAGTGCAAAGGCAGGAGCAGAGAGGAATGTTTTAGAAATAGCTAGGAAGTCAGGGTGGTTGGTGGCGAAGGAAATGGCAAGCCACTCCAGTATTCTTGCCTGGAGAATTCCATGGACAGAGGAACCTGGCAGGCTACAGTCCATGGGTCGAAAAGAGTCGGACAGGATTAAGGGACACACACACAGGGTGGCTGGATCAAACAGAAAGGAGGAGAGTTTCAGGAAATGAGGCCAGAGGTATTCCCAGGCAGGATGCATATCAAGTGGGCCTTAGTAACGAAATTCATTTTTACTCTGAATAAGGTGGGAGTCCTGAGAGGGTTTTGAGCATTGATTTACTCTCTACTTCTAATGGGATAACTCTGGCTGCTATGCTGAAAACAGGGGGATGGGGAACAAGAGCGGAAATAGGCTGTTGCATTGTAGTTGTGAGAAATTGGAAACCCCCTAACTGTCCATTAGTAGGGGAGCTATTTCAGTAAACTGTCTATAGGATGCAACACTAAGCATCAGTTCAAAAAGAGTTTGATAGATCTGAACTGATAGGGAGGTATCTTTGAAGCACATTATTGAGTTAAAACACAAAGTGCTGATTGTGGGTTTGTTTTTTTCATTATGAATCCATTATGGTTTTTTTTTCTGGACCTTAAGTATTTTTTTTATTGAAGTATAATTGATCATTATATATTTTTTAATATGCAAAACAGTGCAACACTTTTCCCACAGGTGTGAAGAAGTAATAACAGCTAGCACTTACCTGGCACTTACCAGGCACTCTTTGAAGTACTTTGCACATAACTCATTTCATCCTAACAATAACCCTGTAGTGTAAGTAATGTTGTATTTCCATTTTATAGATTGAGGAAATTGAGACTCAGAGAGTGGGAACTTTAGAGGGAAGGAACTAAACAGGACACATGGATAGAAACAGCAATTGGAGATTTATCTTTAATTTTTTAAAAAGAATATATCCGTGTATTATTATTTGTGTGCTTTGAGTTTATTATTTCTTATAATGGAAGAGGAAAGATGTCTTCAAAGGAGAAGTGTAGGAAGCCAAGCTCTGTATTTAAAAAGTGAGAAGGAAAGACCCAACTTTTTACTCCTACCCCTTCTAAATCTTCTTCATTCCATGTCTGTCACTCCCTCTACCATCCCAGCTGGTGGTCACCAGGCCAGAAATCTGGACCAGACTTTCAGCTCAGTGGAGACTGCCTACCTCATGGAGAATAGACAACAGCTGGTCATTGGCTCTAGGTGGCGGCATAACCCTCAGACATCTCTAGGCGAGGTGGTTGTGATCACCCAGTGACACCCCTGGAGAAGTTTGCAAGTGTGAGCCATTGGAGACAGTCATCAAAAGGATCTGTCTTCTACAGTTCCCATTCAACCGAACCCAGGGAGCTCTGTGGGTGTCCTGGTCTCTTCCTGGCTGATTCGGAATCCATTCTGGAGGAAGAATTACAGACACCTCGCTGTTATTGTTCAGCTGCTAAGTTGTGTCTGACCCTTTTAAACCCCATGGACTGTGGTCCACCAGGCTCCTCTCTCCTCCACTATCTCCCGGAGTTTGCTCAAATTCATGTCTATTGAGTCAGCCCATCTTGGGTGGCCCTGCATCCCATGGAATATAACTTCGAGTTACAAGGCTGTGATCCATGAAGACACTTTGTGTGTTAGTCACTGACTCTTTGCGATCCCATAGGCTGTAGCCCATCAGGCTCCTTTGTCCATGGAATTTTCCAGTCAAGAATACTGGAGTGGGTAGCCTTTCCCTTCTCCAGGGGATCTTCCCTACACAGGGATCGAACCTGGATCTCCCGAGTTGCCTGGGGATTTACCATCTGAGCCACAAGGGGTGACACCCTGGCACACAGCAATTAAATTAGCACACAGTCATTAAAAGCAATGAACTATAGGTAACAACCAAGCATCCATCAACTGATGAATGGATAAGTAAAATGTGGTAAATCCATACAGTGGCATAGTATTCTTTAATAAAAGGAATAAAATACTGATATATACAACAAAATAGATGAACCAGAAACATTATACAAGAAGCCAGATTCAAAAGGACAAATACTGTATAATTCCATCCATATGAAATTTCCAGACTAGGCAAATTCAGAGACAGAGGAAAATGAGTGGTGCCTTTGTATTCTTCACTTCCCTTGTGGCTCAGCTGGTAAAGAATCTGCCTGCGATGTGGGAGACCTGGGTTCCATCCCTGGGTTGAGAAGATCCCCTGAAGAAGGGAAAGGCTACCCACTCCAGTATTCTGGCCTGGATAGTCCATGAAGTCTCAAAGAGTTGGGCAAAACTGAGCGACTTTCACTTCACTTTCACTTTTGTATTCTTCTCGAAGTTGGAAAAGGGAAATCACTTGAAATTCCATCCTACGCATTTGCAGTGGACCCTGGCCTAGGTCAAAGTACTTTAATATTGGAGACTTTTTCTATTTTAAAAAAAACTTTATAAATTATAAAAATTATATATGCTTATGCATCTCTTCAGAAAAAGCAATGGCACACCACTCCAGTACTCTTGCCTGGAAAATCCCACGGACGGAGGAGCCTGGTGGGCTGCAGTCCATGGGGTCGCTAAGAGTCAGACACGACTGAGCAACTTCACTTTTACTTTTCACTTTCATGCATTGGAGGAGGAAATGGCAACCCACTCCAGTGTTCTTGCCTGGAGAATCCCAGGGACAGGGGAGCCTGGTGGGCTGCTGTCTATGGGGTCGCACAGAGTCGGACACGACTGAAGCGACTTAGCAGCAGCAGCAGCACGCATCTCTTATGTCTCCTCCACTGGCAGGCGGGTTCTTTACCACTAGCGCCACCTGGGAAGCCCATAAACATACTACTATTTGGTTAATTGTCTGCTATCATGACAGAGAAGGCAATGGCACCCCACTCCAGTACTCTTGCCTGGAAAATCCCATGGATGGAGGAGCCTGGTAGGCTGCAGTCCATGGGGTCACTGAGGGTTGGACACGACTGAGTGATTTCAATTTCACTTTTCACTTTCATGCATTGGAGAAGGAAATGGCAACCCACTTCAGTATTCTTGCCTGGAGAAACCCAGGGATGCAAGAGCCCGGTGGGCTGCCGTCTATGGGGTCGCACAGAGTCGGACACGACTGAAGCGACTTAGCAGCAGCAGCAACATAATGAACAACTGGATAGTTTCCATATTTTTGCTATAACAAGTAGTACTGCTAGAAACATCCTTATACCTGCATGTCACACGTGTTAAGAGTTATTTTAGAACGTATATAAAAAAATAGAATTGCTGGGTCATAGGTTGTGGGCATCTTCAATTCTACTCTGTAACAATAATTTTTTTTCCAAAGTTATTCTGTATTCTTTTTTTTTAGATTACTTTTTTATTCAGTTTTGACTGTGCTGGGTCTTTGTTGCTGTACAGCCTTTCTCTAGTTGAAGTGAGCAGGGGCTACTCTCTAGTAGAGGTGCATGGGCTTCTCTTGTTGCAGAATACAGGTTCTAGGCTCACTGGCTTCATTAGTTGTGGCACTCAGGCATAGCTGCCCCATGGCATGTGGAATCTTCCCAGACCAGGGATCGAACCGATGTCCCCTGCATTGGAAGGCGGATTCTTTACCACTGGACCACCAGGGAAGTCCCTATTCCATATTCTTGAACCATACTTGATTTTATCCAATTTTCCTCTGCCAAGGTGAGGGAGATGCTGGCAAGCAGGCAGCACCATTCCCTCCAGTTCCTGCACTGGACTGATGGTTTGCTTTCTGAGAGTCGATTGAAAGGAGCTCTAGAAGTCAGTCAAAGGCAAGATTTTTACCAAAGTTTAGGACATCATTAAGATAATCTGGAGGGAGGAAACAAGATGGCAGAGTAGAAGGACTTGAGCTCACTGACTCTCATGAAAACACCAAAAATAAGAACTAACTGCTGAACAATCATCGACCAAAAAAAGGACAGATTTTCTCATTTGCCAATCTGATGGAATTTCAGATTTGCCAATCTGATGAAAGTGAAATGGAATCTCACTGAGGTTTTCATCTGCATTTTCCCTGATAACTAGTGGGGTTGAGCATCTACCTCAGTCTCTGTGGTTTATTGGCCACTCGTTTCTGTTCCTCTTTAGCATCTGCACTAGGGTTTTCTCCATTTTTCTTTTGTCTTTATCATATTGACTTCCCAGCCTTTTTTCTTATGCATGGTATTTAGAGTTGAGATGTCACAAATCTAATTTTGTGTATCTTTATCTTCATTTAACATTATACCATAAGCATCTCATCATCTAAATCTCAGCAAACATGTTTTTATAAACAGTATTTCCTAACTTTACAAAATATAGTCACGTTTATATAATACAAGAAGTATAAAAAAGAAAATCAAATCATCCATAATTTGACTATGTAGCAATAACCACCTTTTTGCATCCTGGTATAATCTTTTCTACTATATGTTGCATGTAATGTACATTTTTAAATAGAATAATTCTCAGAATAGCTTTGTAACCTTTTTTCAAACTTCTATGGTTTGAATATTTTTCCACATCATTAAGTATGGTGTGAACTTAATCTATTTAAAGCATCATTCTTTTTACTGAACTTCTCAGTTTTTTCAATCCTGTGTTATAAATAACCTTGTATAAATATTTCCATGGATAAACTTTGGTTGCACTTCATGTTTGTTCTTAAATTCAATTCTAATCAAAAAATATTTTTCAACGATCTTTCCAGTCATTTTTTTTTTTTTTTGATCATGTCATGCAGCATGTGGGATCCTAATTCCTTGTTCCCTGACCAGGTATTGAACCCTCGCCTCCTACATTTGAAGTATGGAGTCTTAACTACTGGACCAGCAGCGAAGTCCCTCCAGAACCATTTTTAAGGATCTTAATAAATCTTGCAAAGTTCCCTTCCCCAAATGCTCTATCTTCCCCAAATATAAATCTCTTCATGTCCTTTCTGTTCAAAAAGGATGGCTGGCTCCCCCAGTGACTATTTAGTGTCCAGCACCCTCGGAAACACATTTGCATTGTTTCCTTCGCCACCACTTCCTCTCAGCCATCTTGGTTTATTTCTAAGACACATCTGCACCCTCTTATTAACACTCCACACCTCTGCTCAGGCAGCACCTTCCACCAAAAATGCCCCTCAGCTACTCTGCCCTCTGCTGGGCTCCCAAAGCCCGTTGTAGACCTTCAGAATAAAAGTTTCCACGTTGAAATGATTGTGACATCACAAGTTTTAATAAAGGATATCAGATCATGTCCTGTGCCAGTTTAAAACCTTTCCCTGGAACATAATGAAAAGTTCAGAAATTGACACAAGTACAGTTGGGAATATAGATGATGGTAATGAGATATTTCAGGTGAGTTGGGAAAAGATAATGATACTGGGGTAACTGGGTAGTTATTTGGAAAAAAAATTTATGGATTCCTGCCTCACATCTTACACTGAAGGGAATTTATGATGGAACAAAGATTGAAATGTAAAATATGAAACCAAGTAGAAGAAAACAGAGAATTATTTTTATAGTATCAACCTGGAAAAAGTCTTCATAAGAATGACATAGAACCTGGAAACCACAAAGGAAAAGACTCATACATTTAATTATATAGAAAGCAAAAGTTTTCCCATGGTAATAAATACGTTGGGAAACTATTGATAACTTATATGTAGGGGAGAAAAAAAAAGGATAAACATTCTACAAATCAGTGAGAAAAAAGTTCAACAGAAAGACCAACTGAAAAAAAGGGTGAACAAAATGAACAGAATTCATCAGAACAAAACCTCACCCCCCAAAAAGACTCATATAAATATGAAAAACTGCTCAACTTCACTCTTAATAAAAATTAATGAAAAATAAAAGTGCTTCTCAGTTTTTACCTATCAGATTGGCGAAGATAAAAAAGTTTGATAACACACTGTGTAGCTCAGGATGTGAGGCAATGATCAGTCTCATCCTTTAATGGTGGGGACAAACTGGTGCAGCTGCTAAGTAGAGCATGTTGCCAATATCCATAAAAACAAAACAAAAACAAATTCATATACTCAGCTACCGGCAATTCCACTTCCAGGAATTTACTTAACAGATAAACTCCCACATATGCAAAATAACCAATGAACAAGCTATAGCTTTATTTATAATAAGACTGGAAACTACCTAATTGTCCCTAAATAGGGGATTGGGCAAGTAAATTACAGCATATCTTTGTAAAGTGTTAGTCACTCAGTCGTGTCCGACTCTTCACGACCCCATGCCCACTGTCCATGGACTTCTCCAGCCAAGAATATTGCAGTCGGTAGCCATTCCCTTCCCCAGGGAATCTTCCCTACCCAGCGATCGAACCTGGATCTTCTGCATTGCTGGTGGATTCTTTACCATCTGAGTCACCAGGGAAGCCCATATTTTTATGAAGTTGTGTGTTAATTTAGAAAATTAAGGGAGAGTTATGGGAAAAGAATCCAAAAAAGAATGGATATATGTATAACTGACTTTTTTTTTGATGTACATCTGAAATTAACACAACATAGTAAATCAACTAAATATTTTAAAAATAAAACAAAAAATCAGGGTAGACTGAAAACAGAGCTCAGCAGAAAAAAGCAAGATGTAGAAGTGTGTATAGCAAGTTACCAGTTGTGTAAAACATTTTTACATATACATTTGCTTGTGAATACAGTGACCATCTCTGAAAGACTACAGAAGAAAGGCTTAAGAGTGATGATCTCTGAGACTTGCCTGATGGTCCAGCGGTTGACTCTGTGCTCCCATTGCTCGGAGCATGGGTTCAACCCCTGGTTGGGGAACTAAGATCCCACATGTCACACAGTCAGCAGAAAAATTAATTAATTAATTGTGATGATCTCTGTGAGGGGAACCAGGGATTAGAAAGCAGGAGTGGGAAGAGGACTTTCTATGCTTTTTGGTATCTTTTTAATATTCTATTTTTAATCAACTAAATTACCACAAAATAAAACTTTTCAATGTTTAGAATCAATTCCAAGTCATTCCCACGGTCAGCTTCTCAACATCCTCTCACACCACATTTGCCCTCCCTCAGCCACAGTGCTTCTCCTTCAGTTTCTGGGACATGCCAGAAGCTTCCTGCCTCAGGACACGTTGTACAAGCCATTTCCTCTGCTAAGGTTGATGTTCTCTACACACTTTCAACAGATTGGCATATTCTTACACTTCTGGTCTTGGGTTCTATGTCATTTCTTCAAAGAGGCCATCTCTGGCACCCTATACAAACAATTAAAAAAGCAGTTTAAAAAAATGTCTGTTTCCCTCACTGGGCAGAGAGGGCACCCATTTTAATGGACCACCTATTCCTTCACCCTCTTTATGACAATACCCTGATCTGTTTTCTTCAGAGCCATAGTCACTATTTGAAATTACCTTGTTTTCTCAGTTATTTA
>SJYQ01052979.1:0-10248 GCA_006410935.1 Redunca redunca
GCACTTACTATGTAGCAGGAATTATTTTAGGCATTTGAAAAATAATGATGAGTATGGTTCCTTCATTCATTGCATAGTAGAGTAACATTGGGCATGGGGGGTACAAGTAATCGAGAAAATTAAAGTATAATTTTTTTTCAAGTATAAATTGATATGGTATCACTAACCTTGCTTTATAAGTGAAGAACTTGTAAAAGTTGAAAAAGTTACAAAAAGATGAAGTGATTCACTCACAGAGGCAGAGGCAGAACCCAAATCTTATGTAATAAATACTGCATTGCTGTGGGTATTATTTTACCCTGATTAGTATTGGCTGCCATGATGCCTGTAGGAATGTCCAGCTCATCTTTCTGGTTGCCTCAAGAGGAAGGGAAAGATTTTGTGAAGAGGGCAGAAGATTCTCTCTGCTTCCACATTGGGCAAAAATTATATGATAATATAAATGTCATTGACATGAAAGAGGAAACAACTTAGACTAGAATTTCAGAATGTACAATATTTTATTAATTAAAAATGAAAATGAGGAGTATATAGACATTAGATTACCCAAGATATAATTATGGTAGACTATAAGATTATACAGCTTACCCATGGGCAATATGCTTTAGATGATGAAAGTGATAGACAAGAGTGAAAAGTTGGTTTAAAGGTTGACATTCAGAAAACTAAGATCATGACATCTGGTCTCATCACTTCATGGCAAATAGATAGGGAAACATTGGAAACAGTGACAGACATTATTTTGGGGGGCCTCCAAAATCACTGCAGATTGTGACTGCAGCCATGAAATTAAAAGACACTTACTCATTGAAAGAAAAGTTATGACCAACCTAGACAGCATATTAAAAAAGCAGAGATATCACTTTGCCAATAAAGGTCCATCTAGTAAAGGCTGTGGTTTTTCCAGGAGTCATGTATGAATGTGAGAGTTAGACTGAGAAGAAAGAAAGAAAGTGAAAGTGAAGTTGCTCAGTCATGTCCGACCCTTTGCAACCCCGTGGACTGTAGCCCACCAGGTTCCTCTGTCCATGGGATTCTCCAGGCAAGAATACTAGAGGGGGTTGCCTGAGTGCCAAAAACTTGATGCTTTTGAACTGTGGTGTTGGAGAAGACTCTTGAGAGTTCCTTGGACTTCAAGAAGATCCAACCAGCCCATCCTAAAGGAAATCAGTCCTGAGTGTTCATTGGAAGGACTGATGTTGAAGCTCAAACTCCAATACTTTGGCTACTTGATGTGATGAGCTTACTCATTGGAAAACACCCTGATGCTGGGAAAGTTTGAAGGTGGGAAGAGAAGAGGACACCAGAGGATGAGATGGTTGGATGGCATCACTGACTCAATAGACATGAATTTGAGTAAGCTCCAGGAGATGGTGATGGACAGTGAGGCCTGGCGTGATGCAGTCCATGGGGTCACAAAGAGTTGAACAGGACTGAGAGACTGAACTGAACTGAACTGAATATGCTTTAGAAATAATGATTTTTTAAAATGAGGTGTTTTATTTTTTTCTTGGAGAAGATAATTTACCTTCTCTAAAATTGCTGCACTTATTTTTTTCTCACTTTGCCATAAAATATTGCGGTTCATTCACAATTACCATTTAAGCCTACTGTTGATTTTGGAATGAGCCTTGCCCTCCATAATTCATTTTCTCTACCTAGCACTAAAGTGGTGGGAGTAAGTTAGGTCTGGGGAATAGTTTAAATGCAGGATCCATAAAATAAAACTTACTTAGGCTGTTTGTGTGTGCATGTTTTCATAAAATAAAAATGAGCTTTCTTCACTATATTATGTATGTATGTATGTGTGTGTATATATATGTGTGTGTGTGTGTATGTGTGTGTGTGTGTGTGTGTGTGTTGCATGCTGATTCAGTTGATTCTAGGTCCTAGCCTGTTTTGAAATAAGACATCTTTGAAATGTGGGCTTGGTAGTCATGGAATAGAGACAAGCTCCTCCTGTTTTTCCATACCTTAATTTCAAACCCAAAGAAGCAATGAGATATATTAAGTTATTTTTGTTAGTTTAAGCCAGCAAGTTTTCAAGTTGTTTATTGTACAACATTAGATACTGAACATAGATTTTGGTACTGAGCAGAGTCCTGTCAAAACAGAAATCTAAAACTCTGGCAAGGTCTTTAGAACAAGAAGACACAGAAAAATTCTAAGGACCATGAAGAGGCTACTAGTAAAAAATATTGGCTCTCTAGTAGGTTGTGGTTGATGACTTAAAGAAAAATTAGTAGTTATTGTTGAAAAGTAGAGAAAGGGGAAAGCTTAACAACAATTTATGTCTATAGTGATATGAAAATAAGAAAATTCACCTAATGAAATAGATGATACAACTAAGGAGATTTCCAAGTATAACACTGAAAGTACTCCTGGTTTCTTCTTGCTGTTTTATTAAAATGTGAGGGAAAATTGTTTATCTAAATTAAAAACTATTGAATGCAAAGGAGATAGGATATGCAGGGTGCAAAAATAAAATTATTTCTCAGAAATAAAAGTCATGCAGACTAGAAAGGAATAAGTAAAACTATCTCTATTTGCAGGTTATATAATATTTTTTTTTATTCCTGATTTTTATTGGAGTATAATTGCTTTTCAATATTGTGTTAGTTTCTGTTGTACAAAGAAGTGAAGAAGATCCTAAAGAATTTACTGAAAACTCTTAAAGAGTTTATTATTTATTAGTTATTCACCAATGATTCTAATAAGTGAATTTATTAAGATTGCAGATAAAAAGTCACTATAGAAGATCAACTGTATATCTACATTGCTGTTGTTGTTCAGTTGCCCAGTGATCTCTGACTGTTTGCAACCCCATGGACTACAGAATAGCAGGCCTCCCTGTCCCTCATCATCTCCTGAAGTCTGCCCAAGTTGATGCCCATAGCATCGGTGATGGCATCCATCCATTTTATCCTCTGATGACCTCTTTTCCTTCTGCTGTCTATCTTTCCCAGCATCAGGACTTTTCCAGTGATCAGCTATTTGCATCAGAGGATGAAAATACTGGAGTTTCAGCATTAGTCTTTCCAATGGGTATTCAGGGTTGATTTCCCTTTAGATTGACTTGTTTGATCTCCTTGCTGTCCAGGGAACTCTCAGGAGTCTTGTCCAGCTCCAAAATTTGAAGGCATCAATTCTTCGGTGCTCTGCCTTCTTTACGATCCAACTCTTACAACTTTATGTGACCACTGGGAAGGTCATAGCCTTGACTATATGGACCTTTGTTGGCAGACTAATATCTCTGCTTTTCAACACACTGTCTAGGTTTGTCATAGCTTTCCTGCCAACAAGCAAACATCTTCTGATTTCATGGCTGCAGTCACCATCCACAGTGATTTCAGAGCCTGAGAAGAGGAAATCTGTCACTACTTCCACATTTTCCCCTTCTATTTGTCATGAAGTAATGGGGCCAGATGCCATGATCTTAGTTTTTTAAATATTAATTTTAAGCTAACTTTTTCAGTCTCCCCCTTCACCCTCATCAAGTGGCTCTTTAGTTCCTCTAAACTAACAATGAATAATCCACACGTAAAATTAAGAAAAATCCATTTTTAATAGCATCAGAAAGGATAAAATACTTACACAATGTTTTGAAAAAGAAGTTGAAGACATATATTCTGAAACATACAAAATATTGTTAAAATGATTTAAAGAAAATCTAAATAAACAGATATTAGTAGAGGCTTCTGATTCAAGATGGCAGAGTTGAAGGACATGCATTCCTCTCCTATGAGAGCACCAAAAACACAACTAGCTATTTAACAGCCATCAATAGGAGGATACTGGAACCTACAAAAAAAAAAAAAAAAAGATACTCTGCAACCAAAGACAAAGAAGAAGCTGCAGTGAGGTGGTGAAAATGAAAGTCGCTCAGTCATGTCCGACTTTTCACCACCCCATAGACTACAGTCTATGGAATTCTCCAGGCCAGAATACTGGAGTGGGTAGCCTTTCTATTCTCCAGGGGATCTTCCCAACCCAGGGATTGAACCCAGGTCTCCTGCATTGCAGACGGATTCTTTACCAACTGAGCCACAAGGGAAGCTTAAGAATATTAGAGTGGTTAGCCTATCCCTTTTCCAGCAGATCTTCCTGATCTAGGAATCAAACCAAAGTCTTCTGCATTGCAAGCAGATTCTGTACCAAGTGAGCTATCAGAGAAGCCCCAAGGAGGGAAACAATCATGATAAAATCAAATCCCATACCTGCCTGGTAGATGAACCACAAACTGGAGAACAGTAATACCAAAGAAGTTCTCCCACTTTTGTAAAGGTTCTGCACCCCATCTCAGGCTTCCCAGTCTGGGGATCTGACAAAGGGGCCAGTGGAATTTGATTATAAGACTTTCACAGGACTGGGGGAAACAGAGACTCCAGTCGTGCAGGGCACAAACAAAACTTTGTGTGCATCAAAACTTAGAAGAAAGGAACAGTGAGCCCACAGGAGACTGAACCAAAATACCTGCTAGTGTTGAAGGGTGTCCTATGGAGGGATGGGTCAGCAGGGACTCATCACAGAGATGGGTGCACTGGCAGCAGTAGTCCTGGAAGGTCCTTCTTGGCATAGCCCTCTTAGAGGCCACCATTAGCCTTACCAATCAAATCCAAGAAGAACAGAGTCCCAGGCAGGATAAACCCAAGGAGTAACATACAAAAACACATAGTAATCAAACTGACAAAAATTAAAGACAGAGATAAAATACTAAAACCAACAAGGAAAAAATGACAACATACAAGAGAATTCCCATCAGGTTATCCGCTGATTTCTCAACAGAAACTCTACAAGCCAGAAGGGAATGGCATGATATATTTAAAGTGATGAAATGAAATAACTTACAACCAAGACTACTCTACCCAGCAAGACTCTCCTCCAGATTTGATGGAGAAATCAAAAGCTTTCCAGACAAGCAAAATTTAAGAGAATTTAGCACCACCAAATGATCTTTACAGCAAATGCTAAAGGAACTTCTCTAGGCAGGAAATGAGAGAAGAAAAAGACCTACCTACACAATAAGCCCAAAACAGTAAAGGAAATGAGGCTCCTCCGTCCCTGGGATTCTCCATGCAGGGATTCTGGAGTGGGTCACCATTTCCTTCTCCAGGAGATCTTCCCAACCCAGGGATCAAACCCGGGTCTCCCATATTGCAGGCAGACACTTTACCATCTGAGCCACCAGGGAAGCTCAATAGGATCATACATATCAATAATTACCTTAAGTGTAAATAGATTAAACGCCCCAACCAAAAGACATGGACTCATTGAGCAGATGAAAACATATGCATGTATGCATTTGCACTTACCACATCACTTTGCTTGACCTCCCGAATTGTGTGTAATTAGTTCATATTGTTAGGTTAATCAGGTTCCCATTCCTGCTTGTAATTGTAATTATCTTTTTGTTTGGCTATTAATTATGAAAACTGATTAAACATCTTTCACTATTGTAATTATGTAAGTATTGCTCACTTAATTCCATTGTATCATGATTGGTCAACAGAAAAATAATAGNGCTTCAAGGGACATCAAGAAAATTAAAACATAACTCACAGAATGAGAGAAAATACCTGCAATTGATAAGGAGCTTGAATCCAGAATATAGGGAAAAAATAATTATAGCTCCCCAAAAAACAATTAAAAATAAGCAAATTATCTGCATAGACATTTCTCAACAAAAGATGTTAAAATGATCTATAAATGCTTTAAAATGTGGTTAACATCATTATTCATCATATAAGTGCAAATCAAAACCACAGTATACCATCTCACAACCACTAGGATAATCATAATTTAAAAAAACTCTTATGTATATTTTACCACCATAAAAAAATGAATCAAATATCTAAATGTAAGAGCAAAGGAAATATAACAAGGAAATATAAAGGTAGACCTTCATGACCTCAGATTTGACAATATATTCTTAGATATGACACCAAAAGCACAAACAACAAAATAAAAAAAAAAAAAGTCATTGGATTTCATCAGAGCTAAAAAGTTTGGACTTCCTTAGTGGTCCAGTGGATGAGAATCTGCCTGCCAATGCAGGGGACATGGGTTTAATCCCTGGTCCTGGAGGATTCTATATGCCACAAGTCAACTAAGCCTGTGTACCACAACTGCTGAGCCAGCCTCTGGAGTCTGTGTTCCACAACAAGAGAATTCACCATGATTAGAAACCCTGAGCAATGAAACCAGAGAAAGCCCTTGCAGCAATGAAGACATAAATAAATAAGTAAAACTTAAAAATTTGTGCTTCAAGGACACTATCAAGAAAATAAAATGAAGTGGGGGTTCGTAGTAGGAGGGAGGCTCAAGAGGGAGGGGATATATGCATACTTATAGCTGATTCATGTTGTACAGCAGAAACTAACACAACATTGTAAAGCAGTTGCATTCCAATTAAAAATACTTTTTAAAAACATCTTTGCAATTTATGTATTTCTTGATTCATTAACTACAGAAAGAATTGTATTAAACTCTTACAATATAATTACTGCACTTGTCAATTTTTTGTTATTTTGTCAATATTTTTATTGTTGTTGTTGTTCATTTGTTAGGGCATGTCTGACTCTTTGTGACCCCCATGGATTGTAGCATATAAGGCTCCTCTGTCCTCCACTATCTCCCAGAGTTTGTTCAAATTCATGTCCACTGAGTCTGAGATTCAATCTAACCATCTCATCCTCTGCTGCCCCCTTCTCCTTTTCCCTTCAATTATTTTTTCTATTTTTATTTTATTTTATTTTACAATACTGTATTGGTTTTGCCATACATTGACATGAATCTGCCATGGGTGTACATGAGTTCCCATTCCTGAACTCCCCTCGCACCTCCCACCTCATATCATCTCTCTGGATCATACCCGTGCACGAGCCCCAAGCATCCTGTATCCTGTAACTTTTCTCTGTGTATATACTCAGAATTTCTGGTTCCTCTGATGGATTTTTTAATTGGAGGATAATTGCTTCACAATATTGTGTTAGTTTTAAAAATGAAAAACAAAATGTTGATAAAGATTAGGAGAAACTTGAAATCTTACAAATCCTGATGGGAATGTAAAATGGTAGAGCCATTTTGAAAAACAGTGTTGTGGTTCCTCAAAATATTAAACACAACATTACCATATGACACAGCAATTCTACTCCTAGATATATACTCAAGATCAATAAAAACAAATGTCTACAAAAATACTTACATACAAATGTTAATAGAAGCAACGTTATTTGTAATAGCCAAAAGTTTAGACCAAGTGAGATGGTCATCAATTGATGAATGAATAAATAAATTTGGTATAGTTCAGTTCAGTTCAGTTCAGTCGCTCAGTCCTGTCTGACTCTGCGATCACATGGACTGCAGCCCGCCAGGACTCCCTGTCCATCACCAACTCCCGGAGTTTACTCAAACTCATGTTGATTGAGTCTGTGACGCCATCCAACTGTCGTCCCCTTCTGCCTTCAATCTTTCCCAGCATCAGGGTCTTTTCCAATGAGTCAACTCTTTACATCAAGTCGCCAAAGTACTGGAGTTTTAGCTTCAGCATCAGTCCATTCAATGAACACCCAGGACTGATTTCATTTAGGATGGACTGGTTGGATCTCCTTGAAGTCCAAGGGACTCTCAAGAGTCTCTTCCAACACTACAGTTCAGGCTCAGCTGCTAAAGAATCTGCCTGCAGTGCAGGGCACCCTGGCTTGATCCCTGGGTCAGGAAGATACCCTGGAAAAGGGAATGGCTACCCACTCCTGTAATCTTGCCTGGATAGTTCCATGGACAGAGGCTATAGTCCATGGAGTTTCAAAAGGTCAGATATGACTGAGCAACTAACACTTTTACTATGATAAAATATTATTCATCCTTAAAAAGTAATAAAGTACTCATTTATACTACTACATGCTTGAACCTTGGAAATATTACAGTAAGTGAAAGAAGCAAGTCACTAAATATTGCATATTATATTATCCAATTTGTGTGAAATACCCAGAATAAGAGTATCAGTAGAGACAGAAAGATGTGTTTTCAGAGTCTGGGCTCCAAAAATATGTATATCTTGTGAATACATTATAATGCAACAAAGGTAAATTAAAATGAAAGCAAAGGAACACAATGAAAAGCAAAAATGGGATTCATGGGTAGGTGACCCAGGAAAATAGAATGGTGGAGGAGAAAATATATGACTAAATAGTAAGGTATTATTAAGGCCTAGTTGTGATTTTGGATAAAATGGATGATTTTGGATGATGTTGGATCTGTGCGTGATAATTGCACTAGGAAAAGTGACTTACTAAATTTAAAATGCATCTTGGCCTGCTTTCTTCTTACTCTGCTACTTTTTTTCAAATTTGTAATGAGCTTTTATTGCAGTTTATTTCTCTTTAGAAGTCCTTCATTTCCTTTAATTTTAGAGGAATTTTAAAGTCATTTTTGTGATTGCAGTATAGAGTATCAGTAGAGACAGTTCTAGAGTAAATTCTCACTATTTATGTAGTCTTATCTTGTTTCACATAGGGGCTCTTAAAGTGGCTAGTCCGTATGAATAGCATGTGATATCAATAAATAGACCACTTCACAACAAATACTTTCCCAAAGGGGCAAATGCAGCATCTTTATGCTCAGTTGTCTCTCTCTCTCTCTCTCTTTTTTTTTTTTTCTTTTGATAGACAGTTCTATTTTTCTTGTGGTAAAGTGTGTTTTTATGGCAATGAAAGAAAGTTGAACTAGGAAAAGACTAGAAAAGTTGATATGTGGAAGGTCCTAAACTTATGCAACAAACAAAAATCTCCTCTGTAAATATTTATTCCTTTAACCTAGATTTGAGACATCATATTATCTTCTCACAAGAAACTATGTACATCAAAAATAATAAAATTTTATTTTTGTATTAATCTCTGTCTTTACTTCATTCAGGTCAGTGTCATCTTCTTAGAGAGCCTTTCTCTGGACATCTTATCTAAAACACATTTTCTCCTGCTGCTAAGTCACTTCAGTCGTGTCTGACTCTGTGCGACCCAATAGACGGCAGCCCACCAGGCTCCCCCATCCCTGGGATTCTCCAGGCAAGAATACCGGAGTGGGTTGCCATTTCTTTCTCCAATGCATGAAAGTGAAAAGTGAAAGTGAAGTTGCTCCAACTCTTAGCGACCCCATGGACTGCATCCCATTAGGCTCCTCCATCCATGGGATTTGAACAGTACAGGAGTGGGTTGCCATTGCCTTCTCCGAGTTCTCATCTGAATCTTCCTCAAAGAATTCTACTCCTTTCTTATCTTTGTTACATTCAGAGATTAGTACCTCTGTACTCAGGTTCATAGATCACAACATACTAAGACCATGATGATGAAGGGCACAAAAAGCAGCTATGATATATTCAGATTCTTCACATACAACTGTGACAAGATTTAGCTACTTGGCACCCCCAAATGACATTCTATTTTAGTAAATAAATATGAAAATGAATGAAATAATATTTCTGAGTTATACTCAGAATTTTGAACATGACAGTCTTAATACCTAACATTTTTATTGATAACTATTGGCCAAGAGCAAGTAAAGTGGAGGTAGGTGAAATAGAGGTGAGACAGTCATGTATCAGAGACAATCTCATTTGTAGTTTTGCTGAGTTGTATTCCTCAGTACTGCTATTTCAGTCAGCTTAAACTATACTACTTTCCATTTTGTAGTTTTTCCTAGTCACTTGTTTGCAGTGGTTGTCATGTTTGAGTTTGAAATCACCAAGCATTTCTAATGAACACATGAAATGGTTTCAATGAAATTTTTATGTAAACAGATTTCTTCCTACAAATAATAAAGTCTCATTATCAATTCAAGTTACTATTGCCCTGGCTCCAATTTTTAACAGGTTGGACATCATTTATACACTAATTAATCATCACTACAAAAATCAGTAGTAACTTTTGCATGCAAAATTCATGCAAAAGTTGTTACAACTGTACTAACTTCATTCATTCAGTTGGTACAACTGTAACAATGATTTCTTCCAAACAATTATTTCCACCACAATGCTCCAATATAAAGTAAAGGAAGTCACTCAAAGTTTGTCAAATGTATCTTATTTTGTGATTTTGTAAATGTGCAGTCAGGATACAATATTTATACCACATGTTATTTTAAAGATTCATTTCATGTATATAGCACTTTATGCTATGACCCAATATATTGTGAAATTTTTTGTCACTGTACATTTCTGATTGCTCTTTGAGGTCAACAACAGCAGGCTATTCA
>SJYQ01053075.1:0-30119 GCA_006410935.1 Redunca redunca
CCCGCTCACCGCTCCACCCCTCTGCCCCGCCCCACTCCTTGCCCCGCCCCCAGCCCTGCGCCCGGGGCAGGCTATTCCGTCCACACAGCAAACACTCCTGTTTCCTCCCAGAGCGTCGGAGCCCTCTGCTGAGGTCAGGGACCCGTGGAGAGTCTGTAAGAGGCACTTCACAGGAAGCCATCCCCTCGCCGCCAGCATGAAGTGTTTGTGCAAGGCTGCGCCTCTCAGCTCTGGGCGCAGAGCTGAGAGCTGGGAGGGCGTTTCTGGATCCTGCATCGTGGCGGGTGGCGGTGGGTGTGGGTGTGTCGGGGGGCCAGAGGGGGGTGCCCTCCCAGGAGAGACTGTGGCAGATGCCCGCCCACCCCCCTCCAAGACCCCGAGCCTCCACTCTGGGCCATGGCAGCCGGAGTCACCTCACAAGCCTGAAACCGCCTCTCCAGAAGGTGAGAAACCTCTTCTGCCTCTAAAATCTCAGAAGTCATTTCTGCTCCAGCGTCTCTGTCTGGAAGCCGTGTGAGGATAGAGAAGGCCCCTTGGCTCAGCGGAACCCTCACAGCCCAGCAGCTGAACACAGAGCAGGCTGTCACCTGCTGGCTGGGCTCATTGGAGGCTGTCTCTTCTTGTGGCCTCATCAAAATATTTATTATCATACTTTTAAGCACACATTTTACATCATTTCATTCTTAAGTGATTCGTTTGACAACCAGCTTGCAACATTTCAAAAAATTTAACAATCAGCTTTCAAGGGCTAATATGAGCCAGCTTCGCCTACTGGATGGAGTTTGGGGTGGGGGGGATGTGGCCGAGGCGCTTGGGCAGGGCGAGGCAGGTGATCCGGACGAGGCCAGAGCCTTGGGGCGGTGGCTGGCCTGGCCTCCTGACCTGGGTCTCCAAAAAAAGCCACGTGGTCCAAGCAATTGGCTAAATGCTTAAAGTGGGAGCAGCCTGCCGGGGTGCTGCTGAGGGTCCCCGGCAGGCTGCCCACACCTCCAAGTGTCCAGCGGTGCCCACATCAACACACTGGCCAGCCTGGGGGTCAGAGCAGTGCCTGACCACTGAGGGCTCATTCATCGAGAGAATCACTTTGACAGACAACTCAGCACAGAAGCCAGGCCTCAGACTTCAGAATCAAGGCTCCAATCCCCTCTCTCTTTGTGAGCTGGGTCCCTGTTGTTAGACAGGGTATACTCCTACCCATCTCGGGGTATGTTTCCTCCTGCCTGGTCACTGACATGAACTCTGACATGCAGTTTGAAACATCATTTTATCCTGCTCAGGAAGGGCTCAACTGGGAGTTCCTCACATAGTGACAATCACATGTCCCCTGGGAGCTCTTTCATCTGAAGGCTCGAAGGGGCCAGGTGTCCAGGATGGCAAGTGGTGCCAAGGCTGGGACCCCACCCCCCTCCAAGAGCAGAGACCCAGGTGGAGGCCAAGAGAGCCTCCATGACTCAGCCCCAATGTCACCAGCATCCAGTCCCCCGTGACCCCTGGCCCGCAAGCCTGAGGGGCTGTGGACCTGCTTCTTGATGGGAGGGGTGTCGCAGAGTTGGGAACCACATCTTAAAACCTCCACCAGAGACTTTGCCTGAACTGCTCCATAAATATTTGCTCGGCGGTTGGATAAGGAAAAAGACCAGCTTGCGGATTATTTTTAAAAAGACTACTTTTTTTAGAGCAGTTTTCAGTTCACAGCAAAATTGAAAGGAGGGTACTGAGATTTTCCATTCGCCCCCCTCCCCCGACAGAGGCACAGCCTCGCCCAGTATCAAGGCCCTCACCTGACGCAGGTGCATTTGTTACAACGGATGAACCTTCACCGACGTGTCACAGTCACCCCAAACCCACGGCTTACGTTACGGCTCACACTTGGCGTTGTTCTGTGGGTTCGGATGAACGTCTAAGGACTTGCATCCGCCATTACGGCATCTTACAGAGTAGTTTCCATGCCCTAAAAGTCCTCAGTACCCCACCTATTTTTCCTTCCCCTTCCCCCCGCCCCCGCAACCCTAACAACCACTACTCTTGTGCTGTTTCCACAGTTTTGTCGTTTCCAGAATGTCATATAATTAGAATGTATCATACAGAATGTAGATTTTTCAGATTGGCTTTTTTCACTCAATGATATGCATTTGGTTTCCTCCATGTCTTTTCAAGGCTTGGTAGCTCATTTCTTTTTAATCCCTGAACAATATTCCATCATCTAGATGGACCATTGTTTATCCGTTCACCTACTGAAGGACACCTTGGTTGCTTCCATGTTTTGGCATTTTTGAACGAAGGTGCAATAATCATCCTTGTGCAGGTTTTTATGCGGACAGATGTTTCCCACACCTCTGGGTAAACACCAAGGAGTGTGATTTCAGGATCATGTCAAAAGGCTGTGCTTAGTTTTGTAAGAAACCATCATACCATCTTCCAAAGGGCTGCACCATTTTGCTTCCGGCTTGTGGAGCTTTTTTGGGTCACAATTTGCTAAAGTTATTCGCCTTGAGGTTGAGCTGGGGCTCCTTCCCTTAATGCTACAGCCCGGTTGGCAGGAATTCAATCAATGTGGACAATATGGCTGTGCGCCTCCCGGAACCAAGGTTCTGGGGCTGCTGCGGATGCTGGCACCTCTTACTCGACGTCAGAGTCCAGCTCAGCGCGCTGGACAGGCTGGCTGCCAAGGCCCCCACAGCATCCTCGGGCCATCACAGCAGCGCTGGGCCTGGGGCAGGGACCCCTGGAAGCCTGGAGATGCAGCCAGCAGAGGCTGGTCAAGAGTAAAGTCTCTTCCAGCTGATGCACCAGGACCCCTCGACCTATGACCCCTCTGTGATCTCACATTTTGGCTGGGGGTGTCCACGACAGGGGGACAAGGCTCTACCTTTGTTGGTGGCCAGCCTGCTCAGAGCCATACTGGGCTTTTGGGTCCACACCTCCCCCACCCATGCCCGCCCAGTGCCAGCTGCAAAGCTGCCTGCCCGCAGCTCCTCAGATCACTGAGTCTTTGATCCCAGCGGGTCCCACCTGAAAACCTTGATCTCCAGCCACATGCCAAGCAGAGTGTCGGGATCTGGGGGCAGAGTCAGGCCCGGCCTCTGTGCTCTGGAGCTGGCAGTTTCGTGGGAAGACAGACACAGAAGAGGCAGCCCCAGCTCAGTGTGGAGGCGAACACAGTCCCAGGTCCTGCTTTGAGGCCAGCAGGCAGGTGTCAGGGGTTAGCTCCCCTGAGCAGGAGCAGACAACTGGGCCCTGATGGCCCAGAAAGGGGAGGGCAGACAGGGGGAGGGCCAGCTGTGCAAAGGCCCCGAGGCACAGATCGCTGGTATGCTGGGTGTTCTGTAGAACACGGGGGATGGTGAGGAAGGGGCAAGACTGCAGGGGGCTGGCAGGGCCCCAGATTTCACCCTGGATGGACCCCAAGTCCTGCTCGAGAGCACTGGAGATCTGCAGCCCAAGCCCACCAAGGGGCTGGCAGACACAGGCCCGTGTGACCCGGGGGCTGTGGCAGCTGGACCGAGGTCAGCACCGGCTGGGGCCGCGGGCTCCAGGAGGATATTGACTTTGCAGAGAGCTCTGTCTTCCTCGCGAGGCTGAGCCCATTTTTGCTGAGCATCCTCCAGGTGCTAGGCTCCACGGAGGGCGTTCGCAAGCAACCAGGGTTTTCCCCGTTTTACAAGAAATCTGAGGCTCTGAGAGGTTGAGAAATGTGATAAAAGACACACAGCAGAGGCAAGGTTTGATCCAGGACTGCCTTGAACCCAGCAGGAGAGGCCGGTCCGCAGAGAGAAGGAAGGAAGGAGAGAGGAAGTGTGTGTGTGTGAGATGGCCCATCAGTGTCCCTGGGGTACCCCAGCTGCTCCTACAATCAGCGGCTCGAGAGCTGATTGTGTGCCCTCCTCTCATCTCCACGTCCACAAGGGCGGCTGGACACCAACCACGGGGAAGCGTTGACACCGCAGCAGTTAACAGCGGCAGGTCAAAGCTGGCCGTCAGCCAGGCACCTGCCCACACTGCCAGCGTGTGTGTTGAGGTCTGTGTGTGTGTGGGTGGGTGTCTTTGTAGGTTTGCGTCTGGGTGTGCATGTGTCTGGGTGTGACTCTGAGTACTGGTGTATCTGAGTGTGTGTCTGTGTGCATATACACGTCTATGTGTGTTTATGCGTTATCTTGTCTGTTGGAGCAAGCCTGCACTGTTCCATGTGTCAGGGATACTTACGTGTGTGTCACTGTACACTGTGTCTGTGTGTGTGCCACTGTGTCTCACTGCGTCCGTGTGTCACGGGTGTCACTGGCCACTGTCCCTATGTCGTTGTGCGTGTCTCTGTGTGTCACCGTGTGCGTGTCGCTGGGTGTCACTGTGCATGTTGCCGTCTCCATGTGCCTCTGGGTGTCATTGTGGTGGTGTCACTGTGTGTGTGTGTGTGTGTGTGTCATTGTGTGTATGTGATTGCGTCTGCTGTGCGTGTCTCTGTGTGTCTCGCCTCTCAAGCTGAAGGTTGAGGCTCGAGTGAAATCCAGTCTGAGCAAATAGGTGACCCTCCGGTTTGCCTGCAAACGTCCTTGAAGAGGCGAAGGACACAGCGGGGCTACAGCCCAGAGGAGGGTTGTGGGGGAGGAGTGGGAGCCAGACTGAGGCCGTGGGGCAGAAAGGGGAGATGAAGTCACACAACAGAGTCTGCGGCGGTCTCCTCGGTCAGAGCCTGGGCAGAGGGGCCCCCCAGGGGCACCACGGGCCTCTGAGACCCTTCCAGGCCGGACCCCAGCCCTTGAGAATGAGATCATTGGAGAGGATTCACAGAGATAAAAATATAAACTTTGTTGCTTATAAAAATCACTGGAGGCTTGAAAGCCTTCATCTCCACGTTGTTATGGCGTTGACAACACAGATAAGGATCAAAGCGACCAGAATAGACTGGAAGGGCTCTGTTATAAATCCAAGACGCCTCGGGCTCTCACCTCTGTCTGCAGAATATTCTAGATGAGACCCCCACCACTCTGAATGCACCCTCCCAAGTCCTGAAAGAGCATCCCTTCTTAAGGTGAGCCTCCAGCTCCCCTAGCCTTGTGTCTGACCATCTGACCGCCCCCTGGCAGCCCAGTGACCCACGCTGGGCCAACCAGGATTCTCCCCTGACTTGGCACAGGGGAACGGGCAAGGGTCAGGCGTCTTGGGAGGTGGCAGTAGTGGCCGTGAGCCGGAAGCTGTGGGCGGCCAGAGACAGACCCTCACCCCTTGCTGCGTATTCTTGTCCCTGATTCCAACCACTTCCGAGGCGCAGCCCCACCCACCCTGGCCCCGGCCCTGGTTTGATTACATGAGCTGGGCTGACATCCCCTGAAACTTCCCGAGTCCTGATCTGGGCCCCCAGCTCGGCCCAGCCCAGCCCGCCCCATGCAGCCAGAGGTGAGCTGTCCCTTCCACACACTGACCCATTTCCTGGCTTCAGCGTCACCTCCTTAGGAGTCTTCCCTGAGCACCAGTCCACGAACCGTACTCCAGCATCCTTCACCGTGTTTAGTGTAAGTTGTCACCACAGAAGAGAGAGACCCACTTGTGTTCATCTGCCTCCCTGTTACTGCAAAAGCCACGAGGGCAGAGGCCTCGTCTGTCTGCACTGATCGGGACCCCTGGCGCTGCACGTTTCAGAAACCCAGTTCCAACTGCCTTGAGCAAGACAGCGAACGCGTGGTTTGCGTAACTGGGGCATCTCCAGAGATGTCGCCAGGCTTCTGGGGCTCTGTCCATCCATCAGCCTCTCTGTGCAGCCCTTTCACGCTTGCAGCCGGGGTACAGTGGTCACAGATGCCACGGAACAATCTCCCCAGGCGGGAAGCCCTCTCCCACATCCACGTAACAGGGCTCAGAAGGGCTTCAGTCTCCTGGTCTCTGCTGAGTGAGTCATCATAGCTTGGGGTTGGAGCATCACAGCTGACCTGCTGTCATGGGACTGGTTCAGTGGAAAGACGTAGGGTCACTTAGGGGCTCCTCCAGCTGGAGGACAGCCGTCGTAGTCTCTACAGTGACCATGTGACTCTCCAGCGCCCACACCGGCTGCGTAGGTTTGCCCCACCTGTGCCCTGGACTGACTGTCTGCATCCTCCTAGACTCAGCGGAAACCCTAAGCCCGGGTGTGATGGTGTCGGGAGGTGGGGCCTCTGCGGCCGTCAGGTCATGAGGGTGGCGCCCTTGTGAATGGGATTTGTTGTTTAATCGCTCAGTCGTGTCCAACTCTTTGCGACCCCGTGGACTGTAGCCCACCAGGCTCCTCTGTCCATGGGATTTCCTAGGCAAGAATATTGGAGTGGCTTGCCATTGCCTTCTCCAGGGGAATCTTCCCCACCCAGGGCCTGAACCTGAGTCTCCTGTGTTGGCAGGCAGATTCTTTACCACTGAGCCACGTGGGAAGGCCCCAAGAATGGGATTAGTGCCCTTATGAAAGGGACCCCAGAAGAACCCCAGAGGGCCTCCTCACTCCTTCCCCCACGTGAGGACACAGGAAGAAGCCATCGTCTGCGAACCGAGAGCAGACATGGGACAAGCCGCCAGCACCCTGACCTTGGACTTCAGCCTCCAGAACCGCAAGATATAAATCTCTGTTGCTTAAGCCTCCCAGCCCGTGTTATCCTGTTAGAGCCGCCCGAGCGTCTGTGACTGACTGGAAGGCGGGTAAAGGAGTAAACGCATAGCCGGCTCCTCCCTCCCCACCTCCAGCTCTCAGGGAGGCCTCGGGGGACCCTCAGACCTGCTCCGCTGTGGCCCGGGACGCAGGGCTCAGCCCCCGCTTACCAGCCGGAGAACCCGAGCCCAGTTAGTGGAGGTCACGTCTGTCCTGGTCTGGACACGGGTTGGAAGAGAATCTCCAGACCCAGAGTATTTCAGAAAGGAGAGAGTTTATTAAGAACTGAGAGCAGAGATAACGAGGGCACCGTGAGCTGACCTCCCGCCAGCCCCCAGAGAGCCGACCTCCTTCATGGGTTAGTAGCCAATGTTTACAGTCTCAGGACAAAGAAAATTCCTGCCGGAAGTGTGACATCAGGAGATGGGTGAGGGTGGGTGTTTTTACCTAATACAGGGTCAGGAAGCTGGCCAGATTCCATCAGGGGAGCCCATGGCAACGGTTGCTATGGGGCTCAGTCAGATCCAGAAACGACCCTGGTGTGGGGCTTTGCACCTGTGGCCTTGGCACAGGGCTCCACAGCGCTGTCAAGACTCCAGGGCCCGTGGCCTTGCACGCCTTCCCAGAGCTGGAAAGAAAGCCAGGCTGGGGCTGGGGGCTGGGGTGGCCGACCTCCAGGGCCATTAGTGCAGGAGGTCATGGGACTGAGCACAACTGGGAAAGAAGCTGGGCAGGCAGAGACGGCGGCCCAGGGCAGGCCTGGCTGGTGCCTGGGCACGGGGAGCCGGGGGCAGAAGGCCTGCTGGGAGAAGACGGGGTAGGGGGCGGGGGTGACCATGGCTATGCCTGGAGGGGACTCCAGATGGTGCCCGAGCAGCTTTTGGCCCGTAAGATGGTAAGATAGCCCTGGTTGGTGGTTCAGAGGATCAGGACTCCACCTGCCCTGGCCCTGACAGCACACTGTCTCATGGACGCAGTGACCAAGGCCGGGGTCAAGGCGTGACCCACCCAAGATCACAGGCTGAGAAGCTGGGAGAGAGAGCGCCCCAGAGACCCTCCTGGGCGGCTGCCACCTCCCCTCAAACTGGAGAAACCGCAGCTCCCTGGGCCCTGGGTGGCTCGGAAGGCAGCCACCGCCATCGATTATTAAACATCTCTTAAAAGCCCAAGAAAACTGAGAGAGGCTGAGACAGGGCAGGCTGGAAGCGACCAGACCCCACGCGGCCTTTGGCTAAAAAGGGAAAATTAGGCCGGGGTGGGGGTGGGGCGTCAACCCACAAACCTCAGAAGCTGGGAGCTCCCAGGTTTGAGCCTCCCTGGGCGAAGGACAAACTTGCTGAGAATGGAATTTTGCAAACCATGGGAGGGTGTCCGGGTCTCCTGCATCCCTGTGACACCCTGAGGCCAAGGCGCTGTGACACGTGACCCCCCCGCCCCCCCGTGTCAGCCACATGGGTTGGCGGGGGGACGGAGGCCTTGTCTGAATCCTCCACCCTCTTGGGCTCCACAGACAAATGCCCGTGGACCCAGAGGTGAATGTTTGGTCAAGGGCAGGGCTTGCTCTTTCTTTTTTCTTACTTTTTGGCTGCTCCACGGTAAGAATCAGCCTGCCATGCAGGAGCTGCAGGAGAGGCGGGTTCGATCCCTGGGTCAGGAAGATGCCCCTGGAGGAGGACACGGCAGCCCGCTCCGGTAAATTTCTCTGCCTGGGAAATCCCGCGGACAGAGGAGCCTGGCGGGCCACAGTCCATGGGGTTGCAAAGAATCGGACACGACTGAAGCAACTGCGCGCTGACACACACAAGGTCATGAAAGTGGGCCATCAGGAGAGAGATCCTTCAAGAAGGAGGAGGTTAGGACAGACACACGGAAGCATGACCTGGTGAGGACCCAGGGAGAAGACAGCCGTGGGCAGCCAAGGAGAGAGGCTTCAGGGGAGACTGACCCTGCTGACACCTTGATCTTGGACTCAGCCTCCAGAAGTGTGAGATCACAAGTATTGTCGTTTAAGCCACCCGAACTGTAGTACTTGGTCACAGCGGCTCTAGGAAACTGATACAGAGCAGACATCTGTCGTCTGTCCCAAGGAAGGCTGTGGTGGGCCAGACTCCGGCCATATGCCCGTCCCCACCCAGCCCCCATGCTCCAGTGGGTGCCATCCGTGACCGGCCCCCTGCTGTGTGACCAGGGGCAGTGGGACGGGCAAGCTCTCTGAACCAACACGCACTATGGCAACCCCAGCCCACCCCCAACATTTCAGGGCCTGTAGACCACCATCGACCCTTCCTTTACAGGCGGACGGATGGAGACACAGATCAAGGTCACCCAGAGAGTCAAGGACAAGTCTGGGCCTTCTCTGGGAAAGCCTGAAGCCTATTAAGTCCTTAAACGCATTATCAGGGGACTGAGTTCCTTAATCCTCCAAGAGGGTTAGGAGAATTCAGCCAAGATAAGCTCCTTCCAGGGACAAAACACCGCCCTCCCCCAGCACTTGCTTCTGGGAGCTGGCACCAGCCCCTGGAGGATAGAGGCCCCGCAGCAAACACCCCTGGGCCTAAGGATGCTGCCGCCCATAATAACAGCCACCACAAACAGCAGAGGTGTTCTGAGCCCAGGAAGGCTCCCCAAGGACAAGGCGTTCTGGGCTAGATCCCACGAAAGAAGGTGTGGAGTCCATAATTTCCAGTCAGATCTGCTCCTTAATGTACAGGGACTGAGGCGGGGGTCAACTGGGGGAAACAGAGCCAGCGTGAGGCAAACGTCTCCACCTTCCTAAGGACCTGGAAGGCCAGGTATGAGTGGAGCTCCCTGCTAGGATGTGGGCGTGGCAGGTCGCACTGTGCTGACCTCCAACCTCTGGACCCTGATCCTGGCCAACCCCAGCTGGGTGAAACAACACGTGCGTGAAACCAGGCTTCGCAGGCTGCGTGCACACACCCGGGTCCCCCCGGGTCTCAGGGTCCACACACCAGCCATGCGGCCGATCATCAGGGGCCTAGGGCTGCTCAGACGGGGGAAGCCAGGGAGTGGCCTGGGTCACGGGTCCCTGACCGGAGCTTAGGAGAGGTTCTTCTTGGCAGTGTCCACCTGGCAGAATCTGGGAGTGAACAGTGAGGTGGATGGAGCTGGCGGCAGCCAGCCCTGCGGACCTCAAGAGCCTGGCTAAGGAGCTCGGGTTTGCCCTGAGGGCAAGTGGGAGCCATAGCAGGCTCTGGAGCCGTGAGCAGCACAGTCAGCTTTATGCTGGGAGGAAAGCCACAGGCAGAAGAGACAGGGGCACAGAGCAGTGGCCAGGGGCCAAGGAGACGGATGCAGAGGGGACCCCGGGCTGGAGTCCGGGGCTCGGGAGTCCGGGATGTGTTGAGGGACCCTCAGAGAAGAGGACTGTTAGACCCTAGTCATGGGGTGGGGGAAAGAGCAGTGTGCTGGGACACCTTAACAACTGGCTCTCTGGGGTGACCAGCCCTGACCAGTGGCCTCTGCCAACGCACCCGCCCTGGCCGATTTCAGGACACCCACACGCAGTCATGGAGCAGCGTCGGCAAGAGGAATGCGGTAGCCCACCTGAACGTTCCCGCCATCCAGACGCAGTAGGCATGGTCTCAGAAGCTTGCTATTGGTGCTGTGCAGTCGCTAAGTCAGGTCTGACTCTTTTGTGACCCCGCGGGGTGCAGCCCACCAGGCTTCTCTGTCCATGAGATTCTCTAGGCAAGAATACAGAGGGGGTTGCCGTTCCCTCTTCCAGGGGATCTTCCCAGCCCAGAGATCGCACCCACGACTCTGGCGTCTCCTGCGCTGGCGGGTGGATTCTTTAGCACGGAGCCCCCGGGAAGCCCCGAGGATGTGGTGCCTTGGTTGTGGCTGTTGTTCCGTTGCTCAGTCGTGTCCGACTCTTTGCGATGCCATGAATCGCAGCGCACCAGGCTTCCCTGTCCTTCACCATTACCCGGGGTTTACTCAAACTCAAGTCCATCGAGTCAGTGATGCCATCCAACCATCTCATCCTCTGTCGCCCCCTTCTCCTCCTGCCCTCAGTCTTTCCCAGCATCAGGGTTTATTTCCCAGTGAGTCAGCTCTTCTCATCAGGTGGCGCTTCAGCTTCAGCACCGTTTAATTAATTTTTAACAATGGCTGAGTTCAACAACCGTCGAGCAGAGTTTCCTGAGAAGGTAACTGTCGGCTCGCAGAGCTGGCAGGAGCACCTCCAGCACGGTGCTGGGAAGCTGGAGCACGGCGTGTAGAAGGCTCCCTCACTGAGTTCTTGGCAGGGCTGGGGGTGGGGGCATGGGGGACTGTGCCCACCGCCCCCTCAAGGACCACCTCCAGCCTCGTCCCCTGCCTGAGGGGCAGCCTGGCCCCAGATGCCAACCACGCCCACAGATGCAGATGCGTGTCCCTGGTGGAGACCCCGAAGCCCAGCCCACACCCCCTACATGCTCTGAGAGCCCCAGCAGCTCCTTTCCCCACCTGTTGCACCGCAAGGGGAGGGGGACCCCAGCTTCAGCCTGCCCTGGCTGTGGTCCCCCCACCCTGCAGGCTGAATATTCTCCAACTACCCAGGGGGAGGGGTACCTGCCACCACCAGAGCACGCCAGACACTGGTCAGCTGTCACAAGCCCTCTGCGCCGAAGCTGTTACCCTCAACAAAGCAGCCCCGGGGGACACGAACTGGATGTCCAAGTCTGCCCCGAGGGACAGCCCAGCCTCACCAGGAAGCCCTGCTCGCCTGGCACTGGCTTCGCGCAATCTGTTGTTTTACAGTTGATTCTGCAGATAGCAGTCAAGAGCCCCGGTGGCGGGCTCGACGGCCGTCATAGGTGACTAACACAACTAGCTGCAGTGACACAGATCAGCCCATTTTACAGACGGGAACAGAGCTCAGCTCAGCAAGGCTAAGGAATGTCACAGGTCCCACGGCCAGCAGGCGGAAGACTCGGGTCAAACCCAGATTTGTCTGATGGCGAGGCTGAAACCCAGGCTTCGCAGGTGGCTCAGTGGTAAAGAATCTGCCTGCCAGTGCAGGAGACGTGAGACACGGGTTCAATCCCTGGGTCGGGAAGATCCCCTGGAGCAGGGCATGGGGACCCACTCCAGATTTCCCGCCTGGAGAATCCCATGGACAGAGGAGCCTGGTGGGCTACAGTCCAAGAGGTCGCAAAGAGTTGGACATGACTGAACGACTTAGCACGCACGCACGCACACAAAGGCTCAAATCTAGCCTCTCCGCTCTCCCGAGCAGGGACAACGACGAGGAATGGCGGGGCGCGTGTGCCACAGGCTGCGGTCTGCGGGGATGAGGCCGGTATGGACAAGCCCCCCTCTCTGTCTGCATCTCCGTCTCTATTTCCATCTCCGAAACATCCTAGTCAATGACCTCACCCCCCCTTACAGGGACCCTCCCCCGCTCCAACACTGCTTAGAGAGCGGTCTAGACAGATGTTCTCCTGGATGGATAATCCATCCATCCAAGGAGAGGTGTACCTTGCTTGGTTGACTTTTCTGGATCAGTGAATTATCATTTTCATAATCAGAGGAGACAATAAAGCTATTTTCAGCTCGGGAACAAATGAGTGCAGTGGTAGATCCAACCCCAAAGTCTGGTGCCGGGGAGGCCGGCTCTGTCCTCGTGGCTGGCAGCCTCCCCCTGTTGGGGAGGGGCTCGTCTACACAGCGAGGACGAGGGAGGCAGGCAGGAAGCCTTCAGGAGTGCCAAGGCTGGATGGGCCCCTCAACGTTACCGGGGCAGGTCCTGAGAGGGTGGGGGCGCAGCAGCCCGCAGGGCCCGGGGGCACCCCACACGGCTCTGCTGGGCACGGCGGCCCCAGAGACTGACTGCTCGGGTGTTTTCTCAGCGCATGGGAACAGATGGCTCCAACTCCCACCCACGGAAGCCAAACATTTCCCTGGTTACCCTGCTAATTTGCTCACAAGGCTCCTCTTGTAAATAGAGAGTACAAAGGCTCCTTCGCGCCGCAAGTCTGACGAGCACATTCTGACTCCACGGGGGAGAGGCCTCAGAGAGAGCACAGCAAAGTCCCAGGTAAGCCCCAGGTAAGGCCAGGCGTGGGCCAGGTGTGGTCCAAGCATGGCCAGGAGCATCGGCCATTCAGGGCCATTTTCTTGCCACTCCCCAGAGCCTGGCTGGGAAAACTTGGGCCAGCCTGTGGCACGTGTTTCCTCATCTGATCTGTGAAATGGGTGTGTTGATGGCAAGGGACCCGGATGCAAGCCATCACTCGGGTGCACCAGGAATCCAAGGATCTGGGAGTCTGGTCATCTTGCCTGCCTTCCTCTGGGGTCAGCTTGGTGCCCCCAAGGTCCAGTACCACTTTGTCCCCAACCCCAGTGGTAGCTGGTTCACCCAGACCCTTTTACTGACTGAGACCTTCTCCAAGCCCAGCCCCGAGGCTCAGAGATGGGCTGACTCCTCGAGGCTTCTCAGCTTGGGCAAACGTTCAACCCTGAGCAAACGCCTTCCCTCCCCTGGGCCTCACCCCCATCTGTATACTCTCGAGTCATCAAGCCTCCTTTAGAGGCCATGAGGGTCCAGTGACCCCCAGTGAGTGCTCAGGGTCACCCCGACATACCCAAGCCAGGGGGAGGCTCTGGGCCCGGGGGACAGTGGTGCCGAGCCTTTGTGGGTGGATAGCAGTTGGCGGGATGGGGAGGGATGTGTGGACGTGTGTGGAGGGAAGTAGGTGGGCAAAAGCTTGGGCAAAGAGTCGCCTTGTTGGGGGAGGGGAAGCCTCAGGAAATTGGGTGTGGCTGGGACCTCAGGGAGGGGCTGGGGGTGGGCGGGAGCATCATGGGGGGTGGCTCAGAGCTGCAGGAGGCAGAGATCAGCTCTTGGGGTGCAGCAGCCAGCCCAGGGTCCGCCAAGGCTCCCATCCCCCACCGTCCTTAGTGGCTGTAATGAAGAGCTCTTCCAGCTAAAAGCTCCTGGAGCCTGGCCAGCAGCTGCTACCGCCCTGGCCAGCCTCCAGCAGGGCCCCGGGGAGCCTTTATGCCTGCTTGCTGCCTGGCTTGAGGTGTCCTGAGGGGCAGACCCCAAGATGCCACTGAGGGCTCAGGGCCCCGGTCCCGGAAACCTGGCCCCCAGTGCGCCTCCCGCTGATCTCCAACCCCAGGGGTCTGGGGGGGTTGTCGGGAGCAGTGTGCCCCCCCCAGGACAGACAGGGGTGGCTGAGAAGGGACAACATCTGCCTGGCCTTGCTGTGTGACTTGAGGAAGGCAACTGGCCTCACTGAGCCAGGCCCCTCCCCTCCTAGACTCACTGTGAGGCTCTGAGCCATGACCTTGGCCCAGGACTGGCTCCTAGCGCTATCTGTCAGTGCCAACCTCCCCCCACCCCACCAACCCTGTCCTGCTCAGCACCACACACGCCATCCCTGCCCTCCTAGGAGAGAATCCTGGGGTTTTCTTTATTCAAGTTGCCTTTTTAGCCCAGAGGGTTGGGTCTCATTTTCTCTAAGTTGACACCACGATGCTCAAAGGCAGAGCACAGGCAGGGATGAGCTGACGGAGTCCCAGCGTGTGTTGCCTGCAAGGCTTGGGCGGGGGTCCCGGCCAGCCCAGGGGGCCTTTCTGCCCAGGTCAGAAGCCTGATGCTGGGGCCTGCCCTGAGGTGACCGACACCACCCATGTCCCGGGGTCACTGTGAGCGTGGAATCCGGCTTGTGTATGGCGTGACTGTGCAAAGACCCACTGTTCCCTCACCCCTGCCTCCCCATTGCCCCACTGGCTTCCCCAGCTCTCAAAGGGGGCTCCTGGGCCCCTGCACAAATTAGAGGAGGTGAGAGGGGAGGTGCCCTGGGGGGAGGCCCTCGCCCCTCCACCGTCTGTGGAGGCCTGGCCCTGCCCAGCACAGCAGTTGGCGGGCCCGGGTCAGCACCCAGCCTCTGTCCGGGGGGGCCTCTGTCTGCCTCTCCCTCCCCAGCCCTTCCTGCCGGTCTCTGCCTGACTCTTGGCTGCATGTCCCGGTTGATGGGAAGATTCTAATGGGCTTTAAGTTAATAAGTTGAAAATAAATTAGGTTTGGGCTCTGCGGGAAGCAGATCGACTGGAAGAGCCCTGGCAGGGGTGGGGCAGGGTGGGGAAGGGGTGTGGCGGGGCGCACCACTGGGCCCCTTCTCCCCCCCCCTCCGACCCCANGCGGGGCGCACCACTGGGCCCCTTCTCCCCCCCCCTCCGACCCCATCCCCAGCATCCCAATGTATCATTGAAAATCTTTTCAACATAAGGAAGAGTCGGAAGAATCATGCCGGGGACCCCCAGCGGACCCCCAGAGGAGCCTGCCTGGACTCCACTCTATTTCTGAGTACAACTCTCTACCCAGCAACCTACCTTCCTTCAACACAGTCCAAAGCCAACTGCAGACACCGGGACACTTCGCCCCCACACCTGCAGAGCGGTAGCTAGAGGTCAATATTTGGGGATTTTTCAGACAAAATTTACCAACAGTGGAAGGCACGAATCTAAAGTGAACATTTGCTGAGTTTTGACAGATGGACATGTTGGGTTAGCCAAATCTCTATCGAAACAGAGAGCATTGCTCACCCTGATGCCTCCCCCTCCCCAAGGGTAAGCATTGACTGGATTACTCTGCATTCATCTTGTCTGTTCTAGAATTTCATGTGAATGGAACCACACGATAGGAGTTCTGTACCTGTCTTTCCTGTGTCTGTCTTTTCCATTCAGCATAACCGCACTGGACGTTCCTCCGGTTATTGGGGGCAGCAGCAGCGTGGTCCTTTTCATTCCTGACTAGTAGTCCACGGTAGGGCTGGACCACAGTCTATTTAACCATCTTCCCCTGCAAGGCCCCGGACTGTTTGCAGTTTTCTACTATTAGGCATAAAATCTGTATCTGCCTTTTAGTGGACATCTATTTTTGAGATTACCTTGAGTCCGTCCCTCCCTCCAAAAAAACCCAGCCCACTCTGTAGCTGGAGGGGACAGGAAAATATCCCAGTACACCTGCTGGTCTTTGGGTTGGGCACATCACCCCAACACGGAGTCCCACTGGGGGGCCATGGTGGTCTCGGAGACACCTACTCCTGGGAAGGGATGGAGAGGGAGTGGGCAGGCTTGGGAGCTGTTGTCACTGCAATGGTGGGGGTTACTCTAAAACGTCCACCTTGGGCCCAAAGTGCGTCCCCCGAGATTCGTGCGCAAGGGCACTCACCTGGAGGGTTGGTTAGACGGGCCACCAGCAGGAAGAAACCCAAGGGCCTCCAGGAAAGCCATCACCCTAGGGAAAGATCAAACGTAGAGTATTGCTAACAAAACATGGTCTTGGGTCAAGCAAAATCTCAAAGTACCATTGTCAGGGGTAGACGATGTGGTTAAGAAATATTTAAGGGGACTTCCCTGGTGGTCCAGTGGCTAAGACTCTGTACTGCCAAGGCAGAGGGCCCCAGTTTGATCCCTGGTCAGGGAACTAGATCCTACATGCTGTAACTAAAAGATCCCAACTGAGATCAAAGATACTGTACATCTCAACTAAGACCTGGTGCAGCCAGTAATTTTTTTTTTTAATAAATATTTAAGGTAGTGGCTTGACATGTTCTCAGTTAGATGAAAAGGCTTCTAAGAATCTTAAAGGCAGGCACCTCAGACTTTCTCTGTTAGACTAGAGAGCTTCTAAAAATTGTGGGGACCTTGTTCCTCAGCCCAGCACTGAGAGATGTGTGGGTGTGGCTTTCACCTATTAATAGTGGGACGGATTATAATTTGATACATAGGAAGCCCACAGCATTTTTTTTTAGTCTCAGATTGGGCTGAGCAGCTGAGCCAAATCTCTGCTGCTGGGACAGAGCCCACTAGCCTACCCACCTTCCCACCCATTCCTGACGTGTGGGGAAGGTTACAGGGTGGGCTCTGGGTGTTACCCCCGCAGACCCTGAGGGATCCTAGGAGAGTCAGTACGAGCAGGTCAGCTTTCAGGAAGCTTGCTCTGTCCGTCTCGAAAGCTGGGTCGGAGGGCACAGTGGGGGAGGCCAGGAGACGAGGGAGGAGGTCCTGGTAGCGTTCCACTGACAGGTGACTTTGGGGGGAGCTTCCGAGGCCACTGAGAGCAGCGCCGACCGCTTGTCGAGTGCAGGCCGGGCAGGGGCCTTGGTCCCTGACAGTGGCAGCCGCTGGTCACTCTGGGGCATGAAGCAGACCCCACCCAAGCCTCTCCCTGTGCCAGCTTGCCGCCTTCACGAGCCTGGGTGACAGAACAGGGGTGACGGCGGGCCCCTCCCTCAGCCCCGGCCACAGCCCGTCACCTGCTTGTTCCAGGAGGCCTTAACTGGCTGCGTTTTTCAGCCTGGCAGATGGCATTTCTCCAAGGGAAGGCTGCTCACAGGGATGGGAGGACAGGCATTGACGAGCAGGGTCTTTGCTGCCGTCAGCGAGGCTGGGGTGTCGTCGGCAGTGACAGCGGGCCAGGCCCGGGGGCTCACCCAGCCCGGCGCCCCAACAGAGAACACTCACCCCTGAACCCTCAGGAGGCACAGCCAAAGACTCGGCTCTGACCTGATGGCCGGGGGCCTCTCTGGGTCCCAGTCTGCTCGCAGGTAGGATGGGGATGGCTCAGGGGTCCCCAGCACAGGGCAGCTGGCGAGGGCGGGGGAAGGAGGTCTGTGAGTGTGCACTGAGGTCTCAGCAAGTGTCGGTGCCCCTCCCTGGTGCAGCATGTTGGGTCTTTCACTCTTCACAATAGTCCTTCCAGTTCTTTTCCAGGTGAGACACAGAGAGGGGCGGTGTGTGGCCTCAGGTCACACAGAAGGAAGGCTGAGCTCTCGCCAGCTGCTGAGGGTTGAGGGTCCCCGTGGGGGAAATGAAGTCTTCCTGTCTTCCTCAGAGGGTAAAGCAAGGTCCTTGGGCATGAGACCCGCAGCACGGTGAACAGCAAGGAGACATTCAAGAGCAGGGCAGAGGCGCAGCACGAGCCAGCGTATCAGTTATCACAGCCACAGCCACGCTGCATAACACCCTCCGAGGTCAGTGGCGTAGGCAGGAGGCGTGTGTGGGTTTCACACAAGCCCTACAGAGCTCATGGCTGGACTGGTCCTGATGTGGCAAGCTGTGGGAGTGGCCTGGCCCCTCTCAATTCCGAGCCCTACTCAAATGTATCCGCCTCTCCCAGGCCCATGGGAGCCCCACGACACAGCCCTGACCACCCCCACGATATCGCCAGCTCCTGCTAAGGTCCTCTGGACACGAGCAACATCAGTCACCCTCCCAGACCTCGGCCCTCATCTAAACCCTGAAGTCTCTCCCCTGTCTTAGCAAACTGAAACTTTTCCTAGCAAACAGAAAAGGCAGGGGACTTTCCTGAAAAGCCAGTGGTTAGGACTCCAGGCTTCCACCCACAGGGAACCTGGTCAGGGGACTAAGATCCTGCAAGCCCTGCAGCATAACCAAAAAAAAGTCAGAAAAACAAAGACGACGATGCCTCTCCAGTCCCCACAGTCAATGGCGACTACGGCTTAACACTTTGCTGCATTTCCTTCTAGTCTTTCCTCTATGCAGAATACATATGCTGTGTGCAGACTGTGTGTCGGGCTTGTCCAAATAATGTTAAAACATTCAGTGTACAAGAGAGGACATTAAAAAAACCAGTGTCCTTTCTCTGATCCCGCCCCCACCATCTCCTTTCTCAGAAGCAGTCGCTCTTGGTAATATTCTATTAGGGTGTTATGCTGATACTCACAGGTGAGGCTCGCCTATTATTTTCTCAGAGAACCGTGTTCTTCGGGTTTACCACGCTCTTTCTTTTCTCCTGTGATCTGGAAGGATGACGTCGCACTGTGGCTCTCCCTTCTTTAAAAGTTGGGTAGAATTCCGTAATTGTGTGACACTGCTCACACCTGGGGTTTGGGAGCAGAGAAGACATAGTTCTTTAACAAGATTCTCTATTTCTTCTCCAGTAAATGTTCTATTTAGATCTGATTTCTCATTTGATGGCAGCTTGTCTGCTCATTTTTATTTTCCCAGAAAACCATTTTATCCAGTTTTTCTAATTTGGGCCATAAAGTGCCAAGTATCTTTTGTATTTCTTCCCACTTCCTGTTTATATGTCACTTGCTTTCACATGGCCAGTTTCCACACTAAACGGTACATCCTAGTGGTGACAAATTATTCCCCTAGTTTTCTTGTTTTTGTTTTTCAAATATAACAATCATGTCATCTGTCTCCCACCATGATGAATAGTCCTTATCTTCTCTTCTTGGATAACCAGACTATTTGCAATGTCTGGCTATTATGGCAAATGTTTTTGTTTAGAAAGCCTTTTCTGTATTTTTAGAATTATTTCCTTAGGCTAGATTTTCCGAATCAAAGGCATCTTTTCTTTTNCACCCCATCCCGGGATGAGCGGGCTCCCACGCGCACCCTGTCAAGCCCCCGGACCGGGCCAACCCGCCACCGGCCCCTCTGCGAGCGCAGGACCCAGACCCGGGAAGCGGAGAGTGGCCGGCGGCTCCAGGCCCTGCCCGGCCGGGCGCCACCTCCTTCCCGGGCACACCCCAGCATCCTTCCAGCTGAAGTTCCTCCCTGGAAGTTCCTCCGCCCTACCGCGCCCCTACCCCTGCCCGTCCCCTCCCAGCTCTGGGGAGAGAGGCTGAAAGAGGTGGGGCCTGCGCCCAGAGGTCACCTCCCAGGGGTCCTACCGTCTGTTCTTCGCCCAGGAGCGCAGGCCTGCGAAGCGACTGCGTTGCTGTGGGGCTGGTCTTGCCGAGGGATTCGGGGCTGGGGGCGCTGCAGCGCCGAGGCCAGGGGCCAGGGGCGGGGCCAGGCACCCCAGGCCGGCTGGTGCCTGTGGCGGTTGGCCAATGCATTTGTGCCTGCCTCCTACCCTGCTCCAGGCAGGGGGTGGCCGAAGGGCCTGGAAACCCACTTTCCTGTGGGCAGAACCACCAGGGAGGACTTTGGGCCAGTCTGGAAGGCTTGGCTGCGGAAAGAGCAGTAGAGAACTTACAGGCTGTCTCAGATAGGGGGTCCCGGGCCAGGGCCATCCAAGGGCGTCCAGCTAGCCAGGACCAGGGGCTCACAGGAGCCTGAGGCCGCAGGGAGACTAGCCGGCTGGCTTTCCAAACAGACCCCAGGCTCCCTGTGCCCTCTGGCTGGAGCACAGCCCCTGAGAGGGGTCGGCCTGGCCTTGGGGTTCACACACCCAGAGCCTTCACAGTGCCCTGGGGGCGCAGTTAGAACTCAGTTGCCTCTGAAATGGGGGGAGCCAAAGGCTGTCGGCCTGCCGGGGCTCCAGAACACGCTGTGTGGCCCTTGGACCTGGCTCTCTGTGCCTCAGCCTCTCTTTCTGCGAAGCGGGGGCCTTCAGGACTGCTGGGGTGTGGAGAAGACCCCTGTGCCCCTGTGCCTGTCCATAAAGTTTAATTAAAGCGGGACCCAAGGAGGAGCGGCGGCGGGGGAAGAGCTAGGCTCAGGCCTGCCTGTGTGGGGTGGAGCTGGGCGTGGGGGGGGGGGTCTGTGGGGACAGCTTGGAGGCTTGCAGCCCAGGAGAGGGAGGGGCAGCCCCCTTCAGCCAACCCCCCTTGCCCTGCCAACATGAGAGGTCATATCAGGGGTCCTGGGGCCACTGAGTACCTCCCAGGAGGGGGCCTGGAGGAGCACAAGGGCACAGTGGCCCAGGCAATGTGAGTGGCGGCTGCCCGTCTCGCCTGCAGAGCGTCTGGGAGCAGCAAGGTGGCCTCCTGGCTCCATGCGGAGCACGTCTGCCTCCCGGGTGGTGTGGCCTCTCGGCCAGGCGGAAACCTCAGCACAGAGGCCAGGCGTGTCCCAGGCACCACGTCTGTCTCGGGAACACAGGCCAGGGGTCGGAAGTGGGCATCCTCCAAGGCTGGAGGGAGAGGTGCTCGTCGTTGCAGACCCTGTCCTGGGTCCACCTGGGAGGCTGGGTGGCTGGGGGACCCAGGGTGTCCAAGCCTCCAGTGGAGGACCCTGCCCAGGGCCACAGCCCTTCACCCCCAGACTGAGCTCCGTCCTGAGTCCTGTTCGGCTCCCCAGCTCCGGATGTGGCAGGAGGTCCAGGGCTGAGCCTGGAGGGGGGTCACGCCTGGCTTCCCGGGCCCCCACACACACATTGCTCCTGGGTGCCCATCTGCCAGTCAGCCCCCAGCCGGCAAGGACAAAAATTTCCCCAAGACCCACCTGGAAGCAAAGAAGGCTCCAGACTCTCAGACCCCAACTAAAACTCTTTATGGGGAGCAAAGAAGCGGGGGGAGCCCACAGGAGGCTGGGGAGCAGGTAGACAGGCGGGGCTGCTGGAGGAAAGGAGATGAACCAGGCAGAGGCAGGGGTGGGCGTGGCTATGGGCCAAGCTCAGAGAGAATCAGAGCAGCTGCGGGCACATGGGGCCCCTCGGGGAGCGGTCCCTCTCCCCGCTGCTTCTGTGGGTGCCCTGACCCGTGCTCCAGGGGGAGGGAATCAGGAAGTAGGGGCACCACACTCAGTGCCCGATGCTGCCACGTCCCATCTCTGTCTCCGGTTCCCTATACTGAGTGTATATCCTCTTCACAATCAGATAAATGATTAAAGGTTGTTACAAAAACAAACTGGTCAGTATTTTAGGGAAAAAAGCTAGACACCGAACTTCTCCAATGGTGCTGGAGAAGAAGACTCTTGAGAGTCCCTTGGACTGCAAGTTCAAACTAGTCCATCCTAAAGGAAATCAGTCTTGAACATTCTTTGGAAGGACTGATGCTGAAGCTGAAACTCCAATCCTTTGGCCACCTGATGGGAAGAACCGACTGATTTGAAAAGACTCTGATGCTGGGAAAGATGGAAGGCAGGAGGAAAAGGAGGCGACAGAGGATGAGATGGTTGGCTGGCATCACTGATGCGATGGACATGAGTTTGAACAAACTCCGGGAGATGGTGAAGGACAGGGGAGCCTGGCATGCTGCAGTCCATGGGGTCACAGTCGGACTCGACTGAGCAGCTGAACAACAACGTCCATTGAGGATCAGTTAGCTCCTTTCCTCCAAAGATACAGATTTGAGTTGAGGCAAGAGCCGGAGAGGAAGGACTTCCCGCCACCCCACGGGGCTGGCCCCAGTACGTGGGCCGTGGTGGTGCGGGGACCCACAGGCCTGGATCCCGGTTTAGGCCCCACCAGTCACTGCCTGTGAGACCGGGGTGGCGGGGCAGAGGAGCTGTTCACCCAGTAACGTTCCTTTTCATCAGCCATCAAATGAGTGGATGTTGGAACCTCCTCCCAGAGGGCAGTGGTTCATGGGACACTCGAGCACCACACTGGCACACAGAGTGCTCAAACCACCCCTCCTCTACCACCGCATCTGTTTCCCTCTCAACCGTACCCGCCGCCGCTGCCTTCATGCAGTCCTCCAGTCTTGCTCCCTGCTGCAGCCGGGGAGCATCGTAAGACACAAGTCACGTGACATCATGTGTCCGCTTAGGTTTGCGTCCAGCGCACTGTTTCAAGATGGGCGGGATAAGGACTCTGCAGTTTCAGTGCTGAGGGCCCAGGTTCAGTCCCTGAGCAGGGAGCTAAGATCACATAAGCCATGTGGCATGGCAAAAAAGAAGGAAAGAGAGAGAGAAAAAAAAAGATGAATAGAGAGGACAGATGGCCCTGGGTGGCGCGGGCCTGGCAGCAGGGCAGTGGGGCGGTGGTCCTCTCCTGGGCTCCCCATCCAGCCTCCTTCGCTTTCTCTGCAGGGCGGCCACCATGGGCTCGGTGGGTGGCCAGCGCCCCCAGGAGGCCAGCGTGGCGAGCACGCCGCGCGGGAGCGTGGTGGTGAGCTTCAGCTTCGACAGCAGCCACCTGGAGGAGGCGGCGGCTGGGGCCACCCAGGCCCAGGGTGGCAGGACCAGGGGCATCCCGATTTTCACGGACTCTGGTGAGTGAGGGGCAGCGGAGGGTTGGCCCTGGGAGTCCTCCCGAGCCTTCCTGGGATGGGGAGCCTCGGTGGGGGGGATCACTGAGCCTGTGGGGCGCACTGGTCAGGATGGATTAGACCTGCTGCGGTGACAAAGGAGCCCACGGTCCTGGTGCCTTCACCAATGCCGTGTGTCCAGGCGTGTTCAGGGAAGCCTCCGTCTTAATATGGGCTTCCACGGGGGCGGGTGCACTGACCCGTGTGTAGACTTCTGTCTGCAGGCGACGTATGTTGTGTTGGCCACATTCATTAGCCAGAGCCAGCCTTGCTTCACTTCAGCGAAGTACCCGAAAAGAGGACTGATGTGAGTTTCCAGGACCCTGTTTACTCCCTGAATGCATGTCCTAGAGCAAAGACCTCAATCTCTCTGAGCCTCTGGTTCCCTCGGTGGAGGAAATAGGGCAGACTTGCAGAGTGGGCAGCATGCGGGTCTGGAGTCAGGCAGATTTGGGTTCCAAAGAGCTTCCGTCTCTTTGTCTGCTCAGGGACCTTAGGCAAGTCATGAAATACATGAACCCTTTCCCCAGGGGCTGCAAAGTCCTGGTGCATTGATGTTCACACCTCTTCTTTGCTCCCCGAAACTTAAATACTGAGATGCAGAGTTAACTGTTACGAACACACCTTATGTTGGATGATACAGGGGTGAGAAAGTGAATAAAATAAGCGTACTTGACTACTGCAGCCCGCCAGGCTCCTCTGTCCGTGGGATTCTCCAGGCAAGAACACTGGAGTGGGCAGCCATTCTCTTCTCCAGGGGATCTTCCCGACCCAGGAACTGAACCCAGGCCTCCCACATTGCAGGCAGGTTCCTCACCGTCTGTACCACTAGGGGAGCCCAATACACACACACACACACGTATTTGTATCAGAATAAGGAAGAGATGCTCGAACAGTCAGTCCTCCTGCCTGGCTAGTCACGTGACTGTAGCTGGCATTTATAACTACCCCACATTCCCTGTGCCCTCCACCAGCACCTTAACTGGTCGGGGCTCTTTTCCTGAAGGCTCTGAAGCACTAGCCTGCTGGACTTGGGTTGGTGTCGTTTTCCGGGGACTGTATCACAAGCGGACATCCTGAGAGAGGCCATAAGGAGTCTTCTGTCTTCCAGACCCACACATCTGGGAGCACCCGGATGTCCCGTGAGGGTCAGGGTCGGCCCCCTGCCCCCAGTGGGCACAGCAGTGCTGTCCTCTGCAGGGTCACTGTGTCTCGGGGTGGAGCCATCCCGCCCTTTAGAAGGAAGCCCCCTGTGCCGGCGGAGCCTGGAGACGGGATGGGGAGCAAGCGTTTTGCTGTTATCCAGTCACCCAGTCGAGTCCGGCTCTTTGCGACCCCATGGGCTTCAGCACACCAGGTTTCCCTGTCTTTCATCATCTCTCAGAGTTTGCTCAGACTCATGTCCATCGAGTCAGTGATACCATCCAACCATCTCATCCTCTGTCGCCGCCTTCTCTTCCTTCCTCAATCTTTCCCAACATCAGGGTCTTTTCCAGTGAGTCAGCTCTTTGCATCAGATGGTCAAAGGATTGGAGCTTCAGCTTCCCATCAGTCCTTCCAATTAATATTCGGGACTGATTTCCTTTGGGATTGGCTGGTTTGATCTCCTTGCAGTCCAAGGGACTCTCAGAACTCTCTCCAGCACTGCGGTTTGACAGCATCAGTGGCACTCTGAAGGTTGTAGTGATTCGGCTCTGACTTCCACCGTGGTCCGTGGGTATGAGAATGCTAATTCTAGGAGAGTCAGCCCCATATATCGGATGTGGACTCAGAGCACAGGCAGCCTCCCAGAGAACAGTCCCAGCCCCAGTAGTTCCTGACACCCAGCTGGCCCTGTACTGAGTCCACAAAAAGCCATTTCAGCATTCTGTCCAGCCAGGTGCTTCGGCGGCCAAGATGACGAGGGCACAGAGGCGGAGAGGGTCACAGCGGTGGTGGTGAGGGTCAGGGAGGCCGTGAGGGTCACGGAGGCGGTGGAGGCCGCGGTGGCGGTGGCCGCTTGGTGCCGGGTGGCGGCGTGGTGAAGGCTGCTCTGGCGTGGCGTGGGTGGTTGTGGATCTAGGAGCTGCGATGGTGATGACTCGGGCGGCAGTGGCCGTGAGGGTGGACAGTGGCCCGGTGACCACGACCCTGGCTCTAGTGGGTGTGAAGGGGATGCCAGCAGCTGTGATGCACAGCTGGCTTTGCCAGCCTCGGCTCTGGGATGGATGGCAGCCGGGGTGATGGCAGCCATGGCGACCGCGGCCTGGGTGAGGAGGGACCACGGGACGGTGATGGTGTCGTGATGGTGGTCCGACGGTGGCAGTAGCCACAGTGTTTTGTGACTTTCGATACCGGCCGTGCTGGCAGGGCTGTGGGCAGCCTCAGCCACAGGGATGGAGAGTGCCCACAGTCGGGGTGGCTTCCGGGGCTGAATATGGCAGGCGTGGCCTTGCTGATGGTGGTCACGGTGGCGGCTTCGGTGGCAGGGACACGGGACGGTGGGATGCCGCGTCTGCGGTTAGGTGACGCTGAGTGGCTACGGCTGTGCTGGTCACGGTGGGGGTGGCGTGGCTCGCCGTGCCCGGGGCGGCGGCCTGCAGCCCAGCGTGGTGGCCACGGCCACGCACGGGCCTGTCCGCCTCTCGCCCGAAGTCTCGATTTGTCGGCAGAGGAGCCGGTGCCTGACGACCGCTACCACGCCATCTACTTCGCGATGCTGCTGGCTGGCATGGGCTTCCTGCTGCCCTACAACAGCTTCATCACCGACGTGGACTACCTGCACCACAAGTACCCAGGTGGGCCCCGGCCGCGCCCCGCCATCCACGCTGCCCTGCTCTCTCGGCTCGGGCCTGCTGCCCTCCAGAAACCCTTCGGGCAGCACCCTGCTCCGGGGGCCCATTTTCTTCACACTCCAGCTCGGCTGTGAATGGCTGCGTGACCCCAGGGCAGCCCCTCACCCTGTCTGGGCTGTTAGCCCCTTTGGGGCAGAGGGAGGAAGCAGTGCTCTGTGGGGGCAGGTGCAGAGGGTGGGGCTCCTCTGAGCTCTGGCTGCACCCCCAGCATCCCCCACCGCCCGCAGGAACCTCGATTGTGTTTGACATGAGCCTCACCTACATCCTGGTGGCGCTGGTGGCCGTGCTCCTGAACAACGTGCTGGTGGAGAGACTGAGCCCGCACACAAGGATCACCGCGGGTACGCTGCCCGCTGCCCACCGGCTCCCAGCCTCCCCTCTGGCCACCACGCGCCCCTCCATTCCCTGCGCCTCACTCTCCTTGTCTGTCAGATGGGTGCACCTCCTCCTAGGAATGTCATAGGTTCCACTGTGAAAACTGGGTCGGGCTCGTGGGGTGCAGCGCACCCCGGCATGATACCCGTACCTGGGGAGGCTGCTGTGTGCCCCACGTGTGTCCCGGGGCCCTTGCTTTCCCCTGCTTTTTCTCTACCATTTGTCTCCATGGTAACATTCAGCTTCAAATTCCAGCTCAAAAGGCGCCTCCTCCAGGAAGTCTTCCAGGTGCCCCTCTGAGACCTCTAAGATGTCCTGCCCTCCCAGTCCTAAGGGGAACAGCAGAGAGAGAGCACTCAGACCTGACCCTGTGTGGGGGTTAGGGGGCTCCCCCAGCCCACTGCTCATTGCTCCCCACTCTGGCCTCTCCCCACACAGGTTACCTCTTAGCCCTGGGCCCCCTCCTCTTTATCAGCATCTGTGACGTTTGGCTGCAGCTCTTCTCTAGGGACCAGGCTTACGCCATCAACCTGGCTGCTGTGGGCACCGTGGCCTTCGGCTGCACAGGTAGGGCCGGGGGCCGGGGTGGGTTGAGTTGTGTGCTGGGGGCGTGTTATACAGGATGAGCAGACTCAGGGCTGGTGTGTGTCCACAGGCACACAGGCATGTCCACTTTCACACATCACACACTGCATACCCACAGGGCTGTGTGCGCTGGGCACGCCGTGTCGGAGCACACACGGCGTGCACATGTCCACACGCCCAAGTCTTAAGTGGACATTAAGGCACCTCCCTGGGTTTCTCAGGCATCCGCTGCGCTTCACAAACTCAGGCATGTATTTCCGTGTCAGTGTTTCTCTTGGGCAGTTTAGTTCAGTTCAGTCGCTCAGTCGTGTCCGACTCTTTGCAACCCCATGAATCGCAGCACGCCAGGCCTCCCTGTCCATCACCAATTCCCAGAGTTCACTCAGATTCACGTCCATCGAGTCTGTGATGCCATCCAGCCATCTCATCCTCTGTCGTCCCCTTCTCCTCCTGCCCCCAATCCCTCCCAGCATCAGAGTCTTTTCCAATGAGTCAACTCTTCACAGGAGGTGGCCAAAGTACTGGAGTTTCAGCTTTAGCATCATTCCTTCCAAAGAACACCCAGGACTGATCTCCTTTAGAATGGACTGNGGCCACTGCTGAGTTTTCTTTCCAATTTTTTTGTTAAATCTTTTTATTTTGACACTATTTCACACTTGTGAACAGTTGCGAGAATAATATGAGTTCGCATTTACCTTTCACCTTCTTATTGTTCAGTCGTTAAGTCACACCCAGCTCTTTGCGACCCGTGGAGGGCAGCAGGCCAGGCTCCCCTGCCCTTCACTACCGCCTCGATTCACCAATTGCTAATATTTTGCTGCAGATGCTTTCTTTCCTTCTCTGGCTCTCTCTGTCTCTCCCCACTTCTAAAGCAGCTGTATATATAAATTTCCCCGTTCAGTTCAGTTCAGTCGCTGAGTCATGTCCGACTCTTTGCAACCCCATGAATCGCAGCACGCCAGGCCTCCCTGTCCATCACCAACTCCCGGAGTTCTCCCAAACTCCTGTCCATCGAGTCGGTGATGCCATCCAGCCATCTCATCCTCGGTCGTCCCCTTCTCCTCCTGCCCCCAATCCCTCGCAGCATCAGGGTCTTTTTTCCAATGAGTCAGCTCTTCACAGGAGGTGGCCAAAGTACTGGAGTTTCAGCTTCAGCATCATTCCTTCCAAAGAACACCCAGGACTGATCTCCTTCAGAATGGACTGGTTGGATCTCCTTGCAGTCCAAGGGACTCTCAAGAGTCTTCTCCAACACCAAAGTTCAAATGCATCAGTTCTTCGGTGCTCAGCTTTCTTCACAGTCCAACTCTCACATCCATACATGACCACAGGAAAAACCATGGCCTTGACTAGACGGACCTTTGTTGGCAAAGTAATTTCTCTGCTTTTGAATATGCTATCTAGGTTGGTCATAACTTTCCTTCCAAGGAGTAAGAGTCTTTTAATTTCATGGCTGCAATCACCGTACATATATATAAATGTAAAACAATGAACGTTTTCTCTTTAAACCATTCAGGAGTTACCCCAGACATCGTCACACTTTTTGCCATAATACTAACAGTTCAGGGTGTTTCACTATAGTAACAGTGAAACCTAAGACGTTTCCCCTAGAACCGTGTCTACAATTGCCCAAATCAGGACACCGAACACTGACACAACACTGTCATCGAATCCATAACCCGTGTTCAGGTTTCACAGGCTGCCCCTATAATGTCCTCTACAAGTTTGGTCTTTCTGACCCAGGACCACATGCTGCATTACTGGTCATGTCTTTAATCCAGGTGGTCCTCAGTTTTCCTCTTTTACAGCAGCAACGTTTGCAAAGGTCCAGGCCAGTAGTTTTGTTGATCACGACTTCCATGAAGAAATGCACTTCACATTATGACTCAGCAAACGTGTGTGTGTGTTTATGAATGGAATCAAGGCTTTGTGAAATAATATTCTCAATCCAGGCTTTGTACACAGGTCTGCTCTATTTTTCCAAAACTCCTGGTGACAACCACGAGATCCTAGGTTGCCAGTCCTGCTCCAGGCTTTCCTTCTAGACATGGAGTCATTAGACTGTAGGGTGTGAGCCAGGGTGGCTTTATCTTCCGCAGACACGGCTGCAGTTCTGTCTTCAAATATATATATATTTGCTTGCACCGGGTCTTAGTTGTGGCAGGTGGGTTCTCTTAATAGTTCCCTGACCAGGAATTGAACCCAGGCCGCCTGAATTGGGAGCGTGGAGTCTTAGCCACTGGACCACCAGGGCAGTCCCTGCACTTGTGTCTTATTGGTCAGGATGAGAGAGGTTATGCTTGGTAACAAATGAGCCCAGAAATCTCAGTGGCTTCGCAGAACCAGCCTTACTCCTGACCCTTGCTACATGTCCAGCCTGTCCCCGGGGTACTTTCCACACTCAGTGGTACTGACAGTGGCTCTCCATTTGTAACACGAGGCCTTGTCTGTAGCTGCCCCTGGGGAAAAAAAAAGAAAGACTGGAAGACCAGGTGGGCTTTTCCTGCCTGGTCCAGGAGTGATGGGTGTCATTTCTGCTCAGCTGTCAGTGACCAGAGGAGGGAGGGGAGCCTGGCCAGTCCAGGGTGGGCACACGGAAGGCAGGCAATGCTGTTTCCACCACAGCCTGCACAGTGGTTGGACCACATCCCTCTGCCCCCCGTGGTGTTCATGTCCTTTCCCCACTCCTGCCAACACGAGTGTTCTTGAGCTTCTGAACAGGTGATAAGTGGTGTCTCACGGTTACTCCTTTCTCTCCCTCTCAAGTGCAGCAATCCAGCTTCTACGGGTACACAGGGATGCTGCCCAAGAGGTACACGCAGGGGGTGATGACAGGGGAGAGTGAGTATCTGCAGACCCCAGGACTGGGCACTGGGCTTTCTGGGCTCTGAGACCCTCTCCCTGGGACTGAGGGAGTGGGGCTCAGGAGCCCTGGGCACATGGGGCGGGAATGCCTGGCTGGAAGCAGGGGCAGGACTCCCAGACGAGGAATGTGGCTGGGAAGGGCACGGCCTCTTTGGTGTGAAGTCCTCTGGGATGTGAGGCACAGGTGGGTCTAGAGTGTCTCGGAGCACCTGTGTGAGGCATGCGCTTTGTGTCTGTGTGTGCACGTGTGTGCGCGCGTGTGTGGGGTCAGCCCATCCACACACGTGATGTCAAGTGCCGTCCCTCAGCACCAGGCTCTCCTTGCAGCCCCAGACCCATGAGCCACCGTCGCTTGGCATCTCAGACTCACTACCCCAAGCCCACCATGTCATTTCCCACCGCCTCAGTGAACTGCACCCCCACTCTCAAACCTGAAAGTTACTCAACACCCCATCCTTCTGCAAGTTGTGTGGGCCTGCCTGCCTGCCCTCCAGCTGAGCCCTCCTCTCCAGCCCCCGGTCCAGGCAGCTGATCCCCTCATGCGGTGCCCGCCTTCCGAACAGCGGCAGCTCCACCCTCCACCCAGCCCCAAGCAGCAGGGGCCTCCAGGAAGGTACCTGGCCTGCTGTGACTCCCCACCCACCTGGTTCCAAGCCCACAACTTCCTTTCAGCTCCTCAGATAGAAACATGCAGAGCTCATGCCAGCCCCCTGCCAGGGTTGCTCGCCCTGCCCTCTTCCCCTGCCTGTACCCCCAAATCCTGGTGTTCTTCTATGCGACCTTGGGGTCTCACCCCTCCAGCCTCATAAGGAAAGGGCCTGTATGCATCGTCCCCACTGTGTCCTCAGGGCGGGGCGGTGCTAGGTACACAGCAGGCACTCCATCTATGCTTCCAGTGGGGCGGGAGGGGTGTGAGGAGGCGGTGGGCCGGGGAGGGGCGGTCTGCGTGGA
>SJYQ01053075.1:43175-83023 GCA_006410935.1 Redunca redunca
AAGACGCTTACTCCTTGCAAGAAAAGTTATGACCAACCTAGATAGCATATTCAAAAACAGAGACATTACTTTGCCAACAAAGGTCTGTCTAGTCAAGGATATGGTTTTTCCTGTGGTCATGTATGGATGTGAGAGTTGGACTGTGAAGAAGGCTGAGCGCCGAAGAACTGATGCTTTTGAACTGTGGTGTTGGAGAAGACTCTTGAGAGTCCCTTGGACTGCAAGGAGATCCAACCAGTCCATTCTGAAGGAGATCAATCCTGAGATTTCTTTGGAGAGAATGATGCTGAAGCCGAAACTCCAGTACTTTGGCCACCTCATGCGAAGTGTTGACTTATTGGAAAAGACTTTGATGTCAGGAGGGATTGGGGGCAGGAGGAGAAGGGGACAACAGAGGATGAGATGGCTGGATGGCATCACTGACTCGATGAACATGAATCTGAGTGAACTCCGGGAGTTGGTAACGGACAGGGAGGCCTGGCGTGCTGCGATTCATGGGGTCGCAAAGAGTCGGACACGATTGAGCGACTGAACTGAACTGAACTGAACCCAGATTTGACCAGACTATAAATTCTTGATGGAAGAAGCTGGTATTCTGAACCTGTTCCTACCCACCCCCATCCCACTACATTCCTAAAATACCCAGGTGTAAATCTGAGATACTGGATTCCAAGGAAAAATCCCTGAGCTCTGGGTCTGAGTGAAGCCTTGCCTTGAATTCAATATAACTTTCCGATGGCTCTCTGAACCTCTGAAGTTATTACAGAGGAAGAGTGGCTCAAAGCTGTAACAAAGGGCAGGAGGGTCAGGGGGCTGAATCCCAGAAAGCTTGTTCAGCACCAGAGCCCACCCTCAGGCCCAGGGGAGCTATCCTTGTTTTTGAAATGGACCACTGGCAACCATCTCTGCTGTGGGGGAGCCTTATATAAATAATGCCTGCATCTTCTGAAACTCCATGGTCCTAAGTGGAAGGAAGTCCTAGCTGGAATTTGGTGAGGCCATTCAGTTCTGATATGGAGTTCATTGCTCCTGAAAGGGAAAGTGTTAGTAACTCAGTCGTGTCTGACTCTTTGTCATCCCATGGACTGTAGCCCACCAGGCTCCTCTGTCCATGGAATTCTCCAGGCAAGAATACTGTAGTGGATTGTGATTTCCTTTCCCAGAGGATCTTCCCGACCTAGGGATTGAACCCTGGTCTCCCTCATTTCAGGCAGACTGATCCAACAGGGAAGCCCTTTCTTTGCTCCTGGGCCACCCTTTCTGAGTCAGTGAGCGAGCTCAAGAGAGCCAGCTGACTGGGGGAGTCACGGACAGGAAAGAAGAGAGACCCAGGGTATACCATCCCATCACAGTAACACCTCAGAGGACAACACCTGAGCTCCCAGAGAGACAATAACAGTACCAGATTTCCCTGGTTCCTGCCATTTTGGAAGAATTCTCCCAGGAGCTTGGGACAATGTTCTATAGCTCTCTTGTCTGGACCGTGAGAAAGGCCAGGACGAGCTAGGTGATCTAACCTGCTGTAACCGTGGCATCTGTCTTCAGACAGGGTTTTGTGCTACAAATGCAGCAGAGACAAAGCTGACATGGTCTTTACCTTCATGGAGCTTATAGTTTGAAGGAAGGTACAGGAAAACAAAGAGAGAGAGAGAAGTAAACAAACACATATTACATTTTCTGATAAGGAAGCAAAATGGGCAAGGAGAGAGGGACAGTGGACTTGCAGAAGATATAGTCATCTTTATTACTGAGTTATGAAGGATGAGAAGCAATTAGCCTACTCATGAGAGTAGGGTAAGAGCACTTTGAGCTGAGGGGGAAAGTGGGTTCAGATGCTTTGTGGCAGGAAAGAGTTTGCTCCTTTGATGAATTTAAAGAAGGCTTTTTAGGAGATGAGGTTGTGAGAGCGGCTTCTCTAACATCACCCAAGGGCAGGGAGAAATGCTCAAGTGAAGATGAACTAACTGAATAACTGAAGTTAACTAGTAATCTGGAATTTAATTCCAGTTATTATTTCAAAGGGCAGTAAACATGCTCAGGAAATCTGTCTGACCTTGAATTCTGCTCCTAGTTTTACATGAAGACTTTCAGTAGGGTGATTTTTACTGCCAAATAGAATTCTATTTTATACCATGACATGTGCCTTTACAAGCAGGAGAGAACTGTATTCTCAGTAGTGGAAAAGTGACCAGAAAGGGAAAGTCTTAGGAAAAACAAAAACAAAGAATTAAGCTAAAGCAGAGACAAAGCTCTTATCTGCACAACTCCAGATTCTGGTCAAGAAAAGCTCAGAGAGATCAGAGACAAGTCATAATCTATGATGAACAGATGGGGAGACATAGAGGACTGTGGTTGGTGAAGAGACCTAGGAAGAGCCTAAGGGATTGCATTTGGGGCATGGAATTTTCTAGGCCAAGTCAGGCTGCCTGAGAGTGTAGTCATCTGAGAAGGGCTGTGATTGTGCAGGGCTTTCATGTGAAACCAGGGAAGGATCCTGGTATGGCGCCCAAAGTTTAAGGAACATAAGTCTCTGTATGTATGTGTGTGTACGTGTGCACACATACAGACATTTGACAAAGACAAATGCAGAATTTCTGACAACCCTCCAAGAACCTCAGAAGAATCATGGGTAAGAGAAGAGCCCTGAATTTAAAGCCTTATTCACTTCATGGCACCTCTGCCCGTGTGCACATCCTCTCATGCAAGTTAGGGTCTGACTTAACAAAGGAAAGGGGCACCAGACTTGTCCCCTACATTGAGTCCCTGCTGTGGGAGAGGGAGAGGGAGGAGACAGAAGCAGGTGGGTCAGGGTCAGCTGTCAGAAAAGCTACCAGGATGAAACTGCAATAGGCTTCTGCACAGGGACAGGTTGAAGTTGTTGTTTTGTCACTTACTCGTGTCTGAACCTTTGTGACTCCATGGACTGCAGCACACCAGGCTTCCCTGTCCTTCACCATCTCCCGGAGTTTGCTCAAACTCAAGTCCATTGAGCTGATGATGCCACCCAACCATCTCGTCCTCTGTCGCCCCTCTTCTTCTCCTGCCTTCAATCTTTCCCAGCATTAGGGTCTTTTCCAATGAGTGAGCTCTTTGCATCAGGTGACCCAAATATTGGAGCTGCAGCTTCAGCATCAGTCCTTCCAATGAATATTCAGTGTTGAATTCCTTTATTATTGACTGGTTTAATCTCCTTGCTGTCCAAGGGACTCTCAGGAGTCTTCACCAGCACCACAGTTTCAAAACATCAATTCTTTGGCACTCAGCCTTCTTTAGGTCCAACTCTCACATCTGTACATGACTGCTGGAAAAATCACAGCTGATGTTCATGAAGAGAGAACACCAACCAGACAGGCAGTGGGTCTTCTGTCTCCTCTACTGTAGACAGCAGGATGCTCTCTTGACTCAGGACCTTGGCTTAAAATTAACTTCAACCATAGAAGGGGCTTGTTATCCCCGTTGGGAATTATTATGTGACAGGTATACCTTAGACTCCACAAAGTACAATGCATGTTGAATCCCTTCATGCTTGAACCAGACTGACCTGCTTGAAAGAACAATAGTAGGAACAGCCCTAAGTCAGTTTGGAAAGTGGAGAAATGCTTGTGTCCATGCCCTCACCTTCTGACCCTTGAATTCTTTGCCTACCTTCCAAAGTCCCCAGTGCTCTCAGGCAGCCCTAGCTTTTAGTCACCCCCATCCCAGCCCTTCATCCTACCCTGTTGACAACTGGAATTTGCTGTTAAAACTTTACTTTTCCTAAATAGGTCCCTGAAGTCTAACTCCAATCATCCTGCTGTCCCTATGCAAACATAAGCACCCCAAATCACATCTCCTGCCTTTAGTGACTGGTGAAATAACTACTTTGATAAACATCAATTCAATGAATTTATACTCAGATAGTAAGGGCAGGCCTCATGTACTGGTCTTTCTAGAAGTATTTTCTCACTGAGGAAAAACTCTTTGAGTATTTACTATGTGCCAGACACTGAGTTAGACCCTGGGGGGCAAGGATGGTTAAAAGAGGACCCCTGCCTGGAAGAGTCCCCTCACACAGTGGGAAAAGCAGACACTTAGTACAACTAGAACTAGGCAGTGCACAATCAGAGTATTTGGAAGAAGGAGCTGGGAGAAAGCAAGGAGTGGCTTAAAAGTTGAGAATCTTACATGCTGGCTCCAGCTGGCACAGGAAATCCAATAGGATAAAGAAATCTTAGCATATCCATTAGAAGACTAAAACACCAATCCAGTATGCTAATGCATATATACGGAATTTAGAAAGATGGTAACAATAACCCTGTATGCGAGACAGCAAAAGAGACACAGATGTATAGAACAGTCTTTTGGACTCTGTGGGAGAGGGAGAGGGTGGGATGATTTGGGAGAATGGTATTGAAACGTATACTATCACATAAGAAACGAATCGCCAGTCCAGGTTCGATGCAGGATACAGGATGCTTGGGGCTGGTCCACTGGGCTGACCCAGAGGGATGGTATAGGGAGGGAGGAGGGAGGAGGGTTCAGGACGGGGAACACGTGTACACCTGTGGCGGATTCATGTTGATGTATGGCAAAACCAATACAATATTGTAAAGTAATTAGCCTCCAATTAAAATAAATAAATTTAAATTTAAAAATAATAGTTTAAAAACAAAGAAGACAACCTGTAAAAAGTCTACCTGACCAATCAAGGTGATGACCAGTGTCTTGGGAGGCTTGGCTCACAAGTCTTGAGTATTTTCTGCCCGGGACCAGGTAATCGCTGGTCTCTTCCTGCTCCCAGTTGGGTATAAGCTAGGTTGGAAATATTTCACAGGATCCTAGATGAATGGCAGAAAAAATGACCGCCAATTTAAACTTGAGTCCTACCTTGCTGGAAAACTGCATGGTGAGGCTGGATTTGAGAAAGCCAAAGACAGAGTGACTTGATATTGACAAAGATTCACTTTCTGACAATCCTGTTTCCCTTTAGACCTGCAGTAATATGTATATTAGTGGGAGTTGGTGATGGACAGGGAGGCCTGGCGTGCTGCGATTCATGGGGTCGCAAAGAGTTGGACACGACTGAGCGACTGAACTGAACTGAGCATGCGTGTGTGTTCAGGTATGTCCGACTCTTTGCGACCCCACGAACTGTAGCCTACCAGGCTCCTCCGTCCATGGGATTTTCCAGGCAAGAATACTGGAGTGGGTTGCCATGCCCTTCTGCAGGGGGTGTTCCTGACCCAGGGATTGAATTCACATCTCCAGTGTCTCCTGCACTGCAGGTGGGTTCTTTACCGCTGAGTCACTGGGGAAGCCTGAAGGCTAGCAATACCTGCAATTTTGGAGAGGCTATAAGGATTCGATCCCTGGGTTGGGAAGATCCTTTAGAGGCGGGCATGGCAACCCACTCCAGTATTCTTGCCTGGAAAATCCCATGGACGGAGGAGCCTGGTGGGCTACAGTTCGTGGGGTCGCAAAGAGTAGGACATGACTGAAGTGACTACACACACACACAAATCCATTTGTTCAAGATCCCAGTATCCTGGGGCTAATCCTCACCCTTTCAGCTCTATGAGAAAATGATGGTTGTAAAAGTGACTATCCAGGCAGGGTGTGGTCTCAAGATGCAAAACACTGCAAATTGCTTTGAGAGCATTTTACCATGATGATCCAGATTGAAAGGTGATAGAGCAATTTGGTTTTGCTGAGGGAGGTGATTGTATGAAAGCTAACACCTATGGTAATTCTTTTCAAAGCAGCTTGGAGTGCTGTCTTTGCTCATGTAGATCGCAGATCTGGTCTGGGCATCCAGAACCAATGTCTGGTTACACGAGGCACTTCTCAAGCTTGACATGAGGACAGTTCACAAGATTGCAAATATCTGTATAACCTTGGGTTTCTGACTCTAGGTGCTGTGTTTCTGCAATGGGAGTCTTACATGTTGGAAATGACTGATAATCTCTGGAGGTGCTAAAAGCAGTACTGCCAATATCTAATCTTCAGGGGCCCAAAGAATTGTTTTCACTCCCACTTTCATGTCTGCACAGTTATCTACCCAAGTGTCACCATATGGTGTTTCTGTCCCTGCAAGTCTTCATCAATCCGATTAACACGTTTGACTTGTGTTAAAAGTTCAAAATAAAATCAAATACTGCTAATAACATTTTTAGAGTTTTATATATTTTAATTTTAGGGTATATCTTAAAATTATAATAAAAGCTCTATGACATATAACTTAAAACTTTTTTTCTTAAGAAAATTTGTAGCGTTCTGGGTTTATTATAAACCATTTCTGTCTTCTTTTACTATAAAGAAGTAAAAAAGCTGCAGTTTCCTTCTGTCATGAATTATGTCTTCCAAAAAAAATGTGTTTGAGTCCTTGTTACCTGTGAATGTGACCTTATTTAGAAAGTGGGTCTTGGCAAACGTAATCAAGTTAAGATGAGGTCATACTAGATTGGGGCAGACTCTAGTCCAGTGACTGTTATTCTTTTCTTTGTTTTTTCCTATACTGGGTCTTTGGGCTTCTATTTGTGTGAAGCATGGGCTTAATTGCCCTACAGCCTGTGGGATTTAGTTCCCCCACCAGGGATCGAACCCACATCCCCTGCATTGGAAGGGAGATTCTTAACCACTAGACCACCAGGGAAGTCTCATGGTGTTCTTATAAGAAGGAGGACATTTGGATGGACACACAGACTCACAAGAAGAACCACCTGAGACAATGAAGACAGGATTGGTGGCGTGCTGCCACAAATCAAGGGATGTCAAAGTCGCTGGCAACCCCTGGAAGCTACAAAGGCGAGGAAAGATCCTCCTCTAGAAACTTCTAAGGGAGCATAACTGTACAGACACCTTGAATTGGGACTGCAAGCCTCCAGAACTGTAAGAGAACACATTTATATTGTTTCAAGCCATCCAGCTTGTGGTACTTTATTGTGGCAGCCCTAGGACCTGATACATCTTGCTTGTCTGACACTCGTGTATTAGGTGTTGGGTCTCTAATACAGTGTTTGCCTTCGAAGGGCTTGTGAATACCTATGCTTATTTCTGAGTCGAGTAAGTTGAATTGTACAAGTAACATCTTATCACATGGGATGCACAGAATTCCAGAGATCAGCAGCCAGAAGTCTCAGTTTGGGGGCTTTAGTGAAACAGCCTAAAGGGTGGGCTAGAGAGGAGTGCAATGCTGTTTATTATAAAAGATTCAGAACTCAGTCTCCCAGACTTGTGCCGCTGTGTTGTTAATAATTTGGGGATTTCCACTACAAGGAATCTGATCAGTTTGAGAAATCTGTGAAGGATGCAAGTTCAAGTAAGTGACACCAACAAATGTGTCTCGTTGATTTGACCATGGTTTCATGTGTTCTGTAAAGAAGATGGTGACATTTGATATGGTTTTATTGTTTATAATTTGTGGTTTGTAAGTTTCATCAAGTGGGAAGTTAGGGCAGGCTATCACTAGATTGCAGGTGGCTCCTGTCTCACAGTTGAAATAATAAACCATGTGTTTTGTTCAAGGTTTATATTATAACCATATCTTATTTTAATTTTTCCCCAAGTTAGTCATTATTAAAACAGACACAAATGCTGATTATAAAATAGCAGAGTGGACAATCTTACAGTAGGATCTGAGAAAATAAGCTCCCCTAAATTTGACCTTTTTGTATAATGAATTCCCAAGAATTATCCACTTATTTAAGTCTCAATCTTGACTCTGTTTTTTTAACCTGTAAAAGGTAAAGTGAAAGATAGGTGAATAACTGGCTCATCTGCCCCATCCCAAACCTAATCTCTCAGAACTCTTTATTATTTAATAGCAGCAACTTTTAGTTCGAGTTGTCAAGCTAGAAACTTTTAGAGCAACTGATTCTCCCCTCTGACACTGCTCCTGTCTAACTGATCACCATATCAAGCTTACCTACCACATCTACCAACCATTCCCTGGAAAAGGCACACACCATCTGATCTGCCTCAAGAGTGATGGCTCTGTGGTTCCTAAGTCGAGGTGATGTGGAAGAAACGAATTCTAGAATGGCCCGAAACAGATGCTGGAGCAGTCAGCCTGAAGTGGAGTAACTGAAGAAAGAAGAGTTTGTTATTTTAAGTCATGGGCAAATCCTTTTTAGAAGCAGATGAGTGTTCATTTAAAGTAAGATGGTTGTGGAGAATGAAATGGTAACCCACTCCAGGATTCTTGCCTGGGAAATCCTGTGGACAGAGGAGCCTGGCAGATTACAGTCCATGGGGTCGCTAAGTCAGCCAAGACTTAGCAACTAAACAAAACAACAACATTCAAAATGTGAGATATTTTTCAAAATGTAAAATGTTCATGGACTTTAACTCAGCAATTTAGCTTCCAGGAATATCCTATGACTATTACAACTAGTGCTTGTAAGAAATGACACATATAAAAAGTTTTTCATGGCAGAATTGTCTGTGATAGCAAAAGATTAAAACAACCTGAACATACATTGGTTTGACATTGATAGAAGAAGGATGATGCAAACATACAAAATAATATTATACAGCTATGGAAAATAATTGGCAGATCCAAATGCACAGATGTGGCAGAATCTCCAAAATCTACTGTTAAGTGAAAAGATGTAAGGCAGTGTCTATAATGTTCTACAAAAACATATATACATACAAACACACTCATGGTTACAAGTGGTATTTACAGGCACACACACAAAAGTTCTAACCTGTGTATTTTAAAGCATGTATCTAGACAGATAGATATTTGAAATAATCATCATCTTCTGAAAAAAAAAAATTGGGTATCGAAGAGGCAGGACCATAGAAAACTTGCTTTTTACTATATACCCATGGCTCAGTGGTAAAGAACCCGCCTGCCAATGCAGGAAACATGGGTTTAGTCCCTGGGTTGGGAAGATCCCCTGGAGGAGGAAGTGGCAACCCACTTTCTTGTCTGGGAAATCCCATGGACAGAGGAGCCTGATGGACTATAGTTCATGGGGTCACAAAAGAGTCAGATATGACTTAGTGACTAAACAGCAACAACAACTATTCTTTAACCTTTTAAATTTGGATGTTGTGCATGTGACTACTTGAAAATAAGTTGATTAAAGTAACTACAGAAAGCAGAAAAAACAATAAAGCAAGTTGGCCGCTGCATTGTGACGCATGTGTGCACAGTGCTCTTGTGTCTGTTCTAGACCCCTGGGCCCAGGTGGAGGGGAGGGCTAGACTTGGAGGACTCGGGAGGGGAGTGGACCACCCAGCCACAAAGAGAGAAGCAAGTGCAGCTCCCCGCTCCCGTGCTCAGTGCACCTTGTATGGTGGAGGGGGAACACCCGATGGAGTGAAAGATGGCTCCCCTGCGAGGAGAGCTCCACAAAGCCTGGTAAGTGGAGGCATTCTCTGCCCCCAGGAGGAAACAGTGGCCCTGCCTGGGGTCTGGCCTGGACTCTGTGGTCACACAGCATAACTAGGGGAAGCCTTGATAAAAGTCGAGGTGCCCATGGTAGCACTTCTTGCTCAAGCTTATTGTTGTTGGTCCATCGCTAAGCTGTGTTCCAGTCTTTGTGACCCCACGGACTGCAGTACCCAGGCTTCCCTGTCCTTCACCATCTCCTGGAGTTTGCTCAAACTCATGTCCATTGAGGTGGCGATGCTCAAGCTTGAGTGAGTTTCTATTGTATCATCCACAACTGAAAAGTTCTGCAACAAATGGGGCACAGCAGACTTGGGACATTCCTGGCACCAGGCGAGTTCACCAAGCTAACTCAGGGAGCAGGCAGATGGGTGATGCCAACCTGGCTCCAACCCTACCTTCGGTGGTCTGGAACATCAGTACAGTGTGGGGCGCCTCTGCAGGCCAGTAGGCGCTGAATTCATCTCTTTTTATTAACTGTTCAGTAGACCTTGGGCTGCAGCACATTTCGCAGAGAATCCGGGCTGAGATAAGACCATTTCAGCCTAACACTTTTATTGGAATGAACAACTGCTCTAAAGCTTATAAGTGAACCTCAGTGGACCCTTTGCCACTCTTTTGAAGACCTGGCATCTTTTCCCAATGGTACCATATGTTGGCAGATGGCCTATAGTGGAGTCATTTTTATTCTGTAGGATAATGGTTACCTAATGCTGGCCTGTGGAAAGTCCCATCCTGCAACTAAGTTACTGATACTCCATGGGGACTAAAATAGAGACTGTGAAGAGGGTTTCTCCTTTAAGGTCAATGTATTCACTTAGTCTAGGTTATATCTTTTGTATATGCTCAGGAGTTTGAAAATGCCCTTTCTAACTGAATCTAAGTGTGAGTAAACAGACAAATCCAGAATGTGGAACACTCTACAAGACAACCTGCCTGGATTCTTCAAAAGAGTCAGCATAGTGAAAAACAAATAACTTTTTAAAAACACATGGTGGGGGGGATTGTTCCAGATTTAAAAAATACCAGAGAGATGTAACAATTAAATGCAATGTATAGGATAGGATTGAATCTTGGATAGGGGAAAGAAAAGTCTTTTAATATAAAGGAGATTTTGGAAACAACTGGGGAAATCTGAATATGAATTGCTGATTAGATGATATTGAGCTCAGGCTAATTTTCTTAGGTGGAACAATGGTATAAAGCCTACTTACCATATCTACCAATCATACTCTGAAAAAGGCATGCACCATCTGGTCTGCCTCAGGTGTGAAGGTTCCATGGTTCTTAAGCTGAGGTGGTGGAGAAAGTGTGGTTGTTTTGGAAAATTTTTTGTTTTGGAGCATGACAGAGTATTTAGGGGTGAAGTGTCATGGTGTCTTCAACTTTCAAGTGGTTCCACAGGAAGAAAAGTTAGCAAGCATGCCAAGTCACTTCAGTCATGTCCAACTCTTTGCAACCCTACGGACCATAACCCGCCAAGTTGCTCTGTCCATGGGATTCTCTGGGCAAGAATACTGGAGAAAGTTGTGATGCCCTCCTCCAGGGGTCTTTCCGACCCAGGGGTTGGACCTGCGTCTCTTTTGTCTCCTGCATTGGGAGATGGGTTCTTTATCACCAGCACCACCTGGGAAGTCCAGAAACCAAGCAAGTGTGGCCAAATGTAAACAATTTGTGAAAATGGGTAAAAGGAATATGGCTATTCACTGTGATATTATTTCAGTTTTTCAATAGGACTGAAATATTTCGAAATAAAACTCAGAAAGTAAGGTTCAATTTTTCTCTTTTTTTTGACTTTTTTTCTAGTAATTTTATTTATTGATTTATTTTTACTTTACAATATTGTATTGGTTTGCCATACATCAACATGAATCCACCACGGGTATACACATGTTCCCCATCCTGAATCCCCCTCCCACCTCCCTCCCCCTATCATCCCTCTGGGTCATCCCAATGCACCAGCACCAAGCATCCTGTATCCTGATATTTTATTGGTACCATAAATTTGGACTGTACTCCCTTGCATGATGTAAATAATTTAATATGAAAGTATGTTAGAAACACGCAGTTCAAAAATCCCCTTCCTTTACGAAATGATAGTCACAGGTGATAGCTGCTTTGTATTAATTTCCAAAATAAAGAATTGGGATATGAAAGAAAGTAAAAAAAAAAAATTGTCTAGAGAGTGCCCCAGTGCATGGTTTGTGCTATACAGAGGTCTCCAGCATTCTTCATGTATGACACATGCAGAAAATGGTAATAATCTCATGGCCAATGGGATGAGGCTGCCAGTGTCTGAAGACGACAAGTGTAGAAACTCTGGCTACCCCCAGGATGAAGGGGCCACTGTCTTGGCACACCCATGAGCCATCTGGACACACAAGTGTACCATTGCTCACAGATTGGGAAACTCCGCTTTGATGCACAAAAGTTCTATGGACTGTTTTAGACATGACTTGAAAGGTTTGTGCTGAGTGCGCCAAATGTGAAGTCAAGTGGGCCTTAGAAAGCATCACTACGAACAAAGCTAGTGGAGGTGATGGAATTCCAGTTGAGCTGTTTCAAATCCTGAAAGATGATGCTGTGAAAGTGCTGCACTCAATATGCCAGCAAGTTTGGAAAACTCAGCAGTGGCCACAGGACTGGAAAAGGTCAGTTTTCATTCCAATCCCAGAGAAAGGCAATGCCAAAGAATGCTCAAACTACAGCACAATTACAATCATCTCACATGCTAGTAAAGTAATGCTCAAAATTCTCCAAGCCAGGCTTCAGCAATACGTGAACCAAGAACTCCCTGATGTTTAAGCTGGTTTTAGAAAAGGCAGAGGAACCAGAGATCAAATTGCCAACATCCGCTGGATCATGGAAAAAGCAAGAGAGTTCCAGAAAAACATTTATTTCTGCTTTATTGACTATGCCAAAGCCTTTGACTGTGTGGATCACAATAAACTGTGGAAAATTCTGAAAGAGGTGGGAATACCAGACCACCTGACCTGCCTCTTGAGAAACCTGTATGAAAGGAGTACGTCAAGGCTCTACATTGTCACCGTGCTTATTTAACTTCTATGCAGAGTACATCANAGCTGAAACTCCAGTACTTTGGCCACCTCATGCGAAGAGTTGACTCATTGGAAAAGACTCTGATGCTGGGAGGGATTGGGGGCAGGAGGAGAAGGGGATGACCCAGGATGAGATGGCTGGATGGCATCACGGACTCGATGGACATGAGTCTGAGTGAACTCCGGGAGATGGTGATGGACAGGGAGGCCTGGCATGCTGCGATTTATGGGGTCACAAAGAGTCGGACACGACTGAGCGACTGAACTTAACTGAACTGAACTGAAAGGTTTGCTTGAGAAACGCTGGCTAGTGCATGTCCCACACACTGTGGATTCTACTTATGATACTATGAATGAGGTTGAGGTTTCACTGCATATTTGTGATAGCACTAAATACCAGTGCTGTGACCTATCTCTCTAACACGCTTCCATCTGTATCATCACTCATTGCAACACTTGTTATGATGGATCTTGAGTTGTCACAAGGTTAACAACGAGGCAAACTCCTACAGGAGCATATGGAGCAAACTCAGGGGCTAATGTTCTGTCTCCAGCTTTGTGATTCAGTCCAGCCTAAATGGATTGAGATAGGCAAGAAATGAATCTGAAAACAGACGCCTAGAAAGGAAAAGTTAGCCTCGCTTAATTCAAACCTTGCTGCTAAATTGCTTCAGTCGTGTCCGACTCTGTGCAACCCCACAGATGGCAGCCCACCAGGCTCCCCCGTCTCTGGGCTTCTCCAGGCAAGAACACTGGAGTGGGTTGCCATTTCCTTCTCCAATGCATGGAAGTGAAAAGTGAAAGTGAAGCCGCTCAGTCATGTCCGACTCTTGGCAACCCCAAGGACTGAAGCCTACCAAGTTCCTCCCATGGGATTTTCTAGGCAAGGGTACTGGAGTGGGTTGCCATTGCCTTCTCCCTCAGACCTTGCTAATGAAGTAATATTTTGTGTTTAAAGCTCAAAATTCTGAAGTTCTAACTAGTTAATTTAAACTTAAATTTCTATATTAGGAGGCTGTTTTAATGAAGGGGGATATGTACTAACTAACTTTATAAGACTAGTTTCTTAACCATCCTGGTGCCTGATGACTCAGAAAAAGATGCATGGTTTTCGTCCTCAAGAGATTCTATTTTGATTGGTCTGGCAGCCTATTTTTCAAACCCTTTTCACCCAGGTGATTCTAATGTGCCACCAAATACTGATGCCTAGCATCAAGATGATGGTAAAAAAACTGAGAGGGCTTCCCTGGTGGCTCAGTGGTAAAGAATCTGCCTGCCAGTTCAGGAGACACGGGTTTGATCCCTGGGTTGGGAAGATCCCCTGGAGAAGGAAATGGCAACCCACTCCAGTATTCTTGTCTGGGAAATCCCATGGACAGAGGAGCCTGGTGGGCTATAGTCCACAGAGTTGCAAAGAGTTGGACATGACTTAGCCACTGAACAGCAACAAAAAACTGAGAAACGTAAAGTGTTTTACAAATATGAGACATTAGCTTTATTATGTAACTACAATACTTTCCTTTCTGTCTTCTCCCAATTTCCCAACATGGTTAACTCAGTGTATTTGGAGTAGAGTTGTTCTATTGTTTTTCTGGAATCCCTGTGGTCTTATTCTTTCTAGTGCCCGGCAAAGACCCACATGCCCTTGGTTGGCATAAAAGAGGTAACGAGAGAGTAACACCATGAATATATGTGAGTGTGCTACTGATTAAAAGTGTGCTTTCTCTCGCAAGCCAAATAATGTTGTTTTGTGTCATTTATTGGTCTTGATTAACCATAGATTTTCTTCCTTCCATTAACGTGGGCATCTCAGACTTCTTTGCATTGACTGAGTGTCTGCACTGAGTGGAAGGTAGATATAGAAAATCAAGTAGTTGGGTCATTGTTTAATTCCAGACTCATGTACAACTGTATATTTCTTAAGACAAACTTGTTAGCCAATAAAAACATGGAAATAAGATGATTTATAGCCAAGGATAAAAGTGTGCCTTGCTGAGATCTGCAAGATTGGCTAATATGATCCTGCTTAGTCACGTCAGTCATGTACGACCCACCAGGCTCCCCCGTCCCTGGGATTCTCCAGGCAAGAACACTGGAGTGGGTTGCCATTTCCTTCTCCAATGCATGGAAGTGAAAAGTGAAGGTGAAGTCACTCAGTCGTGTCCAACTCTGTGCGACTCCATGGACTGCAGCCTACCAGGCTCCTTCATCCATGGGATTCTCCAGGCAAGAGTACTGGAGTGGGGTGCCATTGCCTTCTCCAAGTATGACCCTAGAGAAGTAAAAATCACACAGGCTCAAACATTCTAGTGAAGATAATGATGATATTTACTATCTCTCAGACCCTGTTCTAAGTGCTTTTTACTCATGAACTCATTTAACCTTCACAGCACCTCTGTGGGTTAGACACTATCATTTACATCTCCATTTTACAGATGAGGAACCTGAGAATAGATTCATTCTAGACTTGATTTCACCACTAATTAGCTATGTGAGTTTGGTTATGTTAATTCATCGATGAGGTTCTGTTTTCTGGTTGGGTTAATGAGTTTCTAAGATTCTTTCTGCTTGATGGTTCAGTAAATTTGTGAGTTATAAATTCCTAATTTGGTGCAGAGATTTGTTCTTTCTGTCCCTGCATAGAGTAGAAATGAGTAAGAAAATGATGAAAATGACGGTAGTAGTATCAGTTGAGCCATGGCACCTCAGGGTAAGTAATTGCTATATTTTGTAATATTTCATAAATACTGATCAAACAACTGCTAGTATACTTATGATTCAAAGAATGATACTTATGCTAATACATCTGACAATGATGCAGCTACGTAGTTAAGACTTTCCATTCTCCTTTCAAACTTGAAAGTGTGGACAGTGAGATTGAGATATAGGTAGTTAAAATACCCAAGAAACTTAAGAGGACTGAAGTATGCTCTTTTACTCCAAATGGCTAGAGGATTAACGGGCAGTATTCTTCTCTGGGGTGACTTACTCATTCCAGAGAAAAAACATCCTGAAGGGGAGGCTATATGCAATGAAAGCCAATTTTAAAATCATTCAGGTCTTTTTTCTGCTTTACCATTGGAACCTTGAAATGTATGATTTTCTATTCTCTATCTGAAAATCTGGGTGTTCTCATGGCCATGTATTAAAAATTTATGAAAAAGAGGACAGATAGATGGTGGAAAATATTCTCAGCTGTGTATGTCTACCTGGCACTTCTAACATTCTATTCGCCATGAAACTATGAAGTTTATGGATTCCTCCAAGTATTCCAATGACTCACATCAATGAAGGTGGTAAATATGTTGGGTCAAAACATCGGAAACATCTTTGTCAGCAGGGAACAGAAGTTATATTAATTAAAATGTTTTGAGAAGGTACAGGGTACACTCCCAGCAAGTCATGAAACTATTTTAATCCTAATTAAGGATGTTCCCTCTTGGCATCTAGTAACATGGGAAATTAGAATAAAAAAGTGTGCGGCATATCTAGAAGTAGAGTCAGTGGATTTAAGCTGAATCCCCCCAAGCTAGGAACAGGGCATATTTTGATAGAAAACCACTATCTTATTAATTGATGTTTATTCAACTTTCTTTCCATGTTCAGAGTTGATTAGGGAAAGGTAGAGAGCAAAAAGGTCAGAAACAGGTAAAATTTGAGTAGAAGAGTGAAGGGCTTGAGCTACTGAGAAATAGTCAGTGACCTTAGGAGGGAGAAATGTTATGGAATGGAGGGTGTCTCCCACTATAGGATCACTGGCCTACTCTGACACCGTTGTCCATGTGGGTCCAAGAGCCTTAGCATCCAGACCTTTGGGAAGAAGTGATGTCACCAGGATTTTCAGCCTATGACCTAGATAAATTCTTCTATTTTAGGATGATTTGGTGATTCACCGTGAAAGCTTAGTATTTTTTTGCAGGGATTCTGAAAACCTAATAAAGCTATTGGGGCATTTCCTCACTGTACCTCATCATGTGTATAGACTGAGTATACATATTTGGAGGTAATCATGAGCTGATATCTCTGTTGTCAGGAACATCATCATTAATACTTTCAAGCATTAATGCATAGATGGAACTTTTATCACTGCAAAGTGTGAGTTAAATAATCCAGGCTGAAAAAAGAGGAGGTAGCATTGTGTTATCTGGACCTCACATTTCTGGTAAAGCATCAGTTTTCAAATGACAACATCTAGGCTCATCCTTCTCACTTGAAAATGATTTGAGAGGCACGAACGTGGGTTAACATTCAGAGATAGAGCGTTTGTGCTCCTTAAAAAAGGCTTTCCTGAATGGGAAAAGAGAAAAACATTACTTTTTGATTTGTGGTGATACAGAATAATGATTTTGTGAGTTTGAAGATACTTCTTTTTTCAACTTTAAAGCTGAAAGAGCATTCTTATTCATTGAATGGTTTCTGTTGGTACTGGTAGAATTGACCTTTGAGAGCGGGAGGAGAAACTAGCTTCTGGTCAGAGGACAAGCTCCTAAGCTTGCTTAGTTCTACCAGGAAGGAGTAAACACAGTAGTTCTGGCCCTACCACCCATGTGTACCCTTGGTTAGTACTCTGTAGAGCAGAACCCACAAACTGGGAGTGTATGACATTCACATTAATCCACACGTGTAACTCTGTCAGTTACAACACCACTAAAAGGCAGCCTAATAGAACATTATGCCACAGATGACTCTAATCGGCACAACATATTGGTTTTTGAGCATTCTCAATTTGTTTATCAGGACAAAGTTGATTCTTTTTTAATGACTTCGCCAGTTTATTGTTGTGTTCCATGGCTTTTGCAATATTTTCTTCTACATGGTTTTACCTTGTGTGGGAAAGGCCCTACCACAATTAATGTTGAACCGGTTATCACAAACTGGTTTAATAGGATCAAGACGACACGGACCGACTTGAATGCTGTTAGATACAAAAGTTGTGGCAGCAAAAGATGGATAGATAGATGTAAAAATTGTTGTAAGGGGGATTTTTGCCTGGATTCAGTCTAAATACATATCAAAAAATTGTAAAATAGAATCTACCAGCTAAAACTAATGAGCACAAAACTGCATTGATTTGGCCCAGGGTGGACAAATAGAACATCTGGCATATTTGGCACCAATGACACAGCTGGCATTGTTGGAAACGTTTCTGCAGAAGGTACAGATGCAGAAATGGGAGAATTGGTACAAACAGTGCAGATGGAACAGTTGGAACAGATGACAGTGGGCAGAGCTGGCGATGCTGGCACAGGTGTCGTAACCTCAACAGCTGGCACAAGTTGTGACAATCCTGGGATTTCTTAGTACAAGGCACATGTTCATTTTGGCTTTGGCTGCAGAGAGATAAGAGCATTTTATAATTAGTAAATGTGCCATTTAAAAAAGAACTTTTCCCCCCCATCCTTAAGGACATCCGCCTCCAACTGTTAAAGCGTGGAATGTGCAGCTTTTTTTTCAAATTAGAATTTCCCTGAGAAAACCATAATTGATAAATACAGATTTCAAAGAAGAGCCAATTAGAAAATGTTGTTCTGATATAGATAAAATTTATGAATGGAATTTCTTCATAGGAGCTTTGTGAGAAATAAAGGTCAAATTCTTGGAGATAAAAATGCACTTTGCATTTAAACCAAAATTTGTTATCAAACTGGAGGGTTATTTGTATCTGAAATATAATGACTATTTCCCAATGATATGAAATTTCCTGCAGAATCACACTTGAAGACATGGTACAGAATTGGAAAACTGTCTACAGAACAGGTTGGGAAAGGAGAAAAAAAAATGCTGGAATACATAATATGGAGAAATCATGATACTGCCACTTTCAAATACCAATGGGACTTGGCTCTAATCTCATCTAAAATGCTATAATTTGGACTCAAATTAAAAATACAATATAGTCGAATCTTTTGGGTAATGACATTTAACCTCAGCTAAAAAGTTGAGAGAACAAAGCAACTTGTTTGTTGGTAGCTAGAAATCACTGTTCTTTTTTAATATTTTTATTGTAACAAAGGTCTGTTCATATTATGGTAAAGCCACAAACTGTTACCTACTTATAAAATAATAACATAACAAAGGGTTAAGAAACGGGTTCTTAAATCTATATGAACAGTTTCCTGAACATAGTATAAGTTCTTATAGAATGTTTTCAACAAGAACATTCTATAAATTCTTATTGAATAAATGAAATAGCAATATTCAGAATTTTTTCAAAAATCAATGATTGCCTTCCATATTAACCACTAATTTTCTACTAGGAACAAACAAAGAGCATGAGGTCTCAGTTCTCCCTACAGCCTCAAACTTGACACGTAGATTTTAGTCAACTTCCTTCTCACAATGTGAACCATAGATGAAAAAGTTTAGTTGGGTGGCATCCACTCTGTGTCCTCAAGTAAATCCAAAATCCTTTTGGTTTCCCAGTTTACCTTGAACTAAAAATCAATATCATCAGCTTCTATTGATAATCAATATAATGCCGTGAATGCTTTATATGTTTTGAGACTTTTGAAAACTACAGTGAGGGTTATTTACTTCTCATTGGATATCAAGTTCTTGACCATTAAAACAGACTGTTGTTGTTTCCAGATGGTTCTAAACATTGCACCTATATTTAATAAAGAAACTGTGTAAACTTGTTTAAATGTTTGATTTCAATTTCTCCTTTACTTTTACTTTGTATAACCTCATTTTGAACCCAACTCAACTATTCTTATTATTCAGAACTTTAATTCTATCACTTACCTTTAGTTCATTTTTTTAACTGAGATGACAAAAAATGTTTCTGATTAAAACTGATGAAGTACCTTAATTTGTTAACTGTGCTTTTGTGACAGTGCAACGAAGAGACAGAAGAGGAGGTAAGAGGGCTTACTATCCTTTCAAGACACAAAAATGATGGTTTTTGTGGCTGAAACTCAGATGAACGTTGTTTTTAGTCAGTAAATGCTTTATGAAAAGTGATCAACTTATTTTTGAAATAAAAGCCTGGATATTTCCAGGCTTTGGCATTTGAGGGGTCGGCAAAAGTTTTTCTGAAAGATGAAGATGAGGATGAGTCATCCTTTTGAGCCTCTGCCTTTCCCAGGAATTAAATGAAAATGAAACATGAAAAATGCAATCTGCTGCAGCAATGTGATTCTTCTATCATTGTCCCAGCCACTATCTATTTCTAAGCACATTGAACTTTCCGATTCACTGGCGTCTCCTCTTATGTAAATATCCCTTTCCTTCTCTAACTCCAAGACATCAGCACTTGCTTTCCTTCCATCCTTCAAACAGTTGCTCTACATTATGCCTCTCTTCTGTCCCTGGGGCAGCTTCTTGTCTCTGCACATGGCAACCTGGGATATATATTTTTTCCTAGGCTTAAAAAAAAATCCATTATGTTGGAGAGGTGGTGAACAAAAAGAAAGCACATCATCTAAAATAAAAAACCATTTAGAATGTTAAACAGAAATTCCAGAGAAAATTATATATCAATGTCAAGAATTGAGAAATTTTTATATTCAACCATCACCTTCTTCCACTTTTCCTGCATTCATTTTCCTTGTGCATCAACTACATGTCCCTGACCAGACCTCAGCCCCAGCTGCTCTTAGGGGTCATGAGCATCAGCTGCTGCAGTAAGTACAGTACCAAGGTTTTTTTTTTTTTTTTTTCTGTGAGAAGACAGTGTTTTCTCTCCCTAGCCCCATCACAGAAGGTTGTGTTCTACTGATCAAGATGCAATGACGCGACTGTATAATGACCCACTCTGTTCAGTCTGTTGGAATTGGGTAAGGAGAGGACAGACAGCTAAATATTAGTGGCATTTTTTTGGGGGGGAACACAAGAGTAGGTCTGTATGGAGACTGTTGGGCTATTTTTTCATTGCAGTTTAGAAATGAGCTTACTTTTGGTGATTTGTGATCTAGAACTTTCAGACCAGCCAAGAAGCTACAGTCTAGTCCCCAAGACTATTGTGCTGGTATCTATCATTGAGTTATATGGATTAATAATTCACTGAAGTATGGATCACTTCCTTTTAAAAAAGTGTTTTAATATGAGAAACATAAGCCATACAAAAGAAGTAAACAGTCTAGAATACTGAGATCTCAGGTACCCATTACCCAGACTTAACAATTACTAATATTGTCAATTTTAACACAATGACGCTCATGTAATAACTATTTCTTCAGTATTGTCTAATTTCTAGTCTCTTTAAGGTCCCCTGCTTATGTCAAGGATGTTTATGCAGTTAGTTTGTTCCAATAAGAACCCAAACAAGGTTCTGATTATGTCTCTTAAGTTTGTTTTATTCTCTCCTTTTCATTTCATTGATTAGTGAGATAAATGAGATCAATCGTCTTTAGAATGTTCTGAGCCTGAATTTGTATCCTCTGTCTTTGTATTTCCTGTAAACTAGTGTTTAGAGCTCTAAGCTTGATTGGACTCAGGTTCAAGTTTTTGGAACATTTCATAATTTGTGTTTCCCCTACAATATCTCCCATCAGGAAGCTCCCATAAACCTCTTATCCTTATCTGTCAGAGGGCAGACAGAATGAAAACCACAATCACAGAAAACTAATCAAACTGATAACATGGACCACAGCTTTGTCTAACTCAATGAAACTATGAGGCATGCTGTGTAGGGCCACCCAAAATGGATGGGTCATGGTGGAGAGTTCTGACAAAATGTGGTCTGCTGGAGGAGGGAATGGCAAACCACTTAAGTATTCTTGCCTTGAGAACCCCATGAACAGTATGAAAAGGCAAAAAGCTATGACACTGAAAGATGAACTCCCCAGGTCTGTAGGTGCCCAATATGTTACTGGAGAAGAGTCGAGAAATAACTCCAGAAAGAATGAAGAGACAGAGCCAAAGCGGAAACAACACCCAGCTGTGGATGTGACTGGTGATGGAAGTAAAGTTCAATGCTGTAAAGAACAATATTGCATAAGAACCTGGAATGTTAGGTCCATGAATCAAGGTAAATTTAAAGTGGTCAAACAATAGATGGCAAGAGTGAACATCGACATTTCAGGAATCAGTGAACTAAAATGGACCGGAATGGGCGAATTTAATTCAGATGACCATTATATCTACTACTGTGGGAAAGAATCCCTTAGAAGAAATGGAGTAGCCCTCATAGTCAACAAAAGAGTCTGAAATGCAGTGCACCCAATTGCAATTGAGTGCAATCTCAAAAATGACAGAATGATCTGTGTTTGTTTCCAAGGCAAACCATTCAACCACAGTAATCTAAGTCTATGAAGGAAATGGCAACCCACACCAGTATTCTTGCCTGGAGAATCCCATGGACAGAGGAGCCTGACAGGCTACAGTCCATGGGGTCACAAGAGTCAGACACCAACAGGTAGTGCTGAAGAAGCTGAAGTTGAACAGTTCTATGAAGACCTACAAGACTTTCTAGAGCTAACAACCCCCCCCCCCAAAAGATGTCTTTTTCATTATAGGGGACTGGAATGCAAAAGTAGGAAGTCAAGAGATACCTGGAGTAACAGGCAAGTTTAGCCCTGGAGTGCAAATGAAGCAGGACAAAGGCTAATGGAGTTTTGTCAAGAGAACCCACTGGTCATAGCAAACATCCTCTTCCAACAACACAAGAGATGACTCTACACAGGGACATCCCCAGATGGTCGACACAAAAATCAGATTGATTATATTCTTTGCAGCCAAAGATGGAGAAGCTCTATATAGTCAACAAAAACAAGACCGGGAGTGACTGTGGCTGAGATCATGAACTCCTTATTGCCAAATTCAGACTTAAATTGAAGAAAGTAGGGAAAACCACTGCATCATTCAGTTATGACCCAAATCAAATCCCTTAAGACTGTACAGTGGAAGTGACAAACAGATTCAAGGGATTAGATCTGATAGAGTGCCTGAAGAACTAAGGATGGAGGTTCATGACATTGTACAGGAGGCAGCGATCAAGACCATCCCCAAGAAAAAGAAGTGCAAAATGGCAAAATGGTTGTCTGATGGGGCCTTACAAATAGCAGAGAAAAGAAGAGATGCTAAAGGCAAAGGAGAAAAGGAAAGAGATACCCATTTTAATGTAGAGTTCCAAAGAATAGCAAGGAGAGATAAGAAAGCCTTCCTCAGCGATCAATGTAAAGAAATAGAGGGAAACAACAGAATGGGAAAGACTAGAGATCTCTTCAAGAAAATTAGAGATACCAAGGGAACATTTCATGCAAAGATGGGCTCAGTTAAGGACAGAAATGGTAGGGACCTAACAGAAGCAGAAGATATTAAGAAGAGGTGGCAAGAATAAGAAAAACTATCCAAAAGAGATCCTCATGACCCAGATAATCATAATGGTGTTATCACTCACCTAGAGCCAGGCATCCTGGAATGTGAAGTCAAGTGGACCTTAGGAAGCATCATGACAAACAAAGCTAACGGAGGTGATGGAATATCAGTGGAGCTGTTTCAAATCCTGAAAGATGATGCTGTGAAAGTGCTGCACTGAATATGCCAGAAAATTTGGAAAACTCAGCAGTGGCCACAGGACTGGAAAAGGCCAGTTTTCATTCCAATCCCCAAAAAAAGGCCATGCCAAAGAATGTTAAAACTACTGCACAATTGGAGTCATCTCACATGCTAGCAAAGTGATGCTCAAAATTCTCCAAGCCAGGCTTTAACCGTACACGAACTGTAAACTTCCAGATGTTCAAGGTGGATTTAGAAAAGGCAGAGGAACCAGGGATCAAATTGTCAACATCTGTTGCATTATCAAAAAAAACAAGAGAGTGCCAGCAAAACATCTACTTCCGCTTTATTGACCACGCCAAAGCCTTTGACTGTATAGATCACAACAAACTGTGGAAAATTCTTCGGGAGATGGGAATACCAAACCATCTTACTTGCCTCTTGAGAAATCTGTATGCAGGTCAAAAGCGACAGTTAGAACTGGGTATGGAACAACAGACTGGTTCCAAATAGGGAAAGGAGTACATCAAGGCTGTATATTGTCACCCTGCTTATTTAACTTATATGCAGAGTACATCAGGAGATACGCTGGGCTGGATGAAGCACAAGCTGGGATCAAGATTGCCAGGAGAAATATCAGTAACTTCAGATATGTGATGACACCACCCTTATGGCAGAAAGCAAAGAAGAACTAATGAGCCTCTTGATGAAAGTGAAAGAGGAGAGTGAAAAAGTTGGCTTAAAGCTCAGCATTCAGAAAACTAAGACCATGGCATCCAGTCCCATCACTTCATGGCAAATAGATGGGTAAAAAATGGAAACAGTGACAGACTTTATTACTTTGGGCTCCAAAATCACTGCAGATGGTGATTGCAGCCATGAAATTAAAAGAAGTCTGCTCCTTGGAAGAAAAGCTATGACCGGGATAAATAGCATACTAAAAAGCAGAGACATTACTTTGCCAACAAAGATCCGTCTAGTCAAAGCTATGGTTTTTCCAGTAGTCATGTATGGATGTGAGAGTTGGACTGTAAAGAAAAGCTGAGTGCCGAAGAATTGATGCTTTTGAACTGTGGTGTTGGAGAAAACTCTTGAGAGTCCCTTGGACTGCAAAGAGATCCAACCAGTCCATCCTAAAGGAAATAAGTCCTGAATATTCATTGGAAGGACTGATGTGAATCTGAAACTCCAGTACTTTGGCCACCTGATGTGAAGAACTGACTCACTGGAAAAGACCCTGATTCTGGGAAATATTGAAGGTGGGAAGAGAAGGGGTTGACAGACAATGAGATGGTTGGATGGCATCACTGACTCAATGGACATGAGTTTGAGTAAGCTCCAGGAGTTGGTGATGGACCGGGAATCCTGGAGTGTTGCAGTCCATGAGTTCACAAAGAGTCAGACATGACTGAATGACTGAACTAAACTGATATGGAATATATATTATATATATATAAATATAAAATATTTATTTTTCTCTGACTCCACTTTGAATAACAGGCTCTAGGTTCATCCACCTCACTAGAACCGACTCAAATGCATTACTTTTTATGGCTGAGTAATATTGCATTGAATATATGTACCACAACTTCTTTATCCATTCATTTGTCAATGGACATCTAGGTTGCTTTCAAGTCCTAGCTATTGTAAATAGTGCTGCAATGAAGATAGTGTATATACTCTTGATCCTTAAGACTGTATTCATCTATTGTCAAGCTCCTTTTCATTTATCAATATATCTTTATCTTTGTACAATTTCCAGAGAGTCCTGCAATTGTTAACAAAAATTCTTTGATATTAATTTATTGTGCATGCTCAGTCCCTTCAGTTGCGTTCAACTCTTTGTGACCCCGAGGACTGTAGCCCACCAAGCTCCTCTGTTCATGAGATTCTCCAGGAAAAAAAGACTGGAGTGGATTGCCATGCCCTCCTCCAGTGTATCTTCCCAACCCAGGGATCAAACCCACATCTCCTGGATCTCCAGCATTGACAGGCAGATTCTTTACCACTGAGCCACCAGTGAAGCCCCTAAAATTTTAAATTCTTATCTATTTTTTGGGTCTGCTTGAAAACAAAAAGTATTGATATCACCAGTCTAAGACTAGTGAATATAAAACACAATGGTTTCCAGTGGCAGTTAACAGTAACTATAAACACTCTTAGTAACAATAAAACATTCCAGTTTTTGTGAAACCTTAAGAAAAACATCTAATTTCCGTGTAAAGTTTGATGTTTCACGTCCATGATTTCATTGGATCATTACTACAACCCTGTGGGGGAGGATATTTGAACAGGGGAGAAAGCTGATACAGGGAGAGATCAAATGTCTTAAGCAGGGCTGCACAGCCAGAAAAGGACAAAGCCAGCAATCAGGATCCCTGCTACTTCCAATTTAGAGTTATTGCACTCTGTTTTAGACAGAAAATACTTAACTTCTTTCTGCCTTGGAATTGCAGCCCTGCGCAAGGTGTTATGGAAGCTTCCAGTTTGAGCATGCTCCTTCAGGGGTCCAGTAAGATTTGGTTTAAGAGCTTTCACAATCTATTTTCTGTTTGCCTGACCGAGGACGTTTGACTGCCTTCCTAATTCTCATCTCTCTTGGACATCTCCCATCTGAAAACCTTTTCCTCCTTCTTGTATTTGCTCAGAGAGAGCTGGACTTTTTTATGGTCCCCTCTTCCTTTTCCTTCTTTTACAAAGACAGAAAAAAAGTTGGAGAGGAATAAGGTATAAGACTTTTGTCAAATATTCATCAGATCCTCTAATGAGATTTTTCTCCCTTCTGTCCCCAAATATGAAAAAGTTTTCCCTGGCAGCTATTCTTTTAGATCATTTTTCTCTCCTTCTGATGAATGTCCAACCTGCACTGGGAAGAATTTCCTTATTAAGCTCCTCTAGTCTTTGACATGATTTCTTCCATCGACCCATGTTTTAAAAAATTGCCTTTCTTGTTCTCTGGCTCCTGTAATAAAACATACATTAAATTTTATATCAGTCTAATTAAATTCAAATGTAAATAGAGATACATATTATTTTTCTTATGATGTTTTTATGATAACACTGTAACCATTCAAGTTGAGACACAGTACTCACTCATTGATTAGTGTCTTATTTTAGGTCTTTTCACTGGTAATGGAGAAGGTATATGGTGCTTTTAAGATAACTGCCAAAATTATATTAGGGAAATTTCAAGAACTTAGAATTACTGAGCCCAAAGAAGACACCATGACGGACCATCTCTTCAAAGTTTTACAGTTTGTGATCATTGTAAAAAAGATCCAGTCAGTTATTGTATTCACTTTAAAAATCCAAGTGAAATATATTTAAATGATAAAAAAAATAGTTAAAGACATAAGGAAGTAACTTAAGAGTAATTGTTTAAATATCAGAACATCATTGTAAGAAACTCTTGTAATCTGTAAGAACAATAACAGAAACCAATCATGATATTCAGCAATCATGAGTCTGGTTACTAGACCACAAAATGAACTGGATACTTGCTGAAAAAGCAGGTCTGCATTTTTGCCTCCTCGAACCTGGGAATCTCTTTGCTTTTCAGAGTCCCCCTGAATATGCCCACTCCCACAGTAGGGCTGAGGTCTATTTTTTTTTTTATCATCTGACTCTAGATTTGGGCCATTTCTTCTTTTTCCTTCTCTCAACCTCTATCTTCACAATGACAGACCGCATTCGGTAATTGCTGTCTTTTGTAATTTTTTTAGCTCCAAATCGGCCAATGAGTGGAGAGACCCAGCAGTCCATCAAAATGGTGCAGAGTGACTGAAGCAGCAGTGCCCTGAGCTGGAGAAAGTTAATTGCACTTTCTGGGGCTGCCCCAGGAGGAGAGGAGCTGGGAAGGGCCCTGGGAATCTACTAGCACTATTTTTTTTTCCTAAGCAGGCCCATTCATAAGCCAGAAAAAATGTAAACAGCATGGTAATTATATTTACAGTTGAAATTAAATCAAGAAGCCCTGGAAACACTCAAGTGAATAAAGTGAAATGCTCCTCAAGGTTTCAGAGATTAAAGTATGAGAAAGGATCACATAAAATGAGAATTAAGGCAGACAGGTATAACCCCAGTGCTTTGGAGGGAAAAAAAAAAAACAAGCTATAGAAGTAAGCAGCAAGAGGGGAAAAATCCAGAAAACAGTAATTCCAGAGAGATCAAGAGAGAGTGGACAACAAATGAGATATGTTTGCAATATGCCATGGAAGCTAATGTGATCTGGGGCTGTGTGTGTGGAGACGTCACATCACGAGGGAGAGGTGGTGTAATTTAGTGTGTTTGGCAGAAACACACCTGAAATATTGTGTTCAGGTCTGTGTATCCTGGGAGCAGACAGCTATAGAGGAGCTAGAGGGAAATCAGCATAGAGCAACAACAGTGATTCACAAGTGATACGCTGATTTATGAGAAAAATGGGCTGTGTGATTTGGCTTAAAAGAGTAGCAACAGTGGAGCATTTAAATTACTGTAAGGGTGTTTTCCTGGACCTTTTACCTATGAATCAAGAATTATTAAATTGTAATTAGCATAAAAGTATACACTTTGGTTCAAAATGGAGGACTGCCATTTACAAGAAGGAAAAATTCTTGGGAAGAACAGCTATGAGATTATTTAAGTAACTTTTTAGGAGAGTAAAAGGAGGGCACGGCTGGAAAAATATGAGTTACATTGTGATCATACTTTTCATTCCAAAGCAGCTAGATTTACCCTGGCCGTGACCCTTCAGTACTGAAGATTGAGTGGACCTGATCATCTGTCAGAACCTAGAAAGTTCCCTGGATGTCTGTTCTTCTGCCAAGTTCCACTCAGAGGTGATTGTTTTTAAATCTGGTTTTAGTGTACTCCCTATATAAGTGCTTATGGCAGATGGCTTATCTTTTCCATCTTTTTGGGTGCTCCTAGTATCTGCAAAGGCAGTGACTGAAAGCGACAATTGATCTGCCATATTCTGTATGTAAGGCTGGAGGTTGTCCCTTCATCTGAAGATTGGATTCTGAAGGCAAAGGAGAGATTAATCTGATTTTTTTAAAAAAAATCTTGAAATGATTGCTGGAGGAGCAGCATTTTGTACTAGCTAATGAGGCTAATTTGTTCTTTAAATACAAATTACTGTGCTTCCTAAATTAAAATTCACTTCTGATGTAAATACAGAAGATATAAATATGGAGAAGAGATGTATGCTGTATTTTTTATTTTGCACTTTGGAGCCCATTCTAAGAGGAACTGTTAGAAAAGAGATTTTATTCTCTAAATCTGGGGACATCTTGGCTTCCTGGCTTCAAATACATGGAAGGACAATGAGTAGCATTCATTTTACAAAAAAGAGAAGAAGATGTGATGACTTCCTCTCGGCTAGAGATTGTAAAGTGCATGGTTCTGGATATTATTTCCTAAACTGTTGTAAGTCTTAACATTCTCATCTAGAAAATGAATGTGGGGAGTATATTGCTTTCAAAGTAATCACATAGTCCACTGACAAATGCTTTATTACCATTTAGCTATTTAATTAAATCTGCCGTTTAAGAGGAAGTTCTTATTCCTAAATCAAGGGGTTTCCCTCCTGTTCACTGTGGCGAGGAGAGTGCTAGTTCTCAGGTGGCCTTGCTATAGAAGGTTTTCTTATTCTTTGTATTTTGACTGTTACAGAGAGCAGAGCTTTAGATAAATTAAAGCAAACAATACAAGGAAAGGCCTTACAAGTAAATGACATTAATTTTATAAACATTGTTTGGTTAGCTCTTTAAAATAAGAGTTTGGGCAACATTCTATAAGAAGTAGATATTGTCTTAATGGTGCAATAACTTTTAATGCTTAAACTAGCAAATTATACAGAGCAATGATCTGAAGCATCATTTAATATATAGTTTATCTGAGGGATTTACGTGACACTTTTATGCTAGGTTTTCTTCCTGAACACTGGATTCTGACTTTTTGGCTCATAACTAAGAATTTGGCTGCCCTTTTCTTATCTCATTTTAAGTTCAGATTCAGGGACCAGGAGAAAGATACGTTATTTATCTGATTTAATTGATGACTTATGTCTGCGATTTTGAATGGGTCTATAACATAAACGTTGCCCTCTCTGATACCAGTGATTTACTTTAAAACAATTGAAACTGTTACCTAATGGAACTTAAATTGCTGTTCACTGGCCAGTCTTTGCAACAGACCAGATGAGAGCCACTGCAGCTTTAAACACAGGCACACCCAGACTAAAGATTTATTTTCTTCCCTTTCCATGCCAGATTTGGCAAAGTTTCTCTAAAACTTGCTTCCTTCCTATGCTTTTTCTTCTTTACTTTAGCACTGCTGAAAAATTTGGTGTAACAAATGGTTGTTAAAGTTGGAGGGAGAGTATGCCAGATCAAAGGAAAGAAAGATCTCTGTGTGGGGCCTAGTGTGCGGGACGAGCCCCTAACATGCCAGATGTACTTTCACCATCAAATGCAAACTCGTTATTGGGTCCCCAAGGCCCTGCGGCTCTGGTTCCTGTCTACACCTGCAGTCTTACGCTGTCCCGCTCTCTTACTACAGTAGGGCATGCTTTCTGTGGCTTGACTAGCGTGTTCTTTTCTGCCACGGGGACTTTGCACTTGCTGTTCCTTCTTCTTAGAGGACCCTTCCTCTGAGTCTAAGTGGCTAGCTCTCTCCTCTTTTAGGTCTCAGCTTAAGTGTCACCACTTTAGAAAGGACTTTCTCTCATCCTCAACCTCAGATAGCCCTGGTGCTCTCAGCTTTTCTATAACTTGCTGTTGCTGTTCAGCCCTAAGTTGTGTCTGACTCTTTGCGATCCCAGGGTCTGTAGCCCGCCAGGCTCCTCTGTCCATGGGATTTCCCAGGCAAGAATACTGGAGTGGATTGCCATTTCCTTTTTCCAGGGGATCTTCCTGACCCAGGGATTGAACCCACATCTCCTGCATTGGCAGGTGGATTCTTAACCAGAGTAACTCACTCTCTGTTGTATTACCTGGTCCTCTTTGCCCCTCTCCTGCCTCCTCCTCTGCCCCTTCTTCCTTTTTCTTTATAGTACTTTACCGACATTGTCCCGATTGTTCAGCGCCTGTTTATTGGCTGTTTGGGCTTCCCTTGTGGCTCAGACGGTAAAGCATCTACCTATACTGCGGGAGACCTGGGTTCAAGCCCTGGGTCGGGAAGATCCTCTGGAGAAGGAAATGCCAACCCACTCCAGTACTCTTGCCTGGAAAATCCCATGGACGGAGGAGCCCGGTAGTCTACAGTCCATGGGGTCACAAAGAGTTGGACACGACTGAGTGACTTCACTTTACTTCATTGGCTGTTTACTTCCCTAGAAAGCGTGTTCCATGAGAACAGAGGACTTGTATTTTCTCTGGTGCTGAGAACAACACTTGGCCCATCAGTGTGGGTCAATATTTCTTAAATATTGGGCAAGATATTACAGAAATATTTCATTACATATTTTCAACTCTTTTCACTGGTATAAATGGAGAAGAAAGAAACATTAAAAATGATTGTCTTAACATATGCTCAGGCATGCTTCTTAACTACAGCTATCAGGATAGAATAAATGTTGCCAACATCAGTAAAGTCTTCTAATATATACACAGATGCTAGGGTACCACCATCAGAAAGGCATTCTTGTAGATGTAAAGGAAACTGGAAGACTGATGAAAGGATCAGGCCGAAAGGTTCTTGAGGTCAAGCTCCTTCATTCAGTGATTCTTTTGGATCGTCTGAAACTACTGTGGGACATAGGACAACCACAGCCTGAAATGGGCTAAAACAAAACGGAATGTTATGACAGATGCCAGGAAAAGGCCAGCGCCAAGGAAGTGAGAGAGTCAGTTTCTAGGCAGGTTGATAAGAAGTCCGGGGCCCCCAAGGAGGAGAAAGGGATCTGGGGCCCCCAAGGAGGAGATGGGGGTCTGGAATTCTCAAGGAGGAGGAAAGGACAAACATTTTGTTTTTTCCTCCATATTCCTTAGTGTTAGCCACATAAAACGTTTTTTTTTCTTTAAGCCTGGAACTGATGATTACACGACAAACAACTCAGTTTAAACTCTGTACTAAGGATTATATGGAGAACTCCTTGGAGGAGGAAATGGCAACCCACTCCAATACTCTTGCCTGGAAAATCCCATGGATGGAGAAGCCTGGTAGGCTACAGTCCATGTGGTCTCAGAGTTGGACACAACTGAGTGACTGAGGACTCTGTGACTGAGCGAGCGAATGAATGAGCGAGCAGCGAGAAGAATTATATAACAACAATGCATCTTGCTTGAGGGCAGTTTCTCCTTCCTGAAAAGCTTCTGACTAATCCTGTTATCTTAAAATGTAAATTATGAGAGTGGATCTAGTAAGATCTTTACAACCTCGAGACATTCTTTTGATTTATTGTAATAACCGATTAAGAAAGTATTTAACTCCCTTGCTTAGACTAGCAGTGGGGGCACTCTCTGTCCCCCTTCTGATGTCTGTGTCAGAAGCTTTCTCTGCCCCTTTTTCACTTTAATAAAACTCTGCTATGCATGAGACAGGGTGCTCAGGGCTGGTGCACTGGGATGACCCTGAGGGGTGGGATGGGGGGGAGGTGGGAGGGGGGTTCAGGATGGGGAACATGTGTACACCATTGGTTGATTCATGTATGGCAAAAACCACTACAATATTGTAAAGTAATTAGCCTCCAATTAAAATAAATTAAAACAAACAAACAAACTCTACTATACAAAAGCTCTTGAGTGATCAAGCCTGGTCCCTGGTCCCAAAGCTATTTTCTTCGGAGATAACGAATCCGACACCATTAATCATAAGCGATCAGAAGTGAAGTAGGTTACATTCCCGAGCTAAAGATCATTACCAGCATTAGGCATCTAGCACTGCCCCTTGCCTTTCCCAACAAGCAGAAGTCTGAGATGAGGAATAAATCTCTGGGTACAAAAGAAGGAACCAGGCTTCCTTCCAAGGTGTATCAAACAGAAAATAAGAACTGCGTCTCCTAGGTTCTCATAAGGGCTCCCGGTCAGCCATGCCATGGTTCTAGGGGAAGCAAGGAAATCTCTCCCAGGATCATTGTCACAGGCAAAGCAAAAATCTGCCTACATGGCAGCAGTAGCTAGAAGCCCTTTCTAAGGGTCAGGTATCACCTAAACGCTGTGTGTCTATTACCTCACTAAATCTGCACCACTACCCTGTGAAATATGTACTGTTATTACTTTCAGTTTTACGTATGAAGAGACCAAGACACAGAAAAGGGAAATAATTTGCCCCCAGTTAATCAGCTAGTAAGTGGCAGAGCCATATTTGAACTTGGACAGACTGTCTCCACTGCCTATGAAGACTGAGAGCTCTGAAGCTCTTCCATCTGTGATCTTGGTTTTGGGTAGGGAGGATTTTTACAGCCCTCTTGTCTCTGGAAACAGGAAAGCCAGAGTCAGATATTAAGGAGTAACTGAAGGCTAGCTAACAGTACATTATGATGACTGAGAAACATGATGGAAAGAATGTGTTGTGATCCTGCTGTACTCAGAAAGCTCCTAAGGGGTTTGATGGAAGGGAGGCTTGCTTCTTCCTGCAAGTGCCCCTGCATTATGTGCAGAGAAGAGAGGAGAGCATTTATGACTATCTGAACAGGGTCCCCTTGGCTTTCTCCTTTGCTGCATCCAAATGATGCCTGAGGGCCTCACTCGTCCCACTGGACCTGCGCTAACTCAGAGAGACAGCATGGCAGAGCGGAAAGGACTTGGACCCCGGGGAGAGGCCACCCTGGATTTAAATCCTGGCTCTGTCACTTGTTAGCTGCTGGCAAGTTATCGAACCTCTCTTTGCCTCAGTTTTCTCATCCACAAGATGAGGTTAATAATAGTCACTTTTCAGAGCTATTGTGAGCATAATCAATGAAATAAGACCTGTGAAACTGTCTAGCACATAGAAGGCACTCAATAAACATTACCTCCCTCTTTCCCTCCTGTATTCTTACCTAGAGAATTTCATGGACAAAGGAGCCTAGCAGGCTCTAGTCCATGGGATCACAAAGAGTCGGATATGACTGAGCAACTGACACTTTTCACTCTTCCAAAGCCAGAACAAATCCTTACCTGTGGACTCTTGGAATTACGTTTCAGATAGTGTGTGGTGCCAGAGTGAGTATCTCAGGAAGGGATATGGGATACAACAAATTAGTTTACACTTTCTGTTTATGTTCTGGGAATGGAGAACATTGAGCACAACTTGAATTATAAGTCACTGGTTTTCTTGTTGGGTTCAGACCTAGGTTGCATGGTAGAGGCAGGTGATGAGGAGTGACAGAGAGCAATGTTTACCCTGATTGTGATGGGCGAGTTAAGGCAGTTCAACTGGATTTTACTCTGCCAGAGTCTAACACTCGTTTCTCCAAGTACAGTGAGTTACAGAGATAGCACGTCTTGTACCAATAATGAAAATAACTCTGTGAACAGCACGGAAGTAAGTTGGGGCTACTTCCACCCACACAGAGATGAATTTTATGTGCAGAAGCCCAGTGGAATATAAATGAACTGCTGTATATGAGAAAGAAGAAAGAAAAGGCTGGGACTTTAGGATGTATCTCAAGAAGAAACCTGCATAGTGTTTCCTCTGTCTCTGCAAAGTAGGATCATGGACACAGAATCCCCTTCTTGCAAGGGTATAGCTGGTTGTAATAAAATGTCATGCACAGTATGACGGAAAGCTTGTGTTTGGAGGCACTCGGTCTCAAGAGCCCCTGGTTGTTACCACAAACTCTCTAGATGCTCTTTTTCCTATGTGCCCTTATTCAGGGCACGATTTACTGGCAGCAGGTGTTTGTTCATTCTGATAAATGTCAGCTTCTTAACTTTCACTTTAGAGAGGGAAGGGTGACAGGCACCATCCTGCCCGTGTTGAATTGAAGGCCTTCCCACAGTGCCTGCTGGAGGGCAAAGTGTGTACACGTTAGAGCCTCATAGCTGGAGCTGGCCCAGGCTCCTCTCCCCTTGTCAGTGTAGGGTGACTCAGCATCAGCAGACATGCTCCAGATGTCCTGCCAGCATCTGACTGATGTACAATCTGGGGAGCCCCCAGTCTCCTATGATGTACAAGGAGACAGGAAGCCCACGGCTTCCAAGTGGCGCCCTAGGGGTTTCTAAAGTGCACTAATGCACTAATTGAGCGTCACTGTTCTGCTGTCTGCCATTCTACTTCCGTCCCTGTCCATTTCTCTTTTCTTAGTTGTTTGCTTTCTAGAGGCTCACTTAATCAAATAGCCCACTCAGTTCATCAAATGACTGTTGAAGCATACAACATGCCAAGGCGCTGTCCAAGGTACCACGCCCTACGGTTAAAGGAAATGGCAACCCAATCCAGTATTCTTGCCTAGGAAATCCCACGGACAGAGGAGCCTGGTGGGCTGCAGTCCTTGGGGTCACAAAGAGTTGGACACAACTGAGGGACTGAGCTTACAAGCTTCCCAATATTTACTTAAACTTTGAGAGAACATCAAATTGAGATGTATCCAACAAAATCCTCCTTAATAAATCATTAGTTATTGACTTACTATATTCTCTGTCACAATATGCTTGTTAGTCTTGAGAAGAACTTAGAAATGTTTGGACATGACTCAAGCTTTCAGGAAGCTTACCATAAGTCTAGTTAGGCAGATATAATAAATAATAATGTATACATGGTAAATAATCTAAGAAATATACAATTAAGAGGTAAATTTTTAAGGAAACAATAACTAAACATGCTTTATTTTTAAAGCTCTTTAGACTTAAACATGATCTTGGTTAAAATAAAATTGTATTTGTCCCTGAACTTTTTCTTGAGATAAATTTACACATAACATTTATCATAAAAGTTTACCATTTTTAAGGGTACGATTCTGTGACATCATGGTAAAATTTGTAGCACAAACTATAATGACAGAGAAATTGAAAAAGATGAAAGATTACAAAAATCTGATGCTTTTAAAGTAAGTGTGACTTGAGCTCTTATTCAAAAAAGATAGATAGGACTGGAATAGATAGGGGGAACAATGGAAGTATGTCTGTGGTACACCAACAAGATTTACCTGAATGTCTCATATAAATTAGAGGTTATGTAAAATGTTTATTCTTGTCTTTTGTGGCCATTTGAAAGTGAAACTATAAGTTTATAAATTCATAGTTCTGATAAGTGTGGAAGTTTAGAATTAAGAAATCTTATTTTAAACAAATTAAGAACTTGAGGGTCATTTTGCAATCTGATTACAGCTTTTGTTTGAACACCTTCAATAAAAATATTTCCCCAGAGGCTAAGTCTCAAGAAAAAGCTGTCAGTGAAAAATGGTTTCAATCTTTTAATTTCTCTAAGTAATAAATGTCCTACTTCTGTAAGGGTGACAGTTGCTGTATCATCTATATGCAATCGGCATGGCCCTGGAAACTTCTGATTTTTTCCAAAACTAAAATTTTCTAATCAATTTGTCTTTTTAACAGCAGAGATGACCCACTGACAAATATGCCATGACACTTCAAAGGATACCAGAAATCACCACACCTGGGAAAATGCAGAGCAAACAAAACAGAACAGAAATAAAAACAAATTCCATGACCACATCCAGAACTTATAATCAGAGTTTATTTTAAAACACATCAGAGTAAAGCACAAACAAAGAGTCGAAACACCTAGATTCTAGTCCAGGTGCTGGCACTTAATCACCTTGGCAAAGAAACGCTGCTGCTGCTGCTGCTGCTGCTGCTGCTGCTGCTGCTGCTAAGTCGCTTCAGTCGTGTCCGACTCTGTGCGACCCCATAGACGGCAGCCCACCAGGCTCCCCCGTCCCTGGGAGTCTCCAGACAAGAACACTGGAGTGGGCTGCCATTTCCTTCTCCAATGCAGGAAAGTGAAAAGTGAAAGTGAAGTCGCTCAGTCATATCCGACTCTTAGCGACCCCATGGACTGCAGCCTACCGGGCTCCTCCATCCATGGGATTTTCCAGGCAAGAGTCCTGGAGTGGGGTGCCATCACCTTCTCCTAAAGAAATGCTAGCGAGCTTCAGTCCATTTATCTAGGCTATCATCTGAGCAACACACCCACCTCTCTTTTAAATGTGTGATAACTTATATAAACAAGAGATACCTGTTCCTCCTAATTTGTATGATTTTGTTAAGTATCAAAATGGATCATGATATGACAATAAGATGGAAGATGTAATTAATATAGAAGCCACTCTGAGTAATGGCACAGATGGATGCAATCAGGAGTGTGGGAGTCCTTCTTGAAGCACATTTGGATCACAGAGGTGAAGACCAGACTCTCAATGTCAATTCTGGGCACCATTTAAAACCTTCCATCCATATGACTTTGGACTTGTTTTGTACCTACTAGAAAGCTTGTTTATACGTGTGTTTTAACCGTGGCACTCCCGTTATCTTTCTCCATGGAAGGCCCCTTAGGTGGTGTTTGCATTTAGTGGAGCGATTTTTGTTTTCAAAGAGGGAAATTTTATAAATTGTGCTTCACTTTTATTTCAGCTTGAGCTGTTTTCTCCTGGGAAAACAGCTTTTTGCTTGGCAAAAATGGATGTGAAGCATTGGCGAAAACGAAAGGCCGTTTTTATTGCAAAGAAAACTGCCTTTTGCTTTTGCCAAAAAAAGCAAAACATATGAGACAAAACTACAAATATTTCCCTGTTTGCCAACCCTGTGAAAACGTGATTTTTCACCAGTGGTGAGAATATTTTCCCACACCACTCTTTCCATTTCTAAAAATTATGATTTCAATGGTAAAAGTCATAGTTTATACCTGCAACACCTCATGACTGTAACAGAATATCATGAATATTATTACTAAATATGTTGAATATATTTTATGTTCAAGGTAGTATTGGAAGACATACAGCCCTCACCCAGCAAGATTAAGATCGCAACAAAGTATAACAGAAAAGTCACCAAAGAATGTTTCACTGATGCAGACCAAGAACACTTGAAAAGGAAATGTGTTTGGGTTGAACTTGGATGCAATGTGGAGTATGTCATTGAATAAATAAAGACTTGGGGAAACAGTGGTGAAAGAGAAGAAAAGTGTAGTAATAATATCATATGGTTGTGCCACCTCTGAAAAATCAGCTCCACTTCCCGGGGTCTCAGATTCCATTTATGAAAATGATAGGTTTTGATGAAATGACCAGAGTCCTTTCATATCTACAAATTTGCAATAACCAGATAGGAAGTAACTCTGTAAAATATAGAAATTGTCAGTATCAAGGGATCTCCACTAACTGACTTGATTCCAAAATAGACCACTAAGGTCAGAAGTCTATATGGTGCCTTTAATGATTTATGTGAAGATATTCACATAACAAAGTCAACTGGGAATTTCTTTGTGTTCCTGGTTGCCCTCAATATGCTTTTCCTCATGCCTACACTAAGCCCCTGGGCTTCCCAGGTGGCGCTAGTGGTATTAAGCACTCGCCTGCCAATGCAGGAGATGTAAGAGACATGGGTTCAGTCCCCTAGTGGGAAAGATTCCCTGGAGGAGAGCATAGCAACCTACTCCAGTATTTTTGACTGGAGAATCCCCATGGACAGAGGAGCCTGGCACGCTACATTCCAGAGCCGCAAAGAGCTGGACACAACTAAAGTGACTAAGCACACAGGCACACAAGCCCTTTATGGTGATTAAGCCAATTTCGCCTCACTTTTCGCCAGTGAAGTAGCAAGCACTCATTTGCCTTTTCAATACCATTAAAATATTCGAAATATTTATACAGATGTGACCCAGTAAAAGCAATTGATTTGCTCAGGAAAGTGGGGTGTAAATAAATTTGTGGTATGGGAATGCTATTTTGAAAGATATTTAATTTTTAAAAGCAAATCTATGAATTCATTTATCTGCAAGGAAATGATAATGACTTAGTCACTCAGTTGTGTCTGACTCTTTGCAACCCCATGGACTGTAGCCCATCAGGCTCCTCTGTCCATGGGTTTCTCCAGGCAAGAATACTGGAGCGTGTTGCTATGTCCTTCTCCAGGGAATCTTCCCAACCCAGGGTTCAAACCCAGGTCTCCTACATTGCAAGCAGATTCTTTACTGTCTGAGCCACCAGGGAAGCCCCATTTATCAGCAAGGAATCATTTTATTAAATAAAGATGCTTATCTCAAAGGATTTATTTTAACAAGTGTATTTCATGGATATTGTAGAAAACTTTCAGAAGTTCCTTGCACTCCTTGCTACTCCTCCTTCAAACCTGGGTCTTCTGTTTCTCTCTGCCTCTAAGGGCTGCCTTTACTGAATGGTGGTCATGAGTCAGACACGGGGCTGGACACATTCATTGTCCATCCCTGTTTCAGTTGTTTATTGATTATTGACAGTGCACCAGACGCCAATAGGCATTTGAGTATGCTTTCTCATTCATCCCATTTGGCAAGCCCTAGGGACGAGTTGTTATTATCCTGTGTAACCAAAGTGGCCTTCTACAGGCCTTGGGTTGCTGATAAAGTTCTGTTACTCAGCACCCCAGAGACTGGGCTTGATCTGAGAACCTCCCCCTCCACGTGTCCATCTATTTTTCTTCTCGGTAGGATTTTTGTGGAACTTTGGCATGGATGGTGTGGGGGTGAGGGATCTTGATGTGCCTTTTACTACAGAAGGACCATGCTTACTGGGAAGAGGCTTCTCTGGGAATCCTATCCAAAGTGAAAAGCTGGCAAGGTCCACAGCTCCTGAAGCAGCCACTTGTTCCAAAACTGTTCCCTCTATATTGGTAAATTTGTAGAGGGGGCTGTGCTTTCCTTCTTATAGTTGGCAGAAGGACTCTAGCTAACATGCCAGGGATCTTTGAATTAGAGCACTTTCAATCCCTTTATTCTTACTTTGTGTGGGCTCTGGATTGAACCTCCTGGCTTTGGAAAGAAGCTCTTTTAGCCCCTGTATCCATAGGGGGAGAATGTGGTGGGACAAATGTTATCCACAAAATCTCCCATGTGCCCAGGCATGGTGATGCCTACTTTGTAGAGGTGGGAAACAAACAAATAAAAAGTAAACAGATAAGTAAGAAAAACATCAGTTAATAAAGTGATACCCAAGGATGTTTAGAGCAATTGACCTTCAACTCCATCAAACACAATGCTCTTAAAAAAAGTTTGTAATCCTCCAATAATCTTGCTGTGAAATTCATAGAAAATATATCTATTGATATAATTTCAAACAGAGTTGGACTGTGAAGAAGGCTGAGTGCTGAAGAATTGATGCTTTTGAACTGTGGTGTTGGAAAGGACTCTTGAGAGTCCCTTGGACTGCAAGGAGATCCAATCAGTCCATTCTGAAGGAGATCAACCCTGGGATTTCTTTGGAAGGATGATGCTAAAGCTGAAACTCCAGTACTTTGGCCACCTCATGCGAAGAGTTGACTCATTGGAAAAGACTTTGATGCTGGGAGGGATTGGGGGCAGGAGGAGAAGGGGACGACCCAGGATGAGAGGGCTGGATGGCATCACTGACTCCATGGACGCAGGTCTGAGTGAACTCCAGGAGTTGGTGATGGACAGGGAGGCCTGGCGTGCTGCGATTCATGGGGTCACAAAGAATCGGACACGACTGAGCGACTGAACTGAACTGAATGAACTGATTTTATAAATATATTTTATGTAGAAACATAAATGGGCTTCTCAGGTAGCTCAAACAGTAAAGAAACTGCCCACAATGCGGGAGACCTGGGTTCGATCCCTGGGTCGGAAAGACTCCCTGGAGAAGGAAGTGGCAATCCACTCCAGTATTTTCGCCAGGAAAATCTCATCAGACAGAGGAGCTTGATGGGCTGCAGTCCACGGGGTCACAAAGAGTTGGACATGACTGAGCAACTAACACTTTCAAAACAGAGGAAATAAATATAAAATAACTTAGTCTATAGATGATAAAGTATCTAGTGCAGTTGAGCTCATGCATTTGCAATACATACTCTTTTTTTGATAAATTATTTTCCTCTAATATTTCCTTTTCATATTTA
>SJYQ01053075.1:83055-122437 GCA_006410935.1 Redunca redunca
ATATTTTATATATATTTTATTAATATATTTATTAAATATGAAAAGGAAATATTAGAGGAAAATAATTTATCAAAAAAAGAGTATGTATTGCAAATGCATGAGCTCAACTGCACTAGATACTGTTATTTCTCTGGCGGTTGCTCCAAGCTTTAGCTATATTTCCTCTAATGTGTATTTTTCCCTATCAGTGCTTCATGCTTATGCATAATTATGTCTTTCCCCCAAATAAGAGAAAAACTTCCTCCACCCTCTTCTCCTGGCACATTACTATTGTCTGAAGGTTTAAGTCTGAAACGGTGCAGATATTTTTTGGCAAGGGAGGGAGGTGGATCATTATTTCTTAAATCAAAACTTTCCTAGTATCATTTTTTTATTTAAAAATTATCTTTAAAGTGTACAGTTCAGTGTTTTTTTTTTGTTTATTCACAAGATTGTGCAACTGTCAGCACTACATATCCAAAATATTTTCATTGCCCCCAAAAGAAACCCTATATCCCTTAGTAGCCACTCCTCACCTCCTGCCTCAGCCCCTGACAATCACTAATTTGCCTTCTGTTTCTGTGAATTTTCCTTTTCTGAACATTCTGTATAAATGGATATAATATGTGGCCTTCTAAACTAACTCCTTTCACTTAGCATGTTTTCGAGGCTCATTCCTGTCATATCATATATCAGTACTTCATTTCTTTTTATTTCCTAGTGTGTTGTTGCTTCTTTTTGGAGCAGTTCTCCCCCCCCACCCCGCCGCCTTTTTTTTCTCCTTTATTTATTTATTTAAGCTAGAGGATAATTGCTTTACAATGTTGTGCTGGTTTCTGCTGTACAACAACATGAATCAGTCATAATTAAATATATATCCCCTCCCTCCTGAGCCCTCCTCCCATCCCACCCCTCTAGGTCATCATGGAGTGCCAGGCTGGGCTCCCTGTGTTACACAGCAGCTTCCCTATAGTTATCTGTTTTACACATGGTGTTACATAAGTCAAGGCTACTTTCTCAATTCATCCTATCCTCTCCTTCTCCCACTGTGTCTACAAGTCTGTTCTCTATGTCTGTGTCTCTATTCCTGCCCTGCAAATAGGTTCATCAGTACCATTTTTTTAGATTCCATATATATGCATTCAGTCAGTCAGTTCAGTCTCTCAGTTGTGTCTGACTCTTTGTGACCCCATGAACTGCAGCACACCAGGCCTCAGAGTCTTTTCCAGTGAGTCAACTCTTTGCATGAAATGGCCAAAGTATTGGAGTTTCAGCTTCAGCATCAGTCCTTTCAATGAACACCCAGGACTGATCTCCTTTAGGATGGACTGGTCGGATCTCCTTGCAGTCTAAGGGGACTCTCAAGAGTCTTCTCCAACACCAAAGTTCAAAAGCATCAATTCTTTGGTACTCAGCTTTCTTCACAGTCCAACTGTCACATTCACACATGACCACTAGAAAAACCACAGCCTTGAATAGATGGACCTTTGTTGGCTAACTAATATCTCTGCTTTTCAATATGCTATCTGGGTTGGTCATAACTTTCCTTCCAAGGAGTAAGTGTCTTTTAATTTCATGGCTGCAATCACCATCTGCAGTGATTTTGGAGCCCCCCAAAATAAAGTCTGGCACTGTTTCCACTGTTTCCCCATCTATTTCCCATGAAGTGATGGGACTGGATTCCATGATCTTAGTTTTCTGAATGTTGAGCTTTAAGCCAACTTTGTCACTCTCCTCTTTCACTTTCATCAAGAGGCTTTTTAGTTCCTTTTCACTTTCTGCCATGAGGGTGGTGTCATCTGCATATCTGAGATTATTGATATTTCTCCCGGCAATCCTAATTCCAGCTTGTGTTTCTTCCAGCCCAGCGTTTCTCATGATGTACTCTGCATAGAAGTTAAATAAGCAGGGTGACAATATACAGCCTGACGTACTCCTTTTCCTATTTGGAACCAGTCTGTTGTGTCATGTCCAGTTTGGACTGTTGCTTCCTGACCTGCATACAGATTTCTCAAGAGGCAGGTCAGGTGGTCTTCCCATCTCTTTCAGAATTTTCCAGTTTGTTGTGTATATATGATATTTGTTTTTCTGTTTCTGATTTACTTCACTCTGTATAACAGGCTCTAGGTTCATCCACCTCAGTTCAACTGACTCACTTAATTTCCCTTCTTAAAATTTGTCTCCTAAAAAGTCTTGTAGAGAGGCATATATCTGGGGTATAAATTTTCCTTAGACCAACTATGCTTCAGAATAGCTTCATGTTATAATCACGTCTAAATAAAAATTGACTGAATAGAAAAGTTTGTGTTCAAAGTATTTCTCCAAATATTTTTCTCCTTGTTTACTTCTCTCCCTTAGAGGTCAATAGTACAGTCTTAGTTTTGTCTTCCATACCTTTTAACTTTTCTCTTATTCTTTCCTTTCTTGATGCTTTCTTTAAGAGTACTTTGACCTGAGTTTTCCAGTTCATTAAATCTTTCTTCATCTGCATCTCTTCTGATAGTTAATCTACCCATTGAATCTTTTACTTGGAGAATTATATTTTTCTGTACGCAACAGTTCTAGTACGAATAGTCACTTGTTCCTCTTGCAGGTGTACAATACCCCCCTTAATTCTGAGGGTTCTCAATTTTGCTCATTTTAAATTCTTGTTCTGTCTCTCCCATTAAATTTGTTTTCTCTGGGAAACAGTTGTTTTGTTTTTCTCTGTGAGTTTATCTTTTCTTCTATGGAGATTTTCAACTGCATTGATAACCAGGGTTTGCCTTGGAGGAGGGGAGAAAACCTTGCTGTGCTTTCCAGGCTAGTTTAGGTTTGAGGGTTGGGGCTGCTCCCGAAGGTGAACAAAGCCTTGTATTGCATTCCTGCTCATCCACTCCCTGATTTCCCTACTTTAGATATCATCTGTTCCCCAGGGAGCTCCAAGTACTTCTGTCCCAGGAAAAGTGGTTGTGAGTGGGTGACAGGGGGAAGATGCTTGGGCTCCTGCCAGTCAGCCTGCCTGCCTTTATTGTCTCCTATTCTGGCAGGCACTGACACTGCCCTCATGTTACCTCTCCAGTTCTGCCTTTCCTAGGTGCTGTGTTAATATTGCTGCACAAAATGATCTTTGTAGGCAAATGCAAACAAGGGAAGAGGAACAAGAGGAAGGAAGGTATCTGGCGGCTCTGGCCTTTACCTCCAGACCATGCTTCTCCCTTATTACTTCTTGAGCTCAGCTTTGTAGCCCTCCAGCCTCAGCCTCTCCATGTCTTCTGTGGTGTCTTCGTACAGGATTAGATTCAGGGGAGAGAGTCAGCATCTCACGCTACTTTGCCATTTTTCAGCCTTAAAGTATTATCTCTTGTCTTTAAAATATGAAAGAAACATTAATTTGACTTCAAATCAAGGCTATTCTGACATTTGATTGGTAGGGCATTCAGAATAAAATGTGCAAGCCCTTGGATTTAAGTGTGTTTTAATAGCCTTTATATACAAAAAAGAGATCATTTAAAAACTCAATGGTCTGATTAATATTTCATCTTAATAGAAGCCCAGATACGGAGTTCAACCAATAACTCCACTCTCAGAGAGGGTTCAGTTGGTTGGCATTTGGCTCTCAATTTCTAAATATAGAAAGTGGGAAGATGCTTGTAAGGACATCTGTCTGGGCAATTGCCAGCCCTGCTTTCAAAGGCAATCCATTAATATAACTATTGGAGAGGGTGGGTTTTGGAGGGGGAGTATACATCTGAATCATTTCTTCATTAAAAAATATTTATTGAAATGGCAGCCCACTCCAGTATTCTTGCCTGGGAAATCCCATGGACAGGGGAGCCTGGGGGGCTCTTGCGTCCATGGGGTTGAAAGAGTTGGACATGACTGAGCAACTAAACAACAGCAATACTGTGTGCCAGACTTGATGCTAATATCTTCACAAGATAGTCTTTTATGTGAGTGATAACCAGAGTTTTAAAGTATAAACTGATCATATATTTCATAACATTGAACATAGAGTCTGAAGAAAGAGTTCTATTCTTGTTCTGTTAAAATTCTGGTCTGTGCTATAGTTAGACTCTGTTACCCAAGAAACTTTGTTCAATGACACTTTGATGGTTCAAGAAATACTATATCAGAGAGATGGCTCTTTCTGTAGACTATCCCTTTAGACTCTGGTGTGGAAGTTTTGGCATCCTGGCCTACAGACATGGAGCCAAGAGCAGAGAATCAACAGAGGGACTCCTAGGCAGATACTGGGGTTGTTTTGGCCCAAATGTAGCACACTAAATTATCTGGAAACTAGTTAAAATGTGTGTTCTAGGATCTTTCCAAGAGATATTGAACTAGTGTCTCTAGGGTTGCTGGCCCTGACATCTGAAAAATTTAGGGTCTTTTCTGTGTGTGGATCTCTTCTATGTGTGTGATCCTAGGGCAGACCAGATGGGAACTGCTCACATGGAAAGAAGGAAAGGGTGGCCCCAAGGGACAGGCAACTATAGAGAGACACTGGAGTCATAGTTAAAATGAATTAATACTAGCTAGTTAAAATGTATTCATAAGAGCTGAGTTAATAAGTTCTGAGAAATAATATTATGTTCAAGATAAACATATGTGATGATAGAATTGTTCACATTTCGTTGTGTTATGAAAGGGGAGCCAAGATTTAGGTATAGGATGAGAAAAACAAATTAAGAGTCAGAGCACCAAAACATAGTAGAACTTAACTTTTAATTAGAGCCTTGTGTCTGTTGTCATGCATGAAGACCCTGTCAAGATTCCACTGGTGGATAGAGAGATTATTTTTCAAAGTCCTAAAGGGCTTCCCTGGTGGCTCAGATGGTAAAGAGAAAATCTGCCTGCAGTGTAAGAGACCTGGATTCAATTCCCGGGTCGAGAAGATCCCCTGGAGGAGAAAATAGCAACCCACTCAAATATTCTTGCCTGGAGAATCCCCAAAGACAGAGGAGCCTGAGGGGCTGCAGTCCATAGGGGCACAAAGAATTGGATACAACTGAGCAACTAAGTGCGCTCGCGCGCGCACACACACACACACACACACACACACACAGAGGTGTCACTAGAAATAAGAGATGTAGTTTGATCACTGGATTGGGAAGATCCCCTGGAGAAGGAAATGGCAACCCACTCCAGTATTCTTGCCTGGAGAATCCCATGGATAGAGGAACCTGGAGGGTTAAAGTCCACAAGGTCGAAAAGAGTCAAGAACAACTGAAGCGGCTAAGCATGCAGGCAAGGGGGAAGATGCCATACTCATTTGTCCATTCACTCACTGATTTATTCATTTGATCAAGCAGCTAGATGTGACATATTTATTACATAACAAATGTTGAGGGCCTCTTATATGGCAGGCATTGTATAAATGTAAGACTGGAAAGGTAGGCAGGGACTAAACCACCCAAGACCAGGTATAGTTTTGTTTTTATCCTAAAAGTAAATGGAAGTCACTGAGTGATTCTAAGAATTGAAGTAACATGCTATCTGAGCATGCTGAAAGTCCATTCCCCTGCAGCGTAAGGAGAGACTGGAGGGGACAGGCATGGCTGCAGGCAGGCCAGATGGGAGACCATCAGTTTCCAGATGAGAAGCAATGGTTTGGACTGGGTGGTACAGAAGTAACAAGAAATGGACAGATAGATAGTTAAGAGAAAAAAGTACATGATAGGACATGATATTAGATTGAATATGGAGAGTTGGGTCTTCGTTGCTGTACTTGGGCTTTCTCTAGTTGCGGTGAGTGGGAGCTACTCTCCAGGTGTGGTGCACAGGCTTCTCATTGCAGTGGCTTCCCTTGTTGTGAAGCACGGGCTCTAGAGCACAGGCTCAGTAGTTGTGGCACTTGGGCTTAGTTGCCCTGCGGCATGTGGAATCTTCCTGGACCAGATATCGAACTTGAGTCCCATGAGTGGGCAGGGAGATTCTTAACCACTGGACCACAAGAGAAGTCCTGTGGGGAGCTTTTTAGGGAGAGGGAAATGCCAGAAATCACTCCCAGACTTCTAGCTTGATTAGCTAAATGGATGATGGTGCCATTATTCACTGAGAGAAAACAATGGAAGAAGTTAGGCCTGAATTACTATGCTTAGAGTCAAGCCATGTGCTCTGGCTACTTCTGCTCCCCTCGTGCCCCTAACAGACCCTTTGATTCCCCCCCATAGTCCCTTCACTGACCACTTTGGCTACCTCCACAGAGCACTGACTCATCATCATCAGGGTCATGCTCTGGAGAAAACTGTTTGCTAAACTAGTTGATGACCACTAAGGGAAGGGCATTAGGTAAAATAATTGGGAGGGGACATGAAATTACCAAGCCCCACCCCAGCAATGGTGGGAAGGGGAGAACCTGGATGGTTTAGTTTGGGAAATTCTTTGATATGGTTACCGAGCCACTGGCATTCACCTTTCTGGCTTTTGTAGGTAAACCCTTCCCCTACACGTTTATCCGAGTTGATTAACAAGCATGGCCTGTTTTAAGTCTCCTTTGTTGCCTTTGTTTTTTTTTTTCTGACTGCTCTGGAGCTTATGAATAGGAAAATGTTGAAAAGGCAGGCAGAAAACCTTATTCAGCCAGACAATATTTTATTGATCCCACCATGTACAAAACACTATTAGTTTTTTGAAGAGGTAAGAAAGAAATGGCTCCCAATAAAAGAAAAAGGAGAAGTAAAGCAACCAGGTAATCCATAAATTGTACAATCAACTCTTAAAAAACTATGGGAAGTGTGATAATTACCAGGAGACCCTCGGGACAAGAGCTCAGCAGAGGCAGGAGACCAAGTTTTAGTGGTTTGTTTGAGGGTGGGGTGGATGCTGGCAAGCTGCTTGGAGCTATGCAGGAGTATTGAGGCTAGAATTTTATAGACTTTGGCTGTTTCTTGTCCTCTCAATTTATTGCTGGAAAGGATCACTAAAACTCCCAACCAGGAGTAAATAAAAAGTTATAAGCCCATCTTCCTGGAAAACATACCCTCTGTATGTAATTTTCGAGAAAATGGAACTAATTCTCCCTATTTAGTGTCTGAGGCAACCACCTAAAACTATCAAGGTGGAAAATAATATTTAGAGAATGTTACAGGGTGAAAGAAGAAAAGGTAAGCATTTCCCTGCATTTTGAGACTCAGAAATAAGAAAGGAGTCCATGCACACACGGGGGGTGTAGGGCCTCAGGAGTTTCTGAATAATGTCATGAAACTGTAAGGGAACAGTGTGGGAAACTGAGGGAGTGGCTTAAATATCATTTTCTGGCTGCCTGCTGAGTGCCTGAATCAGGCCCTGCAGACAGTCCTCTCAACAATCCTGTCAATGGATTTCATATCTCCACTTTTACAGAAAAGAATATGAAGGTTTGGTGATACTGGTCACACAGCTAACACAGGATGGATAGATATGCATATGTACTCAGTCGTGTCCGACTCTTTGCAACCCCATGGATTGTAGCCCACCAGGCTCCTCTGTTCATGGAATTTTCCAGGCAAGAATACTAGAGTGGGGTGCCATTTCCTTGTCCAGGGTATCTTCCCGACCCAGGGCTTGAACCCATGTCTTCTGCATTGCAGGCAGATTTCACCACTGCGCCACTCAGCCAGACCCAAAAGAGCTCTGCTGGATTCCACAGCCTGTGACACGGTGTGGCCTCCTGTTGTGAGTGCCCTCCCCACTCCTTTGGCTTTTTCCCCAACGCTGTAGAGAATTACTCAGGCTGTGAGCTGCATAAAAGGTTCCCACAGCTGCCTTGTCCCCAGGGCACCGGGCACTTAGAGCAGTGGTTCTTTCTGAGTGTGGTCCCTGGACCAGCAGCCTTGGCATCACCTGGAACTTGTCAGATGTAAACATTCTCAAGCTCCACCCCTGAACTAATGAACAGGAAACTCTGGGGTGGGACCCAGCCATCTGTGTTGTAACAAGCCCTCCAGGGGATTCTGAGGAAACCAGTGACTTGGAGGGATTCCCTGGGGAACTTTGCCAGGGCCTCTCCAAGAAGTACTCTAGAGCAACTCAAGGAAGTAACTAAGAGTGCTCCAGGGCTCAGCTTTCCATGGGCGGCAGCTCCTTTCCTGAGGGTCTACACGGGGGCCTCTGCCATCTGTAGCATGTGCCTGGCACTGTAGGAAAAGCTCCTGGAGGCTTCCTTCTCCAGCCATCTGGCCTTGACTCTCTGGGACTTATAAACCAGGCCAGCTGGTTCTCCCTTGCCATTGCAGAACAGAAAGCCGCCCAGCCAGGTGGAGGCTCTCGTTGTCACGTTCCCCTCCGTGTTCACGTCCTCTCCCTGGTGGAGAAGCTGGCAGCTCGGAGGAGAGTAAGATGCTCTGGCCAGAGCTCCTGCAGGCTGAGGCTGGTGGGAGGAGGGCCTCATATTTGAAGGGGTTGTGATCCCACACCTGGGAAAGGTGTGTACTTCCCCAGAGAAGCAGATAGGGAGTCAAAGACGATGTGCCAGAAAAAAATACTTCCAGCTGGTGCTAACTCACAGGAGAAGGGGAGATGTGGGTGTTAAATGGCAGCCTGTGGCAAAAGGAGTTGAACACAGAAAGCGACACATACCTGAGACCAGGAGTCACACATGGAGACCATCCAGATTAAATAATAGGTGTTAGACGTTAGAGCCCTTCCAAGTTTCTAAAATATCATTAGCTGGCTGATACTGATGCAGCCAGTCCATAGACCATTATTTGGAGACCATTGCTTCCTTTCACAATATGATGAGTGCCTGTTCCAGATAAAGACCAGATAAGGATTTGTGTGAATTTTCATTAAAGTCACTTGAAACTTTGTTTTTAATTAGTTGGTACATTGGCTTGACTGTTTTCGCAGAGATGTAAAACAGAGGGCTAAATCAGATAGAAGATTTATTTCTCTTTTACATATAAAAGTCTGAGCTGCTGGGCAACCAGAGTGGTGTGCTGACCAGATGTATCCACAGTGTTACCCAAGTGACCCAGGACACTTCTCTCTTGTTGCCTGCCCCCATCCACATGACCAGAACTGGCTCATCAGTGCCACAACAGTGCTCCAACCCTTGGGAAGAGGCAAAAAGCTGAGGCAGAGTGCAGAGTCAGCTTGGTCTGCTGTGGCAACGTACTACAGACTGTGCAGCTTAAACAATAGATATTCATCTCTCTCAGTCTGGAGGTGGCAATTTTGAGATCAGAATGCTAGTGGGATCAGGTTCTAAGGAAGGCTCTCTTCCTGGCTTGTGGAGGGCCATCTTCTTGCTCAGTCCTCAGATGGCAGAGAGAGCAAGCTCTGGTCTGTCTCTCTCCTTTTGTCCTGTAAAGGCTATAATGGGCTTCCCTGGTGGCTCAGACAGCAAAGAGTCCACCTGCAATGCAGGAGACCTGGATTTGGTCCTTGGGTCAGGAAGATCCCCTGGAGGAGGGAATGGCTACCGACTCCAGTATTCTTGCCCGGAAAATTCCATGGACAGAGGAGCCTGGTGGGCTACAGTCCATGGGGTCACAAAGAGTTGGACACCACTGAGCAACTAACACACACACACACAAGGACTGCAATCTTGTCCTGGGTCCCTACCTTCATGACCTTATCTAAATGTAATTACCTCCCAAAGCTCCTGCCTCCTAATATCGTTACATGAGGGTTAAGACTTTCGCAGAGAAACTTTTGGGGGAAACAAACATTGAGTCCACAACACAGGGCAAACAGCTTCTTGTTAATTATGTAACCCCAAAGTTACAGGCATTACTTTCACTCACATCTTATTGGTCAAAATCTGTTCATATGACCGCATCTGTTGTGAGGGAAGTGGGGGAAATAAAATCTTTATTTGAGTAGCTATTGCTCAGCTAAAATTTGGAGAGTTTGGTTATTAAGAGGAAAAGGAGAAAATGGATACTGAGAGTTAATTGATTTCTTCCCAAAGGGCTTTATCACTATACCTCTCTTTCCCAAGCCAACACATTTTATCCTTATGCTCTGTCTCTTGTCCTGTCTGTGTATGTGTGATGCCCTCCTTTGTTCATACATGAGGCCCTAGACATTGTGAAGATCTCTCAGAGGCTGTGACCAGGTCTGGACCTGCCGCACTGGATGTCATATTTTAAGCTGCCTAGAGAAAGGCAATGCCAAAGAATGCTCAAACTACTGCATAATTGCACTCATCTCACACGCTAGTAAAGTAATGTTCAAAATTTTCCAAGCCAGGCTTCAGAATACGTGAACCGTGAACTTCCAGATGTTCAAGCTGGTTTTAGGAAAGGCAGAGGAACCAGAGATCAAATTGCCAGCAACTGCTGGATCATCAAAAAAGCAAGAAAAACATCTATTTCTGCTTTATTGACTTTGACTGTGTGGATCATAATAAACTGTGGAAAATTCTGAAAGAGATGGGAATACTAGACCACCTGACCTGTCTCTTGAGAAACCCATATGCAGGTCAGGAAGCAACAGTTAGAACTGGACATGGAACAACAGACTGGTTCCAAATAGGAAAAGAAGTACGTCAGGCTGTATATTGTCACCCTGTTTATTTAACTTATATGCAGAGTACATCATGAGAAATGCTGGGCTGGAAGAAGCAGAAGCTGGAATCAAGATTGCCGGGAAAAATATCAATAACCTCGGACATGCAGATTACACCACCCTTATGGCAGAAAGTGAAGAGGAACTAAAAAGCCTCTTGATGAAAGTGAAAGAGGAGAGTGACAAAGTTGGCTTAAAGCTCAACATTCAGAAAACGAAGATCATGGCATTTGGTCCCATCACTTCATGGGAAATAGATGGGGAAACAGTGGAAACAGTGTCAGACATTTTTTTTTTGGGGGGGGCGGTTCCAAAATTACTGCAGATGGTGACTGCAGCCATGAAATTAAAAGATGCTTACTCCTTGGAAGGAAAGTTATGACCAACCTAGATAGCATATTCAAAAGCAGAGATATTAGTTAGCCAACAAAGGTCCGTCTAGTCAAGTCTATGGTTTTTCCAGTAGTCATGTGTGAATGTGAGAGTTGGACTGTGAAGAAAGCTGAGTGCCGAAGAATTGATGCTTTTGAATTATGGGGCTGGAGAAGACTCTTGAGAGTCCCTTGGACTGCAAGGAGATCCAACCAGTCCATCCTAAAGGAGACCAGTCCTGGGTGTTCATTGGAAGGACTGATGCTGAGGCTGAAACTCCAATACTTTGGCCACCTCATGTGAAGAGTTGACTCATTGGAAAAGACCCTGATGCTGGGAGGGATTGGGGGCAGGAGAAGGGGACGACAGGATGAGATGGCTGGTTGGCATCACCGACTTGGTGGACATGAGTTTGGGTGAACTCCAGGAGTTGGTGATGGACAGGAAGGCGTGGTGTGCTACAATTCATGGGGTCGCAAAGAGTTGGACATGACTGAACGCCTGAACTGAACTGAGATCTATGTTTCCTACAGTGAGGGTGAGTGACTGAAGGTGAAGGTAAGGACTCAATATATGACAGGGGTCTAGCGGTCCTGGACTCACGCCCTATTGTCTCACTTAATGGAGGCAAAAGTGCCCTCCACTGAGAAAGATTATAGTAAAGACATCAGACATTGCTTCTGCAAGATGCCTGCAGATGCAGACCAAGAACCTGTGAAGTGCTTGAGGATGAATCCGTGCTTTTCACTCAGGGACACTGGCTCTTCCCAAGGTTTCCAGCTTGTGCAGGAGGTTGGACTTCTCCCTTGGTGATAATATACAAGTTATTCCAAAACTTTCTCAAGAGAAAGACAAGTCTGGCTCCCTCATGTCTGGTTTTAAAGCATATAGTTCTCACTCTAACCAAATTCCCAAATCTTTGCCCTAAAGCTGTGGTCAGAAATCTATTCAAGTATTAATGAAAACTAGGGCTGCCAGGATTCACTGTAGGCTTCAGATCTTTGAGAGGCAGATTAATAACCGTGTTTATGTCCTTGGGGGCATTATTGTGCACAAACTTTACAGCATAGTAGAGTCATCTGGGGAATCTGTTTAAATGCATGTTTTGGCCCCATTTCCAGAGATTCCGACTCAGGAGTTTTGGGGTACAACTCGGGAAGCTACATTTCCTAAAAGTCCCTTCCAGGGAATCCACAGGCTACATTTTGAGAAATGGTATTTATTTCTCCGAGTACCATTTCTGTGTGAAATTAGACAATCAGAAAGAAAAGCTCCAGTACTGTATTTTCTCCATCCCCTTCAAGAATGCCTTTGATATGTCAACACTTAATGCTATATGTTCAGACTTCATGAATAAACTTGGTCTAAAGAAGTGCTTTTTTGTATTCGGAATCCTGGGCTTTATCGAAGGTATCACTTGATGCTCATGCATAAAGGCACGCATGATGAATTTCTTCTGGGATTTAGTAAAGATGGCATTTTCTCCACAAAAGATGTGTCTCTATGTTTATATTTATACATTTAGTGGGAGATAGGGAAGGAAATGCAGCTCAAATTTTGTCATCTAATGCAGGTCCCTTTTTGCTTCAGTATATATATCAGTCCCCTCCTGTCCTCTGGTCCTCCACTGCCACTTACTCCCAGATTCTCTGCTGTGTCTAAACCCAGAACTGTGGAACCCCAGCTTGGCAGGATATTAGAAACTGCTCTCTGTACTGGGGAAATCTGATGTTGCCATAACTGTGCTCCCTTGTGAGCTTTTAATTAGAGCCCAAGCCTTTGTCATAGTTGGTGTTGCCATCTCCTGCCCAGGTCCTGGCTTTCCCTCCAGGGCTTGCCAGGATCCGGCCTGTCCCTGTCCCCATCCCCAGGTCCTATCACTTGCTTCCTGCCGGCTCCTTATCCTACCCCTTGGGAGCTGGATCCTACTTTTATTATCATTCCAATTGACTGCATTCTTAGCTCCAAAGTGAAATGTAGTGATTACCTTTCCTTATAGCTGCTGCTGCTACTGCTGCTAAGTCGCTTCAGTCGTGTCCGACTCTGTGCGACCCCATGGACTGCAGCCTACCAGGCTCCTCCGTCCATGGGATTTTCCAGGCAAGACCACTGGAGTGGGGTGCCATTGCCTTCTGCTACCAACACCAAAATTCATGATGGCCTGAAAGCCCCAAAAGAAAGCAAGAGCAGCACCATTGCCTTCATGAATGGAAAATTTATGGGAAAATATCACAATCACTGCAATTTATGAGGTAACAGGCTTTCTTTGTGTCTTCAAGTTCTCTGGAGATTATCTATCTATTTGTTATCTGTCTCTCTGGGCTTCCCAGGTGGTGCTAGTGGTAAAGAACCTGCCTGCCTATGCAGGAGATGTGCATTCAATTCCTGGGTTGGGAAGATCCCTGGAGTAGGAAGTGGCTACCCACTCCAGTATTCTGGCCTGGAGAATCCCATGGAGAGAGGAGCCTGGTGGGCTACAGTCCACGGCATCACTAGAGTTGGAAATGGCTGAGCACACACATACAGGCATCTATCTCTCTATCATTGACCCAGCTGCTATTAGGAACTGACTCATGCTGTTATGAATGCTGAGAGGTTCCACCATCTGCAGTTAGTGAGCTGATCATCCAGGAGAGCTGATGGTGTAATTCAGGGCTTCAGCAGATTGGATGAGGCCTACCCGTATAAGGGAGAGCAATCTGCTTTATTCAGTCTACAAACAACATAAGTACAGTCCTGCCCTGGGGGGTTTTTACAGACTGTAGAGAAAGGTGACATTGAAAAAGCAATTTAAAGTTCCTTAAGTGTGGCCAAAGTAGGGAGAGAAAGGGATTCAAAGGGACCGTTAATCTTGTCTGAGAATGAGAAAGGGAGAACTAAGTTAAGATTTGTGATATCTAGGAAAACTGGAAGAACGCAAGACACGCAAGATGTGAAGGTAAATCAGTTCCAGCCTGGTAGCCGATGAGGACGAGCCTAGAGAGGCAGGCAGGAGCCGGGGGTGGGGAGCACTGCAGACTTCGGCAATTAGAGACAATCAGAAGTACTGAAGGGATTTAAGAAGAGGAGTGACATGGTCTAGTCACTCTGGAGTCAGTGTGTAATAGTCTTAAATAAAAAATGAAGAGATACTAGACATGTTCTTTCTTTTTTTTTTTAGTTTTTTATTTTATATTGAAGCATAGTTGGTTAACAATGTTGTGTTAGCTTCAGGTATACAGCAAAGTGATTCAGTTATACATGTACATGCATCTATTTTTCAAATTCTTTCCCCATTTAAGTTGTTACTAACACTGAGCAGAATTCCCTGTGCTATACAGTAGGTCCTTATTGGTTATTCATTTTAAATATAGCAATATGTGTGTGTCAATCCCATATTCCCTAAGTATTCCTTATTACTCACCCATTGAAAAGGATGAAATAGTGCCATTTGCAGCAATGTGGATGGAACTAGAAATTGTCATACTGAGTGAAGTAAGTCAGATGGAGAAAGTGAAATACCATATGATATCATTTATATGCAAAATCTAAAAAAATTATACAAAGAGAAACTATTTCTGAAGTCCAATTTAAATGTTTTCTATGATATGGTAACTTTTTAGTTTCTTTTACTTAAGAGTTTGGCTGCACTGAGTCTTAGTTACAGCACTTGAGATCTTCAGTTGTGGCGCGTGGGTGGACTCAGTTGTGGCACGTGGGATCTAGTTCCCTGACCAGGGATGGAACCCTGCCTGCCCCCCTGCATTGGGAGCGTGGAGTCTTGGCCACTGAACCAGCAAGGAAGTCCCTGACAACTTTTAAATTTCTATTGATCATTGTATTTTATTAGTTACAACATCAAACTGGTTACTTACATAGTTTCTAAGAATGAGAAATAACCCATGGTTAAGTGATGAATATGTTATATTCTATTATGGTCGTTTCTAATTAACCTTCATAACATGCAAGTCTGTTATTAAAACTCATGGGTTTTAGGTTTGAAGGGGAATGGATACATGTATATGGATGGTTGACTCCCTTTGCTGTTCACCTGAAACTACCACAGCATTGTTAATTGGATGTCAGTTGTTTCAGTTCAGTCGCTCAGTCGTGTCCAACTCTTTGCAACCCCATGAATTGCAGCACGCCAGGCCTCCCTGTTCATCACCAACTCCCAGAGTTCACCCAGACCCACGTCCATTGAGTCGGTGATGCCATCCAGCCATCTCATCCTCTGTCGTCCCCTTCTCCTCCTGCCCCCAGTCCCTCCCAGCATCAGAGTCTTTTCCAATGAGTCAACTCTTCGCATGAGGTGGCCAAAGTACTGGAGTTTCAGCTTTAGCATCATTCCTTCCAAAGAACACCCAGGACTGATCTCCTTCAGAATGGACTAGTTGCATCTCCTTGCAGTCCAAGGGACTCTCAAGAGTTTTCTTCAACACCACAGTTCAAAAGCATCAATTCTTCGGCACTCAGCTTTCTTCACGGTCCAACTCTCACATCCATACATGACCACTGGAAAAACCATAGCCTTGACTAGACAGACCTTTGTTGGCAAAGTAATGTCTCTGCTTTTCAATATGCTGTCTATGTTGGTCATAACTTTCCTTCCAAGGAGTAAGCATCTTTGAATTTCATGGCTGCAATCACCATCTGCAGTGGTTTTGGAGCCCAAAAAAAATAAAGTCTGACACTGTTTCCACTGTTTCCCCATCTATTTCCCATAAAGTGATGGGACCAGATGCCATGATCTTAGTTAGGTATACCTCAATACAAAATAAAAGGTTTAAAGTTTGGGGGAAAAAAAAACCTGATGGGTTTAAAGTGATTTTATCAACCTAATAAGATCCAGATCAAGGGTTTTATAAAGGATTGGATCATGAAGATTACCTCTGACAGAGCCGATGCAGACTCACTGAGATGTCAGTTTTGCACCTGTGACGTGTGTTTTCATCTTTCTCCCAAGCTCACTACTAATTTCCCTCCTTTTATCCAGCCCTGCTTCCTGAATCACTGCTAGGTCTCCACAGCTTCAAGATAAAGCATGTTGGGCTTCCCTGGTGGCTCAGATGGTAAAGAATCTGCTGTAATGCAGGGGACTCGGGTTCGATCCCTGGGTCGGGAAGATCCCCCCGGAGAAGGGAATGGCAACCCACTCCAGTATTCTTGCCTAGAGAATCCCATGGACAGAAGAGCCTGGCGGGCTACAGTCCATGGGGTCGCAAGGAGTTGGACGAGACTGAGTAACCAACACTTTCAGGACTCTTAGTTGAAAGTGAGTGAAATTCCAACTCAAAACGACAGGAGCAGAGATGGGAATTCGGGCTTGTTGTTGGGTATGATGGCTGTAGGGCTCAGCTGGTCTCTTAGGAGCTCCCTCTGACCTTTCCTGTGCGTCAGTTTGCTTGTAGGGAAGCACCCTGCTTATGGTGGCAAATGACTGTCAGTAGGTTTGGCCTTACCTTGCCTCACCTTCTCAGGACATCCAGCAGAATTTCCCTTCTCCCGCAGTTTCAGTTAAAGTCTTAGAATTGAGCCCCATGTGTTCCCATTGGCCTGGGTCACAAACCACTTCAGGAGTTCGGGCTGGGACCAGTCCCACAAAACTCAGATGGACTGAGAGTGGGGAGAGGAATTGCTACAGGAAAGGAAAGACCACTAATGCCCACATGAGCACTAAGTAGGGGCCAGGTTTGCAGCCTTCCCAAGGGCAAGTCTGAGAGTAAGTGGGTCTGCTCAGAGCTGTGCCCACACTGAGCTCTGGCTCACCCAAGCTCTAGGGAACTCCTGGCTGGGAAGGTTGCCCTCCCAGCTCCAAACCTTTGGTTGTGATGGTTCTTTGGTTCTATTTGATGGCCCTGTTGGGGCTCTCAGGTACCCTCCTGTTCTTCTCCACAACTCTGGCTCCAGCAGTCACCCTTCTTCTTCCTTGACATCTCCCAAGTTTTTCACCCGCTGTCTCTGACCTGTGCACCTAGAGTTTCAAACGTGGCCACCGATCACTGTGCTACATCCGTAGAATGTGTGAACGCTGTTGGTATCCAAATGTCATCCAGTGGATTCATTAAATGCCGCCATTCATCTCCATGGAGAGAAAACAAGAACAAGGCAGGGTCTTGGAGATCTGAGGAGAGCCTCACCCCATGCGCCCCTTCTCCTGGGCTCAGTGTAAGCACATCCTGCCGCTGGAGGGCCACAATGGCAAGTGTTGTCTCAGCCGCCATGACCTTCCATTATTTTTAAGTAGCTGTAGCAGAACAAAAGACAAATGAAAACTTTCTCTGCTTGATGTTGAAAAAAAAAAATCACTGGCATGTCATATGGTAATTCATTAAAGACTCCTCATTCATCAGAACAATTCATTTTTGTTTGAAGAGGCTGAATAAGCAGTTTCTTGCTGATTTCACTGTCAGCCTCTCTGGCCACATGTGGCTCCAGTTCATTTGCAGTGATTTTATTCCTAAATATTAAGAGTTTGGGGGGAATATGTGGAATATTTTAAATCAAATTGGGCTATTTTACTTAGATACCTCTTTTACATTCTTTCTTTTACAATTCTAATACCCAGGACTGGAATTTAATTTTTTTTCCCTTCGAATGAAGAGAAACACAACAAGTAGATTCTTTCTTTTTTCAGAAATTAAAATCTACCCAGTTGGCTTCAATCTACTGCTGAACTGAGCACAGGAAACTGATTTCTGGCTAATTTTAAAAGTTTTTTTTAAAATATATATATAAAATAATATCTCAAACTAGGGGGAATTGTTGTTTTGGAGTCTGTTACACTCCTGTTGTCGATCAGTTGCTCAGTCATGCCTGACAGCAGGGACTGCAACCCACCAGGCTCCTCTGTCCATGGGATTCTCCAGGCAGGAATACTGGAGTGGGTTATACTCTTGAACCCTAATTAAACTTTGTAAATGTGTGCTTTACAAAATCCTCCTTTCTCAAGCACGTCTAATTCATTTTCTATGTAGCTATGTTTTAGCACCACAGAAATGCAGTTTTTGGATGTCCCCAAAATTCTTTCTCAAAAACCTTTAATCAATATCTAATTTATGTTATTCATCTAAAAGATTTTAACTTTTAAGAGACTCCATTTTTGTTTTTTTAGCCTTCTGGCAGATTCTTCTGTAAACCTGGCTCCCTTAGTCAAGTCTCTCAGCATCTCTTTCTCTTACCTCTCATCACTGTTTCTTTTCCCCTCTGTCGTTGAACAGGGTTTGTCAGCTCAAAATGCTACCTGAAGTCATGCAGGTATTTTTAAATGGGTGAATAGGTTGGGAACAATAGCAGTTGTATGGAGACCCTGGGAAAGCAGAGACACCCGACTGTGGGAAGGCTGACAACATTCAGCTCCAGGAGACACCATGAGAGAATTCAGCATGAGATTTGCCAGCTCTCACACTTCAAGGGAAGCCAGAAACCTAGATTTTAGTGTGAAATATTCCAATTTTTGAAATGGTCAATTATTAAAAATTTTTAAGATCATTTCTCCCCCAAACCTATAAATGTCCCGTAAGCCATTAGAAATTTGTTATATCCACCCTTTAACCAATTTGTTTTCATTAACATCTGATTATACTGCACTGGGTTTGCTTCTCCCCGATCTCCCTCTGTACTCAGATTAGACTTCTGTAGTAACCTGGTGAATTATCTAGGGGCAGAGCACTTCCCCCAACCTGTGGCCACTTCATGCCCTGGGACCAGAGCTGTTCCCAGGAGCCAGAGATGCACCTGGACTCTGAACTTTGCCACAAGCCTCTCGACAATCACTGGTTAGGAGAGCGGTGCTCTGCCTGCTGAGGCTGGAAAGGAAAAGAGCAGCTGAACTCTAGTCTCCACCTGTCCACTTCTCCCTTCTTTTCACTTGTTGCTGTCCGTTCAGCCTCTATTAGTCCAGCACTTTTGCTGCCACTACCAACACCAGGGGGCTTCCCTGATAGCACCGCAGGCGGTAGAGAATCCGCTGCAATGTGGGAGGCCTGACTTCGGTCCCTGGGTTGGGAAGATCCCCTGAAGATGGGAAGGGCTACCCACTCCAGGATTCTGGCCTGGAGAATACCATGGACTATACAGTCCGTGGGGTCGAAGAGAGCTGGACACAACTGAGCGACTTTCACTTTCACCAACACCAGGTAAGGCTGGATATAGGTTCATCTCTGTTTCCACCCATGGACACAGATGCACACAGACACACACACACTGCTGCTGTTTCCTGACTTGTTTCTTCTTCTCACCTGTTCTTGATATTCATTTATTTGACCTCAACTGTAAAAAATACACAGTGTGTATGAGGTTTCCAGTGCTGCAAATGGACCAAAGAAGTGGTATATTCTTAACTATACCATCTTCCTAGTCAGTCCACTAACTTGAATAACTGGATGTTAACTTTATCAGAATAAATGCAGGCTGGATTCATTTAGCATTTAAGGTTTTAAAAGCATCTTTGGAATTGTCATTTTATTTTTATCTTTATAAATAAACCCTGTGGCTTCAGTAGTGAGATATTGTCCTCCACTTTTAATACACTTGTCAGGCTCAGGGATCAGAAATATGAAGATCTGCAAAGAAATTCTGATGTCAGATATCAAAATATTAGCTGACCTGTACTTTCACTGAATTATATCTCTTTTCCTGTGATTTCGCTCTTTTTAACAAAAGTAATTCATTACCACTGGTATCTACCCACCTGGCTGAATCCAATAGCATTGTTAATTATGCTGTACCAATTTTGGGTGTGACTCATCTGACCGCTGTTTGTATGATGTCTCTCAGCCAGTTAGCAGAAGGTCAAGGATCAGTATTTTTTTCCTGAGCAGTGTGATTTTCTTAAAAATAATTAAATCAAGCCAAGAAATACAGAAAGAAAAGTAAATTTGAAGTTTTCAGGCAATGTTCCTATTTGCATACTTTGTTAACATTTAAAAAAAATACGACACAGCTAACTTATGATCTAGCAAGACCTTCTTTTGAGAAATTATATCAATTATGATTTTTTTGGATACAACCCCCTTCCTCTGGAAACTCTACTTGAATATAGCTTGAAAAACTGTATTATCTCCCGTAATGGCCAAAGTTGGAACAATTTTAGCAACAAAATAGTGTTGGATTATAGCACAAAGTATAATACAAGTATCATGAGTCCATACTGATAAAAATAATTAAATAAATAAATAGATGATGAAGGAGAAGAGACAAATCTGTGCATAAAAATTCCAAATAATTTATGTAATTACTCCACCCTCGATGGGAACATTAACTCCTCACTTCTTAAGTGTGGGCTGCTCATAGTATGTCTTTCCAAAGAGGACAGTGTGGAAAGGGGTGGGGGAATACATTTATAGTAGAGAAACTTGATACCCCAGACAGGAGTCAAGGTTAGTATCAACAGTGTTAAGTCCTATTGATGTGATGAAAATAGCGCTTTACCCATGTGGTCTTCCTCCCCTCAAAATTTATAAGTGCAGTATAATCATGAGAACAGAAAAATCCCTATAGAGGGGCATCCTGCAAGATACTTGACCAGCACTCCTCAAAACTGTCAAGATCCTCAAAACCCAGGAAAATCTGAGAAACTGTCATAGCCAAGAGGAACTTAAGGAGACATGACAACAAAATGAAATGTGGTAACTCTGCTCAATATTATATGGCAGCCTGGATGGGAGCAGGGCTTGGAGGAGAATGGACACATGTATATGTGTGGCTAAATCCCTTTGCTGTCCACCTGAAGCTATCACAACATCATTAATATGTTATACTCCAATACAAAATAAAAAGCTTTTTAAAAAAATGTAATGTGGTGACTTGGATGGGATCCTGGGATACAACACAGACATTAGGTAAAAGCTAAAGAAATCTGAATAAACTACGGACTTCAATTAGTAACCTTATATCAGTGTCGGTTCTTAATTGTAACATAGGTATTACACTGATACAAGCTATTAAAACCAGAGAAAACTGGGGGATATATAGGGGATATATAGGAATTCTTTGCTATCTTCCCAACTGTTCCACAAATCTAAAACTGTTCTAAAAAATAAAGTGTATTTTTTTAAATGTCATTTCACCTACGAAAGAGGACAGGTAGGATGATACAGAGTTGGCTAATTCAGCAGGTCAGACACGTCAGCAACTCAGGTTTGTTCCGTCTTTCTGCTCTGCTTCCCTGACATGAGCTGACCTCCATGAGGCTGTCTTACAGCTGTGAGATGGCTGTGATGCAGGCAGACACAATAGCCGACAGAAGGAAGGAACTGGCTTTTGGTATGCTTCTTTGTAAGTGTGGAGAGTGGAGGCCTCTGGCCAGAACTGGGTGATACGTCTGCTCCTGAGCCACTCACTGAGAAACCAGCAAAATGACCAGAAAGGGCACAGGAACCCATACTTCCCCCAGACCTCCTGGTGGGAGCATTTAACTAGCTGGGCTCTTCCTGCCCCCAAGAAGAGGCTGAGAAATAGACTACGCTCCTTCACAAGAGAAAGCAAAGCTAATGACCATATCTGTTTCCCCAGGCTGGATACACCACTCCGGTCCCTCTTAATCCCATGCTCACTGTATGCCCATTTCTCCAACTTGCACAAGTAATTTGAAGAGTAGTCTATAAGGATTCTATATTAAACAGCAAGTATATTGTTTTCCTCTTTTCTTTTCAGTGCTATTGAATGGCTTTACCACTCAACTACAACTCTATTCATCCATTAGACAGAACAGGGAAAACTGCTTGGCTCTGTTTCCTGCACTGGACTAGTTTGGAGGCGCTAATATGCAGTGCTTTCCTGATAAGCTCTGATAAGGCAAAAATATTCCCCACCTTGGTTTTCATCAGAAATGTAAATGACATGTGCTTGTAACAGGTCCTCCATCAAAATCCCTAGATATATTTTCAGTGTCTCGGTCCTGTTATTAACACATCCTGTCAAGATCAGTGTCTCCAAATGGTGTAAATGTAACTAAGATGCTCTATTTTCTAAAAGGTGTCTAATGGTTATAGAATAATTATCTGTAAATAATTATAATTACATCTGGGTCCTACAGTCTTTTTTTCAAATGTGAGTTGGGGGAAAATCTTTAAAAATAAGATATGTAAACATCTCATATATTCAAGACAAACATTGATAGCAACCACAGTTGCTATCTCTCCTAAAACCAAGAAAAGGTAGGAAATCAGAGTGAGAATAGGAGTGACCTGAAGATATAGGTCCTACAAGAACATTTGTAGAGAGTCGTGAGTTCCAGGGTGATGTGCACTCACCAGGGTTTGAAGGTTATACTCCTTCAAAAGAGCATTTTATTCATAGGAGACTTTATTCAAGAGGAGAAAAAAAAAAACCCAAAAAACAAAACAGAGAAAGACATTGAAAACCATACTATTGTCTGCCAAACAGTATAAGCTGAATTTGGTGAACGAATATGGACTTAAGGAAGCCACTGGGGTAAAACTGCTTCTTCCATTCAGCACCCCCACCTCTTATTTCTCCCCTTTATCTGTCAATGTAGACAATAAGCAAAGAATAAAACAAACACATAAAGATTGTCTAATGGTCGTTTCTGAGTCTTCTGTGCTTCTCTTGCTTACCCAAATCCCTAGAGAGGCAATGGTGTGGACATGAATCTTATGATACCTGAAGGGATTCGTTCTGGGAGAGGTGTGTGTGTGTGTGTGTGTGTGTGTGTGTGTGTGTGTGTGTCTGTGGGGCTGTATGTATTTGAAGATGGGAATGAGCGTGACAGAGAAGCTGTAGGGACACCTGCCCCTATCTCATTTGAAAGGAGAATGTTTTGAACAAAACACTGATGGTGGGAGTGACCTGATCCCTACCTCAACTAGAATCCACTTCAAGACCACAGGAGCCTGGGTCACCTCCACCAAAGATATGAGATGAAGACCCTTTTTAAGGATTACTTAAAATAGTGAGAAGTGCTGAGAATCAGTAGGTGCTTGATTGCCAAGGAACAGGTGAGACTAAGGATTCTGCTTCCCTCTTACCCTTTCCAGGCATCTTTCCTTGGTTCTCTAATAAACCATGCACATCAATCCCTGTCTCAGAATGCATTATGTGACCTAAGACAGGCAAGGCCAGGATGCAGGTGTAAGTGTGAGTGCATGCTCCATCACTTAGTAATGTCCAACTCTTTGTGACCCTATGGATGGTAGCCAGCCCTTCAGGTTCCTCTGTCCATGGAATTTTCCAGGCAGGAATACTGGAGCAGGTTGCCATTTCCTCCTCCAGAGTATCTTCCCAACCCAGGGACTGAACCTGTATCTCCGGTGCCTTCTGCACTGGCAGGCGAATTCTTTACTGCTGAGTCATAGGAGAAGCCCATACTCTGAAATGGGATTTGTGAATTAGATCACCCAGAATCCCCTGGTATGCCTAGTGGAGTTACTAGTGGTGAGCTAGGATGTTCTCAGGTGTCTGAGAAGTTTACAGTGTGGGGGAGAGTAGTAATTAAAAGCTCGATGACATCCAACAGCTCTTGCTGAGTGCTACCAGTATCCTGGAGAAACACAATGAAAGGCTATGAGTGAATAATCCCCAACTTAAGACAAAGTGTGGGAGTTAGAGGACCTTCTTGACAACATGTAAAGAGTTCTTATCTCTCTCAGTCAGAACAGAAGCGGGGGGAAAAAAAAAATCTGAGGATCTTATCCAGGAATTAATTATAAGGTTAATGAAGCTTCAGAGAAGATGGGATTTTTCAATCCTATCCAGTTTGCTAGGCTCAAATCATGGCCCTGATTGGGAGGAAGTGGGAACTTGAGACTTAAGATTTGGATATCTGGGTTGCTCACTCAAGCACCCTGAAAGCACCTGGATTGTCCTGAGTCCCGGGTCCTGCAGAAGTGACCCTGGCTTCCCTGTTAAAAGACAGGACTCCCATTTCCATGAGGATGGTGCAAAGGTCCTCACCTTGCAGGGCAAGTTATGCCCCACTCCCCACCTCAGGATCTACCCCCACATCAGCTCCCTAGCAGGTCAACAGCTGTGATCAAGTCAGAACATACTTGACCAGGGAAGTGTTTGGCCTGGTGAGTGAGAAAGGGGACTCTATGCTGAAGAGGCTGCAGGAACCAACATGTGCTCAGAGGGTGGGCCGTATGAGGATTCAAAAGCCCATCATATCGTGACTATTTAGTAAAGGACAAGAGATTGCATTGTGTACCTCCCTCCACCAAAAGGAAGTCTGTCACTTGGTAAGCCTCTTTGGTTTCTGAAGGCAGTATTTCTCCCATTGAAAATGCTATTCTGACACATTTACCAACTCATGTGGAAGGCTCATAAGCTTACAGTGGGACCCACGTCACGAAAGAGCTCTGCGTCAGGTCTAGGTTGTGATGCTGCTTGGATCGTATAACTAGCAGACCCTCTGCTACTAGAGATATCTGTGGCGGAAAAAGATGCCATGTGGAGTTTATGACAAGCCCAGTAGGAGATTCACAATGTAGAACCCTAGGGTTCTGGAGCCAGGCCATGCCATCTGCGGCAGAGAGTCATATACCATTTGAAAAAAGAGCTCCTGGCACGGTAATGGGCCCCGGTTGAGATGGAGTGCCTAACCATCGGATACTGAGTGACCATGTGGCCAAAACTACCCATGAGAATCTGGGTTCTGTCGGACCCACCAAACCATAAGACCCAGCAGACCTCGGAGCAATTCATCACAAGATAGACGTAGAGCATCCAGGATGAGACATGAGCAAGGCGAGTGGGCAGGAGGAAGAATCATAGGCAGGTGGCCTAGACATTCATGTCGCCCACCACTGTCGCACCAGCTCCTCTCCCTCAGCTCACATCTGGGATGACCACTGATATGTCCATGAAAGTTTCTTGGACCCTGGGCCCTTAGTAGTGAACTGAGAAAGGAAGAGGCAGGCTAGGCTTAGTGTATGGAAGAGTCAGGTTAGCTTGTGGATGCAAGCCAAAAACAGACAGTGATTGCATAATCTTGGGAGTGGCCTTGAAAGGCAGAGAGAAGGGGAAATCTCCTTCATAAGAAGAGCTTTGGATACAGTCATCTTGATTATCTATTTTTGAAGAAAAAGAAGTAGCCCCTGCAGAGACTGATAGCAATGATAAAGGCTAGGCCAGGCGCATGACAGAAACAAGACAGGAAGCATCAAGGACAAGGACCCTGGGAAAGATGTGTGCATGGGAATAGGACAAACAGTGAAGTTCTTTGTATCACCGTTTAATGCCCGTCCAAACACACCCCTCAGTGTACTGCAGAGGAGGGCCTAAATGACTAAAAGAAGATGAGTCACTGGTCAATGCTAGCTGCCTCCATCAGTGGCTGGCACAGCTGGTGCATAAACACAGTAGCTCCCACCTCAGGGATGGAGGCAGTGTATGGGCTCAGCAGCATGGACGTCTCACTCATCAGGCTGGCTCAGTCACTGCCACTGCCAAGCGTCCAACCTGTGAGCCACAGAGACAAATGCTGTGCCCCAGATGGAGCACCATCCCTCAAAGAGACAAAACAGCCACTTAATGGGAGCTTAGTTACATGGTACTTTTTCCACCCAGAAGGGGAAATGATTTATCTTCATTAGAATTGACACAGAATCCAAGGATGGGTTAGTTTTTCTGCCTACAGGGCCTAAGCCAGTACCTGAAGGTCTACAGAGTGTTTGTTCCACTGACACGGGTGTCCATAGGTTATTGCATTTGACCAAACAATCCATTTTACAGCAAAGATGAGGCAGCAGGAAGCATCTGACCCTGTGTCCACAGGGGCTTCCCAGGTGGCTCAGTGGTTAAGAATCCACCTGCCAATGTAGGAGACATGAGATGCAGGTTTGATCCCTGGATTGGGAAGATCCCCTAGAGGAGGAAATGGCAACCCACTCCAGTATTCTTGCCTGGGAAATCCCATGGACAGAGGAGTCTGGCAGGCAACAGTCTATGGGGTTGCAAAGAGTCAGACACGACTGAGTCATCATCATCTTAGTGCCCACCTAGAGAGGGAGAGAGATGGCACTGGCTGGTAAAAAGACCAGTCACTGGCTTGAAGGTAATTCCTTTTAAATGCAGACACCATCCTCTAGAGCCTTCAGTTGAAGACCATTATATGGTATTGTGTCCCCTGCAGGTAGGATATGCAGGTCTAGGAACCATAAAGAGAAAGGAAATAGCTCCCAGTGGCCCAGTTGGGAAATGGATACCTTGAATCCCTTCTGTGCTGGATTCAGGGTTAGAGGTTTTGGTTCGAAGGAAGGGAATGCTTCCACCAGGGGGCACACCAAGAGTCTCACTAAACGTTTAGGTACAGCTGCCAAGGGTTTTTCCAGGATCTTCATGCCTGGAGACTACCAGGCAAGGAAAAGGGTCAAAAGTAACCCCATCACAAGGGGAGGAAGGGTTGCTGTCACACAGGACAGCGGGGGAGAATTTGCTCACCATGCAGGTGACCTGCGGTGGCGTGAGTGCTCCCCTGGCAAATACCAATGGTAGACACGCACAGGACGCACAGCCTGAGCAGTGCAGGGCGAGCAGCGGGTAAAACATGGGGCTCGGGTGCAGGTGGCTGTCACCAGTTAGCCGTCTGTACTGGCAGAGATGCTGGCTGAGAGTGAGGGGAACACAGGGTGGGTAGCGGGGGCTGGCGGAGACCAACTACAGCTATTGTCCCTCACGCTCACCTTCCTCTTGAAGTTTCTGCGGAGAAAGAGACCAATAAGACTGCTGGAGGCCTGGTTCCCAGAGGGAGTGAAGATATTACACAATTCAGACCCGAGGGTGTGAGGAGGGCACGTGCTGTTCACCACCAAGGTCCCTGCTCAGGACCTAGGCACTCATCTCCCCAGCCGCCAGGAGCAATGACTGCGATCAGTGCCTGGAAACCACCACCCTCTTCCCCCCCGCAACCCCTCAGCTCCCTTCTCCCCCCTCCCTCCTCCCACTCCCCAAACCCCATGCCGCCAAAGGGAGTTGCCTCACCCAGGTCTGTGCCTCCCGCCAGGGGCAGCCCACACCTGATGCCTGCCTGAGGTGGGGATGGAAACTGAGGTCTCCTGCTTCAATTCAGTCAACTAAAGGGACACCCCAGCTTCAAAGCACCCCAGGCAGTTGGCTGAGGCCTCTGTTGTGACTGCACCAAAAGTCAGCCCCTCTGCCCAGTCTCATTCCTCCCCCTCCCTGAGGTATGGGCCCCCCACCTTCCACGCACCCCCACAAACCCCTCACAGGCACATCTCTGCCTCCTGGGAGTCTGTTTCCTAGGGAACCCTAAGCTAAGACAGCCTGAGACTGGCTACAAGTGATAACCAACAAAAACATCATAAACATTGCTGGTTTAATCAGAACATTGTAAGATTTTCAGGGCTGGCCCACCTTTAGTTGGAACATTCAGGTGAATGACATTTGTAGTTTGTCACTGGACAAAATTCTTCCAATTCAGGCCCAGACATCTCTCGCCTGCCCTTTCCCCAGCCTTGCTGTCCCATACCCACCTCCTGTGTATAAGAGTCATTTAATATTAACAGAATAAACAGCTTTGCTTGGCAGTTCACTTATGCTGCACCAAAGCAACAAAAATAAAACAAGCAAACAAAACCCCAGAAGCCAAACATATGAAACCCCAAAACACCTGAATACGGCAAAGTGTTACCTGTCCAGCCAGTCATGTAAACATCCATGACTAACTCATCTCTTTTTGTAGATGTTATGGACTTTTATATCTAAACACTGATCACGTAAAGGGACTAGCAAACTCTCTGAAAACTTAAAGGAAAGGCCCAAATTCCGCTTTCATCAAACTTGTGTCCAATTTAATTTTCTGTCAGAAATTAAATGTCAGGGAGAAGAGAGAAAAGAAATATTATTCAGCTTATATGATAGGCTCAACGTGAGCAGGTGTTTAAAATTCACTGTTAGGTAAACTAGACTCCGATGCAAAACTGTACTTTTTGTTGGGTGATGCATATTTCAAACTTTTACCCTTTTTTTTTTTGCTGACAGAACCTTGTTTTTTTCCCTTCTTTTTTTTCCCCCCAGCAGGAAGGCACAATCATTTACAATACTGCCAAATATAACAAACATCTACAGATGGGTTGGTCTGCAGCTGGAGGCTTTAACTTCATAGTATTTATTTGAAATACCCAAGCCAGCAGAGCAGGGCTTAAGCACAGTGGGCACAATTCACAATGTTTTGGCTCTGGAGCAAATAGCAGTTCAACTTAGTTTTTTCAGCGAAAATGGAATTTATGCAGATGTGCTTTGCACTAAATTCATTAAACAATTACATCCTGGTGCAGTTTTCACATTTTTGTAAAGGATCCACATAAGCACTAATTAGATCTAAAACAATGTTACTGGGCAAATTACAGTGCCGATTGTCTGCCTCGTCTTGCGATCCGCATCTGCTTGGCAATGATGATGATAATTTAGGTGCAAGCAATACAAATGTTGGTTTTTGTTACATTTAATAGAAATATTTATTTAAAGCACACTATGGATTAATTGATAATGTAACCAGCGTTAAAGAGCCTCCAAATGTTTTCTCACGGACTTTTAGTGGTAAAACTGAATATGTGAAAATACAGTAGCTGAAACTTCTCACCATCGCTAACTGGCGTTTCCTCAGTGAGGTTTGCTATTGAAAGGCAAGTTTGCATTTCATTTGGCTTCAAGTGCAAGCTGGGTAGCTGAATTACAGCAGTGCCTTTCAGAGTGCCGCATTTGAGCATTCGACGCAAAGGCAGAAACGCTTTCCTCCACAGCTCCCAGCCACGACTCCCCACGCTGCCTCTTCTTTGGTCCTTGGTTTAAAAGGACAGCTCAGTGTTAGAGAAGTATTCCAATCTTAAGTATTTCAGACATCAGGGTATGTTTTCTTTTGTCCATATTCATCTGTTTTCTATTTCATATATCATTCAATGTAAGAAGGCTTATTAACATTTAACCATCAAATCAGTTCTGCAGAAGTGAGGACATTCAGACAGGGTTTCTATGGCAACTTTGAATGTACCAACTTAATTCAGGGCTTGCTCTAGGCTGGTCACCTCCATTATTGCTCTCATCCTAGACATTCTTTAACTCGCTTGACCAGCCATGCAGTCGAGAATCCTGAGTGTTACCATTCTGCTCTCACCCAGGACAACCGCCACCACAACCACCTAGCCTTGCTTTATCCCTGGGAAGGAGGCCAATGTGGTGAATCAGTTTGGCTGCTGGTTTCCTAAAAACCACTCCTGTTGTTTGACTTCTCAAATGGTTACTTTATTGTTCAGAGCTAGGCATAAAAGAGCAAGCTCCGTGCCACCACCAACAAAGATTAAGAGGCAAAATTAAACTCCAAATGTAATCATTGCCAAAGTCCATGTTTGGAAATATCTCCTCTCCAGGCAGGAATACTAATTATTAATGCAAAGCACAGCAAATAATAATGATGCTCTCAACATTCAGCATCCAGTTTCCTTTTCTTTCCTGGATTGCTTCCCTAACTTTTGTGTGGGCCTTGCCATTTCATTCTGCAGTTTTGCTAGGTAAGACATTGTAACTAGAAGGGTGATAATTCCTTCAACAGACCTAATTGATAGGCCTGAAAATGCTGTGCTGGTTAAATATGAAATTATATCCTCCTTGAAAGAAAACATAACTTAGCACTAGTTAGAGCTTGGAATAGTTCAGAGAGAAAATGTTGTTAGGACTGTGTCAAAAGGCAAAGTAAAATTTTAACAGAAAATGTATTTTTGAAGATTCTGAAAAAGTGAATCATTAATATTTCATAACTTGAAACTCAAATTCTTGTTGTTTCACCTTGGGAAGATATTTGATTCTATAACTTACTTCTATTTAGAATTTTAAAGGGGAAATATGGTTTAATTTTTATTAGATTAAAAATAACAGAAGAGTTATTTCTCAAATTTTCAAAAGTTGCCTTTGGATTGATAGCAAATGGAGAAAATGCTAAACAAAGGGCTGTAATTTTAGAAAGTTATGAACAACTGGAAAAGGGTTGTTATGACAACCTTTTCAATTATAAGTGTTAATTGCTCCTATAGCCAATAAAATGTACTATAGTCTATGCAACTTCTGAAGAGATAATTAAATGAAACAGTGGAGCTTTTGGTAAAACCAATTTAATTCAACTATTGTACCTTTTTACCCTGGAGGTGAGTGAGTAAGTGAGTCACTTCTCCAGGCTCTTTGAACCAGGGAATGAATCCAGGTCTCCTGCATTGTAGGCAGATTCTTACCATCTGAGCCAAGAAGGAGATGGAGGAGGAAACGGCAGCCCACTCCAGTAGAGAAGTCCATGCACAGAGAAGCCTGGTGGGCTACAGTCCATGGGGTCGCAAGGAGTTGGATGTGACTTAGCAACTGAGCATGGATGCACCTTTTACCAATCAGATTCCATTTGTATCTGGTTGGCATGGATGATACCACTTACCGTTTCTAACTTTATAAGTCCTTGGGTAGTGAATATCTTTGGCCCTGAGATTATTCTTGGTTCTATTGTATCATTCTTCCTTCCTGGGCTTCTTCCTTCTCCTATTCAACAAGTTCTGGATTCTTCCTCTGGGCCAAGAAACATGTTAGGCATCATAGGTCCAGAGAGGGCTGAGCCCCAGGCCCTGCCTTCATGGCATTCACAGTGTGGCGGGGAAGAGCTGTGCATCTTTATCCAACATGGCACACACTTGCTTTTCCTGATTATCTGAGGCTGTGTACTGGAAAACAAATAAACAACCCAGAAGTTGGTTGCAGGTGGCTACAGTCATCAGGAAGCAACCTAGCTATCTCCATACAGCCTTGTCTCTCTATACAGCTGACCATTTTTATTGCCAGCATTAAAATTTCCTCTTGAATCCTCTTCAAGAAGCTTTTGTCTTTAACCAGTTTCACTTTACAGTAACCAGATTAAGTCATCAGGACTCTCGAATACTTCTGCTAGACATTTGCTATCGTCTAGGTTTTGCTTCTGTACTGAGCAAGGGGGTAATTCTCTAGTGGAGGTAGCATCATCGGTGTATCCCAGACAGCAAGAGCTCTTTATTTGTATATGAGAGGAAATTTTTACATTTGAACTTCTGTAGCAGGAAGGATGATGCTATAGAAAAAGGAACATGGGCTACATTTTAGGCTATAAAATGTTAAATTAATTTTTGCTTAATCAGAAAGGAATTAACTTATTAATAAAATCATTTCAACGGAAAGGAGAAGATATTGTGATGGAGAGGGAGCCAGGAGCCCTTGGGTAGCTAAAACAATGCTAAGTATCTGAAGACTGGAACTGAAAAGTTGGAGCGTGCCTGAGGGACACTAGCTAACGTCTTCCCTTTGCTCCTTAGCTCTGATTCCTCCTTTAAAATGTGCACCAGAACACATAGTAAGAAGTTCGGTACTGGGCTAGGCTGTTGTTTCTCTATGTGTTAGATTCTGGCTGGTTTGGCATTTTTAATCACCTACAATTTGTTAAGAATGTGCTGTTTTGAAGTGAAAGAGACACTAGAGATATAATTCCTCCCTGTTTTCAAATTCTGCTTAATTGGGGGCAGAGACTATTATTTTGTCATTTCTTCCAGGGACTATTATTTTTTCATTTCTCCTTATGCCCTCAAAGCATAACATGGTATCACACACATCATGTTTTCTCCTTATCAGTGGAGACAGACCCCTAAACAGATAATTTCAATCAAAGTAGTAGGTACAGAAGAAATGAAAGGCCATAGGAGAAGGCTCTAGCCCAACCCCTTTGGTACTAAAAGATTAGTACATGTTGACCTGCCAAGAAAACTGGAGAGGGCTCCCAACAGAAGAAAAGGCGTGCGTGCATGCATGCTTACTTGCTTCAGTGGCGTCTCTTTGCGGCCCTATGGACTGTAGCCAGTGAGGCTCCTCTGTCCTTGGGGTTCTTTAGGCAAGAATATTGGAGTGGGTTGCCATTGCCTTCTCCAGGGGATTTTCCTAATCCAGGGGTAGAACTCATGCCTCTTATATCTCCTGCCTTGGCCGGCAGGTTCTTTACCACTAGCACCATATGTGAAGCCCAGAAAGGCACGAGCAAGTTGTAGAAAAACAAAATGACATGGTGTTTGGAAAACTACATACACACTGCATGGGTTAATGAAGCTGATGCTTAGGGGGATCACCGAGAGAAAACTTGAGCATTAAATACAGACCAGACTTATGCCCTGTGGCCCACACTGAGGACACTGGGTTGGGCAAAGTCAGAGATGGTGAAGGACAGGGAAGCCTGGTATGCTGCGGTCCATGGGGTCATAAAAAGTTGGATAGGACTGAATAACAACAGGGACTGAATAACAACAATGAGAAGCGGTTTCAAGGGTTTTAAGCATAAATCATACTTATGTACAGTATCTCACCCTCTACACATTAATATTACTGTGTACTGAATGCTTACTATCTGTCAGATGCACATCTAAGTACTTTTTTCATTTTACAGAAGAGAGAACCTCAACTCAGAGAGATTAGGTAACTTACCAAAATCACACTTGTAAATGCAGAATTTGTACTTGAACCTAGGTCTTAGACACTGCAGTGAGAGTCTGCAGGATTTCACAAAGATGTATTATAACTCTATGGATTTTGACTTTTCTCTTTTCCTTGAAGCTAACACTAGATTTTCAACCTCATGTTTCTCTAGAATATACAACTCTTTTTACTCTCTCATTCACATTTCTATCTTTCTTGGAGAGTACAGAGGGACCATGAAACTGTGAATTCCTTTTTTTCTTCTAACATCTCTGTGATGATTATGGAAATAGACATTAATTGGATCATCTCGTATGCTGAATTTGCTCTTTTTATGAATCATTTAAAACTGGGAAAAAATAAAAGTGGAAAAAAAAGTGGAAATATCTTTTTTTCCCTCTTTTATTTCCCTCCAGTCCACAACTGTAAATACCTAGTGATTGCTTTACTGAGAAATCTACAGCAACTCTGTCCAATAGAACTTTCTGTGTTGCTGGAAATATTCTATACTTGTGGTATCTAGTATTAGACATAAATGGCTAATGAGCACTTGAAATGTGGCTAGTGTGACTGAGGAACTGAAATTCAAGTTTCATTTAATTATTTTAAATTTAAACATTCACATATGACCAGGGCCTACTATTTTGGAAAAGACAGATATAAAACATTTCCACCTATCATAGGAAGTTGTATTGAATAGTGTTGCTTTGAAGCATAATTTTACCTTTTCTAAATGGCAGTCAGCACCTTCAATCCTAATATTACTCAAAAGGAGAGCACCTTCCAGCATGACATATCAGTTTTTATCTTAGAGTTTGCATTGTTGGTTTTCAGATTTTCTTCACCTTTTCAATAGATTTTGGGTCTCATGTCTACAAAGGCAGTAAATTATTTTCTAAAGCAAATTTCATGAAGTAAATGATTCTTCTATAAAATCAAGAAGCTTTAAAGTTCTTATCCAAAAATATCCACAAAAAGATAAACAAAATACCTCCCCTAATCCAAAGAAAGACAATGCCAAAGAATGTTCCAAATACTGCACAGTTGCACTCATCTCACACACTATCAAAGTAATGCTCAAAATTCTCCAAGCTAGGCATCAACAGTATGTGAACCGTGAACCTCCAGATGTTCAAGCTGGATTTAGAAAAGGCAGAAGAACCAGAAATCAAATTGCCAGCATCCACTGGATCATAGAAAAAACAAGAGAATTCCAGAAAAGCATCTACTTCTGCTTTATTGACTACGCCAAAGCCTTTGACTGTGTGGATCACAACAAACTGTGGAAAATTCTTAAAAAGATGGGAATATCAGACCACCTTACCTGCCTCCTGAGAAATCTGTATGCAGGTCAAGAAGCATTGGTTAGAACCGGACGTGGAACAACAGACTGGTTCCAAATTAGAAAAGGAGTACAGCAAGGCTGTATATTGTCACCCTGCTTATTTAACTTATATGCAGAGTACATCATGCGAAGTATCAGACTGGATGAAGCACAAACTGGAATAAAGATTGCTGGGAGAAATATCAGTAACCTCTGATATGCAGATGACACCACCCTTATGGCAGAAACCAAAGAGGAACTAAAGAGCCTCTTGATGAAAGTGAAAGAGGAGAGTGAAAAGTTGGCTTAACGCTCAACATTAAAAAAACTAAGATCATAACATCCAGTCCCATCAGTTCATGGCCAATAGATGGAAAAATAGTGGAAACAGTGACAGACTTCATTTTGGGGGGCTCCTAAATCACTGCAGATGATGACTGCAGCCATGAAATTAAAAGATGCTTGCTCCTTGGAAGAAAACCTATGACCAGCCGAGACAGCATACTAAAAAGCAGAGACATTACTTTGCCGGCAAAGGTCCATCTAGTCAAAGCTATGGTTTTTCCAATAGTCATGTATGGATGTGAGAGTTGGACCATAAAGAAAGTTGAGCACAGAAGAATTGATGCTTTTGAACTGTGGTGTTGGAGAAGACTCTTGAGAGTCCCTTGGACTGAAACGAGATCAAACCAGTCAATCCTAAAGGAAATCAGTCCTGAATATTCATTGGAAGGACTGATGCTGAAGCTAAAACTCCAATACCTTGGCCACATGATGTGAAGAACTGACTTACTAGAAAAGATGCTGATGCTGGCAAAGATTGAAGGCAGGAGGAGAAGGGGATGACAGAGGATGAGATGGTTGGATGGCATCACCAACACTATGGACATGAGTTTTAGCAAGCTCTGGGAGTTGGTGATGGACAGGGAAGCCTGGTGTGCTTCAGTCCATGGGGTTTCAGAGTCAGACATGACTAAGTGACTGAACTGAGTAAACAGTAGTTCAGTTCAGTTCAGTTCAGTCGCTCAGTCATGTCCGACTGAACCCCCATGAACAGTATGAAAAGCAAAAAGATAGGACACTGAAAGATGAACTCCCCAGGTCAGGAGGTGCCCAATATGCTACTGGAGATCAGTGGAGAAATAACTACAGGAAGAATGAAGAGACGGAGCCAAAGCAAAAACAACACCCAGTTGTGGGTGTGACTGGTGATGAAAGTAAAGTCTGATGCTGTAAAAAGCAATGTTGCATAGGAACCTGGAATGTTAGGTCCATGAATCAAGGCAAATTGGAGGTGGTCAGACAGGAGATGGCGAGAGTGAACATCAACATTTTAGGAATCAGCAAACTAAAATGGACTACAGTGGGTGAATTTAACTCAGATGACCATTATATCTACTACTGTGGGCAAGAATCCCTTAGAAGAAATGGAGTAGCCATCATGGTTAACAAAAGAGTCCAAAATGCAGTACTTGGATGCAATCTCAAAAATGACAGAATGATCTCTATTCGTTTCCAAGGGAAACCATTCAATATCACAGTAATCCAAATCTATGCCCTTACTAGTAATGCTGAAGAAGCTGAAGTTGAATGGTTCTATGAAGACCTACAAGACCTTCTAGAACTAACACCCAGAAAAGATGTCCTTTTCATTATAAGGGACTGGAATAAAAAAGTAGGATGTCAAGAAGAACCTGGAGTAACAGCAAATTTGGCCTTGGAGTACAGAATGAAGCAGGGCAAAGGCTAATAGAATTTTTCCAAGAGAACCCACTGGTCATAGCAAACATCCTCTTCCAACAAAACAAGAGAAGACTCTACACATGGACATCACCAGATGGTCAATACCGAAATCAGATTGATTATATTCTTTGCAGCCAAAGATGGAAAAGTTCTACACAGTCAGCAAAAACAAGACAAGGAGCTAACTATGGAACAGACCATTAATTCCTTATCGCCAAATTCAGACTTGAATTTAAGAAAGTGGGGAAAACCACTAGACCATTCAGGTATGATCTCAATCAAATCCCCTACGATTTTATAGTGAAAGTGACAGATTTAAGGGATTAGATCTGATAGACCAAGTCCCTGAAGAACTATGGACAGAGGTTTGTGACACTGTACAGGAAGACAGGGACCAAGACCATCCCCAAGGAAAAGTAATGCAAAAAGGCAAAATGGTTGTCTGAGAAGGCCTTAGAAATAGCTGTGAATAGAAGAGAAGCAAAAGGCAAAGGAGAAAAGGAAAGATATACCCATTTGAATGCAGAGTTCCAAAGAACAGCAAGGATAAGAAAGCCTTCCTCAGCAATCAATGCAAAGAAATAGAGGAAAACAATAGAATGGGGAAGTCTAGAGATCTCTTCAAGAAAATTAGAGATACCAAGGGAAAATTTCATGCAAAGATGGGCTCAATAAAGGACAGAATGGTATGGACCTAACAGAAGCAGTAGATATTAAGAAGAGGTGGCAAGAATACACAGAAGAACTATATAAAAAAGATCTTCACATCTCAGATAATCACAATGTTATGATCATCAACCTAGAGCCAGACGTTCTGGAATGCGATGTCAAGGGGGCCTTAGGAAGCATCACTACAAACAAAGCTAGTGGAGGTGATAGAATTCCAGTTGAGCTATTTCAAATCCTAAAACATGATGCTGTGAAAGTGCTACATTCAATATGCCAGCAAATCTGGAAAACTCAGCAGTGGCCACAGGACTAGAAAAGGTCAGTTTTCATTCCAATCCCAAAGAAAGGCAATGCCAAAGAATGCTCAAACTACTGCACAATCGCACTCATCTCACAAGTTAGTAAAGTAATGCTCAAAACTCTCCAAGCTAGGGTTCAATAGTACATGAACAGTGAACTTCCAGATGTCCAAGCCGGATTTAGAAAAGGCAGAGGAACCAGAGATCAAATTGCCAACATCCACTGGATCATCAAAAAAGCAGAGAGTTCCAGAAAAACATCTACTTCTGCTTTACTGACTATGCCAAAGCCTTTGACTGTGTGACCCACAACAAGAGTAAACTGTAAGAACTAATAAATAAATTGTGCAAGGTTGTAGGATACAAGATCAATACACAAAAATCAATTGTATATCTATATACTTGCAACAGACAAAAAAGTCCAAAAATGCAATTAAGAAAATTATTCAATTCACAATAGTGTTTAAAAGAATAAATATACTTAGGAATAGATTTCACAAAAAAGTGCAAAATTCATGTTCTGAAAATTACAAAACATATCTGAAAGAAATTAAAGATCTAAATTAATGGGGAAAATCCCCCATATTCAAGAATCAGAGGACTTAATATTAAAATGACAATATTCTTCAAAATAATCCATAGATTCAAAGAAATCTTTATCAAAATCTTGCTGAATTCTTTGTTAAAAATGACAAATTAATTCTGAATTTATGTGGAATTGCAAGAGACTTCAGTTCAGTTCAGTCGCTCAGTCATGTCTGACTCTTTGCGACCCCATGAATCGCAGCACACCAGGCCTCCCTGTCTATCACCAACTCCCGGAGTTCACTCAAACTCACATCCATTGAGTCTGTGATGCCATCCAGCCATCTCATCCTCGGTAGTTCCCTTCTCCTCCTGCCCCCAATCCCTCCCAGCATCAGAGTCTTTTCCAATGAGTCAACTCTTCGCATGAGGTACTGGAGCTTCAGCTTCAGCACCATTCCTTCCAAAGAAATCCCAGGGCTGATCTCTTTTAGAGTGGACTGGTTGGATCTCCTTGCAGTCCAAGGGACTCTCAAGAGTCTTCTCCAACACCACAGTTCAAAAGCATCAATTCTTTGGTGCTCAGCCTTCTTCACAGTCCAACTCTCACATCCATACATGACCACAGGAAAAACCATAGCCTTGACTAGACGGACCTTAGTCGGCAAAGTAATGTCTCTGCTTTTGAATATGCTATCTAGGTTGGTCATAACTTTGCTTCCAAGGAGTAAGCCTCTTTTAATTTCATGGCTGCAATCACCATCTGCAGTGATTTTGGAGCCCCCCAAAATAAAGTCTGACACTATTTCCACTGTTTCCCCATCTATTTCCCATGAAGTGGTGGGACCGGATGCCATGATCTTCATTTTCTGAATGTTGAGCTTTAAGCCAACTTTTTCACTCTCCTCTTTCACTTTCAAGAGGTTTTTTAGCTCCTAGAATACTTAAAACAATTCTACTACAGAAAAAGTAGAAAGACTCACATTTCCTGCTTTTAAAACTTATTACAAAGCAACAGTAATCAAGACAGTGTGGTATTGGCTCAAGGATAGACATATAGATCAATGGAAGAGAACTGAAAGTCCATAAATAATCCATACATCTCTGGTCAACTGATTTTAAACAAGGATGTCAAGGCTATTCAATGGGGGAAAAACAGTCTTTTCAACAAATGGTGTGGGAACAATTGAATAGGCACATGAAAAAGAATGGAATTGGACATTTTCTTCACATCAGGTAACAAAAATTAACTAGAACTGGATCCAAGACCTAAATGTAAGCACTAAACTATAAAACTCTTAGAAGAAATCTTCGACTCTGGATTTGGCAAATGATTCTTGGATATAAAACCAAAAGCACAAGTAACAACAACAAAAAATAGGTAAGTTGGAGATTATCAAAATTTGAAACTTTTATGCCTCAAAGGACCTCATCAAGAAAATGAGAAGAAAATCTACAGCTGGAAAAAAATATTAAAATCACATATTTGATTTGTATCAAGTGATCTGTATCTAGAGTATATAAATAACTCATACAGTTTAATAATAAAAAGGCTAACAATCCAATTTCCAAGTGGGCAAAGGATTGAATAGACATTTCTCCAAGGAGGATATAAAAATAGTCAATATACACTTGAAAAGATGCTCTACAACATTAGTCATCAGGGAAATGCAAAGCATGACCTTGAGATACCACTTCATACCCATAAAGATGGCTAGAATAAAAAGTCAGACAATAACAAGTGTTGGAAAGATGAAGAAAAATCAGAACCTTTATATACTGTTAGTGGGAATTGCAGCCATGAAATTAAAAAACGCTTACTCCTTGGAAGAAAAGTTATGATCAACCTAGATAGCATATTCAAAAGCAGAGACATTACTTTGCCAACTAAGGTCCATCTACTCAAGGCTATGGTTTTTCCTGTGGTCATGTATGGATGTGAGAGTTGGACTGTGAAGAAAGCTGAGCGCCGAAGAATTGATGCGTTTGCACTGTGGTGTTGGAGAAGTCTCTTGAGAGTCCCTTGGACTGCAAGGAGATCCAACCAGTCCATTCTGAAGGAGATCAACCCTGGGATTTCTTTGGAAGGAATGATGCTGAAGCTGAAACTCCAGTACTTTGGCCACCTCATGCGAAGAGTTGACTCATTGGAAAAGACTCTGATGCTGGGAAGGATTGGGGGCAGAAGGAGAAAGGGACTACCGAGGATGAGATGGCTGGATGGCATCACTGACTCGATGGACGTGAGTTTGAGTGAACTCCAGGAGTTGGTGATGGACAGGGAGGCCTGGCGTGCTGTGATTCATGGGTCGCAAAGAGTTGGACATGACTGAGCAACTGACTGAACTGAGTGGAAATATAAAATAGTTCAGCTGCTTTGGAAAGCTGCCTGGCATTTTTTCAGGTGACTAAAATATAGAGTTACTATCAGTTCAGTTCAGTCGCTCAGTCGTTCTGACTCTTTGCGACCCCATGAATCAAAGCACGCCAGGCCTCCCTGTCCATCACCAACTCCTGGAGTTCACTCAAACTCACGTCCATCGAGTCAGTGATGCCATCCAGCCATCTCATCCTC
>SJYQ01053075.1:123410-144183 GCA_006410935.1 Redunca redunca
AGATCATGGCATCCGGTCCCATCACTTCATGGGAAATAGATGGAGAAACAGTGGAAACAGTGCCAGACTTTATTTTGGGGGGCTCCAAAATCACTGCAGATGGTGATTGCAGCCATGAAATTAAAAGAGGCTTACTCCTTGGAAGCAAAGTTATGACCAACCTAGACAGCATATTCAAAAGCAGAGACATTACTTTACCAACAAAGGTCTGTCTAGTCAAGGCTATGGTTTTTCCAGTGGTCATGTATGGATGTGAGAGTTGGACTGTGAAGAAGGCTGAGCACCACAGAATTGATGCTTTTGAACTGTGGTGTTGGAGAAGACTCTTGAGAGTCCCTTGGACTGCAAGGAGATGCAACCAGTCCATTCTGAAGGAGATCAGCCCTGGGATTTCTTTGGAAGGACTGATGCTAAAGCTGAAACTCCAGTACTTTGGCCACCTCATGTGAAGGGTTGACTCATTGGAAAAGACTCTGATGCTGGGAGGGATTGGGGGCAGGAGAAGAAGGGGACGACCGAGGATGAGATGGCTGGATGGCATCACTGATTCGATGGATGTGACTTTGAGTGAACTCCGAGAGTTGGTGACGGACAGGGAGGCCTGGCGTGCTGCAATTCATGGGGTCGCAAAGACTCAGACACTACTGAGCGACTGAACTGAACTGAACTGTGATCCCCATGGACTCTAAGCCTGCCAGGTTCCTCTGCTCATGGGATTTCCCAGGCAAGAATACTGCAGTGGGTTGCCATTTCCTACTCCAATGGATCTTCTCCATCCAGGGGTTGAATTCCAGTCTCCTGCACTGCAGGTGTATTCTTTACCATCTGAAGCCCTAGGAGTCGGATCACTTGGATTTAAATTTTAGCTTTACTGCTTTATAACACTGAGCAAGATATTTAACCTCTTTAAGCATCCTTTTCCTTAACTGTCTAATGGAGATGACAACATTGAGCATCCGCCTGGCAGGGTTGCTGTGAGGCATGAATGCTGTGTGGCACTCAGCACAACGCCTGACCTCCAGCTGGGGCTCAGCGCATTAGCTGTTATTATTTATAGTAGCTGATGATAGCATAGACTATAATATCAAATACAACAAATAACTCAGTAAGATAGTCCCTGCAGGTTCCAACAAAATAAATAGTTAAATCAGCTTTTAGAATATCAAACTATATAGTTTGCAGTTGATTTTTTTTCATAGACACAAAAAACAGTGGTTCCTCAAATCCATTATGATGGCTGCTGTAAAAAAGCAAGCAAACAAACAAACCCCCCAGAAAATAACAAGTGATGGTGAGGATGTGGAGAAACTGGAACTCTTGTACACTTTTGATGAAAATATAAAATGGTGAAGCCATTGTGGAAAACACCGTGGCAGTTCTTCAAAAAATTAAAATGGAATTAACATGTGATTCAGCAGCTTCACTTCTGAATAAAAAAGAGTTGAAAGCAGGGATTCAAAGAGATATTTGTACACTCTTGTTCATAGGAGTATTATTTGCAATAGATGAAAGGTAGAAGACACCCAACTGTCCAGCGATAGATGAATAGATAAAAGAAATGTGATATAAACATACAATGGGATATTATACAGCCTTAAAAAGGAAAATTCTCACACATGCTACAACATGGATGAATTCTGGGGACATGATGTTAAGTGAAATAAGGCAAATACTGTTACGATTCCATTTATAGGAAAGACTTAGAATAAGAAAATATATAGAGACAGAAAGGGGAACTGTGGTTGCCAGGGGAAGGAGGAGAGAGAAATGAGGCATTGTTTACTGGGTACAGAGTTTTATTTTTGTAAGATGAAAAGAGTTCTGAAGATTGATGGCACACCAGTGTGAAGGTACTCAGCACAACTGAACTACATACTTAAAAAGTACATTTTTTATTATATATATCTTATCAGAATTTAAAAAATGATTTCCTGTATTATTAATTTGGCATCTGACAAGTAATGAAGAGCCGTGGTGACATGCAGACTTTGGACTACTGCAGGCCTGGGTCTGGATCTTAGCTCCACTTCAAACTGACAGGGTAACCCTGGCTCTCCATACTCTGTTTCCCTAAGATGGGGAGTCCATAAGGTTAAGAAGGATCTTTTCATCTGGCTGTGCAATGAGAACTAAAGATGACTGCCTGTGCTCTCTTTCTTTCTTTTTCTATGAATGCTAATTCAAAAAAATGTATATATGGCATATACAACCCAATGACTACACAATCAGGATTGCCAGATAAAATACAGGATACACAGTTAAAACTGAATTTAACACAAACAATACAAATTGTTAAAGAATTTTTAGTATACTATGTCCTAATATTACATTACATTCCTTGCAATATTTTGGATATACTTTAACTGAAAAAGTCATTTATTATCTGTAATTCAAATTTAACTGAATGTCCTATATTTTATTTGCTAACTCTAACAACCCTACATCTAACATTGTTTTTTATCATTCAGATAAGTGACAAAGTTTAGCTCTCTGGGGTAGAAAAAACTTTTCCCCAGTATCCCAATTCATCTCTCTTGTCCCAGTTCTTGTGTTTAACTATTATCAAAGAGGCACAATGGACACATGACTTAATGAATAAAATGACAACCGATAATGAGTCTAATTTATTACATTTCTATTTTGTCTCCTAATTACAATTGATTTGAGACAAACAAAAATATGAATGGACTAAACGTTTTCCTGCTTTATTTTCTTTTCTGCCTCTTATTTCATTAAGCATCAGGAATATCCTTTACTCTGTGCAGTGCCCCCCCATTGCCCTCAAAAACAATTTTGTCTGAGAAACTGGTGGCCCTTAATCATGCTACAGAAGCCTGGCTTTGATAAAAATTAATAACGGTTAAGACAGCCATCTAACAAAACTTTAATTAGGGAATTCTCGTTCCGTCTTGTAGTGTCTATGATGTCTAATGTGATTTAAATACTGTTGGCCCTACTTGCACTCACCAGACAGTCTCCTGCTGGGGACAGCGCTGTGTCATTAAAATGGAATCTAGTGAGAGAGACAATAGTCACATTCACTGAATAGCAGCACTAAAGCTATGACAAGTACTTTTCAGGCCTTATTTCAGGATACCAATGTGATATGTGCTCAGGAATTTATTCAGTTTGCTAGATAGGACCCTTCTGCTTTTCCATTAAAGTCTGTGTTTGAGTCTACAGACCATGGAATGTGCTGGTGACATTAGAACCAGGAATCAGGAGGCGCAGAACTTAGCTCAGGTTCTGTTGCCCCGTCCTGGGATTCGGGTGTATGCTATAGACTGAACGCTCTGTTCCCCCCAAATTCTTAGGTTAAAACCTAATCCCCAATGTGATGGGGGGCCTTGAGATGAGGCCTCTCAGATCTGTTTAGATCATGCATGTGGAAGCGTCATAAGTGGGATTAGTGAATGCCCTTTAAAACAGACTCCAAAGAGCTCCCTTGTCTCTTCCACCAAGTGAGGATACAGTGAGTAGAAGGCCATTCATGAATCAGGGCTCTTACCAGACATCAAAGCTGCCATTGCCAGGACCTGAGACTTCCTAGCTTCCAAAACTATGAGAAATAAATGCTTGTTGGTTAAACCACCAGGCTATGATGTTTTTGTTGCTGTTGTTTAGTCACCAAGTAGTGTCCAAATTTTTTGCAGCCCCATAGACTGTAGCCTGCCAGGCTCCTCTGTCTATGGGATTTCCCAGGCAAGAGTACTGAAGTGGGTTGCCATTTCCTTCTCCAAGCGATCTTCCCAACACAGGGATCGAACCTGCATCTCCTGCCTTGCAAGTGGATTCTTTACTACTGAGCCACCAGGGAAGCCCGTGATATTTTTGTTACAGCAGCTCAAGTGGACAAAAATGGCACGTTCTGAACCTCACAAAGCTTCAGTGGCCACAGTGGTGCAGTTGGAACTAATAAGTGCATGAGCACAGATGAGACAGTGCCCACAGAAGAGCTCTGAGGGCAATGCCATGCCTCCATGTGTGTGGAAAGGGCACTTTTGATAAAACCCATTTCAGTTTTCTGGACTCCAGCCCCCTTTAAGTTTGAGGAGAGTTGGGCTTGGGTAGCCAACCTTCCTCCACTCCCCGCTCCTCCCTGCCCCCCTGGCCCTCTGCCTTTCCTCCCTGTGGCATCACCACGCCATCATTCAAGCTGGAAACTTCCTGACCAAGGCCTTCTTTGATTAACTCAGCCATGTGGAGGCCCAGTGGGGAACTGTCATAGTTACTTGCAGTGCTGAGAAGCTGCCTAGCCAGCCCTCTTCAAGGAACACAACAGACCTGGGGGGTTAAATTAGCATTCAGCTTACTAAAATTACACATTTAAAACCCCAGTTTCCTAAAGCCTTTAAGTTTATGTTACAAATCTAGTTATTCTGTTTATAGATTTAGTACATCTTGTGTAAAATAAAAAGAGACATCTTTAATTAGTTTTTGGCTGACTCAGTTGAAAGGACTATTCCCCATAATCTATTAGTGCCATTTACATTAACTATTAGTTGCCCTTAAAATGCAGCAATCAATTTAGCATTTAATTTTTCTTTCTAAGCAACTTCAAACACCTGACCTAGCAAGTTACTGACTTTGACAAGCAAAACCTTCCAATGATTTTAAAGGTTTTTCAACTTAGTAAGTTGGGAGTTTTAATATTATGACCTTTAAGTTCTATCAGACATTTGAATAGTGTTTACAAACATAAACACAAAATTTCCAGTATAAGTCTTGAAATTACTTTTAAACTTATAGTTGGCAGGGCATGGTGACTGGCAGGATGTGGGCCTGGGAGCCCCAAGACCAAAGAAGATCGGGGTTCTGAGTTAATAGAGACCATGGCTCCAGAGCAGCAGGTGCGGGCACCTGGAAAGGTGGGCAGGGCTGGGAGGGGAAGGTGAGCCCCAGCAGACAGCTGGGGAGGCAGGCTGAAGGTTGGAGAAAAGATTCGATTGCTAGAAGAGAGAGTAGGGAGAGAAAAGCACAAAAGCCCCATTGAGCCCATTGAAACATTGGAGACCCAACAGAAGCCAAGGACAGACCCAGAAGAGGAAAAAGGAGGACAAATCTGCCAGTTTGTGGTTTTCTGCTCTTAGCTTCTAAAGTTGAAAGGCAATCTTTCAGGAGTTGTGGACTCCCCTGCATTGCCACGGTCTTACAGTGCATCTATGATGAATCTCTAGCTTTGTGGCTTAAATTTCCCTATTTCTCAGAGTGTGATAGTTTCTATAATGTAAGAGGAGAAACGAAATTACTATTGAATGCCCAAATGACTTCTAAGGAAAGTGGCTTTTTGGAAATAGAAGTTGATGATTCACTTTTTGCTGTACAGCAGAAACTTAGCAGCAGCAGCAGAAACTAACACAACATTACAACTATCAGTCAGTTCAGTTCAGTCCCTCAGTTGAGTCCAACTCTTTGTGACCCCACAGACTGCAGCACGCCAGGCTTCCCTGTCCATCACCAACTCCTGGAGCTTGCTAAAACTCATGTCCACTGAGTCAGTGATGCCATCCAACCATTTCATCCTCTGTCATCCCCTTCTCCTGCTTTCAATCTTTCCCTGCATCAGAGTCTTTCAGTGAGTCAGTTCTTCGCATCAGGTGGCCAAAGTATTGGAGTTTCAGCTTCAGCATCAGTCCTCCCAATGAATATTCATGACTGATGTCCTTAAGGATTGACTGGTTTTATCTCCTTGCAGTCCAAGGGACTCTCAAGAGTCTTCTCCAACACCATAGTTCAAAAGCATCAATTCTTTGGTGCTCAGCTTTCTTTATAGTACAACTGTTACATCCACACACGACTACTGGAAAAACCATAGCTTTAATTAGACAGACCTTTGCCGGCAAAGTCATGTCTCTGCATTTTAGTATGCTGTCTTGGCCGCTCATAGCTTTTCTTCCAAGGAGCAAGCATCTTTTAATTTCATGGCTGCAGTCATCATCTGCAGTGATTTTGGAGCCCCAAAGAATAAAGTCTGAGCACTTGAAATGTAGTGATCTTGAATTGAGATGTGCCCTTGATACTGACCATGGTTCTTGACCATCCTCCACCAACAGAAATTGATAAGAGGCCAGTCAAGGAATTCAGGCAAAGCTTTATTGGGACCCTTGCTGTAGCAGGAGGGAGCAAAGTAACAGATTCCCTTGCTTGGTCCCCAAGTGGGGGTGAGTTGGCTCCTTATATGGGATGAAGGTAGGGGTGTGTCCAGGACTCAGGCTGGAGGTGTGGCTAGGGTGGTTTGCCCATCCCTTTGGTGCTGTTGAGTGCAGGGGGCATGTACTTCTGCTCCGGACACTGTTTTTGTTCCCAGCTCTTCAGAAGTGGCAGTTGGGCTTTTTTGGTCTTTTTTGTATCTTACTGCCATTAATTTGCTTCAATTGTGCATGAACACAGTTAATTTTATAGTTTTGTTGTGTTTTGTTGCTTGAAGAGATGTTTGTCCAGGTGCAAGCACTGCAGCAAAGGGTCCAGGTCCCAGGTCCCAGCCTGTCTCAAGACTGGAGAACTGAGTGATAAGATGGGAACACAAAGGAGGCTTGGGTTGCAGCGGAGTCTCCGTGTCGTCTTTGTCTCGCTGATATTCCCCTCAAACGCATCCCCGGCGTGGCCCTTTTACTCCTTTGGGCAGACTCATGCTCATGGCCTCCTAAGGAGGGTATAGTGCTGCTGCTGCTGAGTGTCTTGGGTCTGATATCTGTGCTTTCTATGTCTTGATCCTTATCCTCCCACTCCTTGTAAACCTCTACAGCAGAACTCCCTGCAACAGTTCCGGGAGAAAAGACTTCCAGAGTGAGTTTAATAATTTGTCAAAGACTCTCATTGTTTTTCCCACCTTCTGGCTTTGAGGAGGCAAGAGAAAAGATCCCATGGTGCTTACATCTCAACACTGGAGAGAGCCTATAGTAGTATGGGAATGGCCCATTTCCAAACTGAAAGCATCACCAGTGAGAAGGTCTGGGTCCATAATCCCTTACCTGAGATCCTTGGAACTCAGGACTTTTCAGATTTTAGGAAGATAACAGAGTGCATAAGTAATATAACATCCCAGCAAGGTCTGGGGAAATACCCATAAAAAGATGTGTTACTGTTTCTGTGGTGAAACATGTGAAGATTCACACTAAGGGATATACAAAGACTCCAAAGGGCCTCATCTTCATTCAGAATGAGTTCTGATGCTAAGTGACTCTGCCTCTAGCTTCTTAAACACAAACAGGACTTGCCTGGGGTCCAGTGGTTGGGAATCCACCTGCCAGTGCAGGGGACATGGGTTCGATCCCTGATCTGGAAGGAACCCGAATGCCATGGAGCAGCTGAGCCCATGTGCCACAGCTGCTGAGCCTGTGCTCTAGAGTCTGAGAGCCGCAACCACTGAAGCCCTTGTGCCTAGAGCCTGTGCTCCACTAAAAGAGAAGCCGTCACAATGGGAAGCCCACGCTCTGCAACTAGAGAGCAGCTCCCGCCAACCACAACTAGAGAAAGCCCGTGCACAGCACGAAGACCCAGTGCAGCCCAAAGTCAATCAATTAATTAAAAAAGCAAGTAGACAAGGCTTGGTTGTCAGAGCTTTCTGGACTCTAACTGCAGGTATGTGAGTGCGGACCTCCACTCCCAATACCAGGACCCACGGGCCCGTGTGCTGGGCTTGGAGCTCACCTCCACCAGTGTCCCGGTAGGCCCCGTCAGCCCTGGAAAGTCTTGAGTCCAACTTTGGCATGTTTGAGGGAATAATTCACCCTTATATAATTACCCAAAGTCTGAGAGTCCTCTGAATTTGAATTCTCCAAACAGCCAGTTGCTATCCATTTTGATTTTTGATGGCCATTATGGATGTTAGCATGAGAAACTTTTCTGCATTCAAATTTGGGTTATTATAGAGAACCAAGGATTGGTAATTTTCACCATTTTTCTACTTCACAGCTAGTTTATGAATTCATTTTTATTCAATAAACCCTGTGATTATATGTACTATATCAGGTACTATTTTAAAGTAGGGACAGTTATAACCTGCATTTTACAAATAGGATGAGGCGCTGGAGGGTTAAAGAACTTGGTCAGAGTCACACAGATAGTTAAGTGGCAAAGGAGGAATTAAAACCTACTTTAACTTCAGAGTCTACGGTCTTAACCACTATACCACAGTCCCCTTTAAATATTGGGCTTATAGTGGGTTAAAACATATTACACACAAGAAGAAAGGCATTTAATTTTTTTAACAAGAAATACATGTGATTTGCTTCTTCCAGGGTGTTAAACCATGCCCTGAAAGTATTAATTTTCCATCTGTGGTCACTTTTCTCTCACCCAAAGTAAGATTCAATATTGTTTTATTCTGAAAGAATTATCAATTAAATATAGAGCTTGTTGCCCCAACAATTATATATCTCAATGGAAGAATTTGAAATTAAGTAATGTTTGTAAGGGTAAACTGAATTTTGAGTGCTTAGGAATAATTTACATTATAAAGAACTTCCTTACTCTCCTCCGTGCATGAATAGGCTTAAAATATGGTGATGACTATTATTGTTCCCAATACTATAGTCATTACTTTGAACATACAAAATGCTTTCAAACCACAAATTAATTATTAAGGAGACTATTGCTCTTGAAATTATATTTTTCATAAGGAATATGATTGTTCCATAGAAAGTAGCATGTCTTATGTTGTCACAGTTTGGGGTGAATAAATAAAACTAGCATCTGGCCAAGTCATGAGGCCTTTCAGATCTGCCCTTTTCTGTTTCAGGTTGGTTTTATCTAAATGAATTCAGGATACAAGGATCAAAAACTATGTCACCAACGTTTTGGAGGATCAAATACACTTTGATTAAAAATCTATACTCAAGGCCTTCCCTGGTGGCTCAGTGGTAAAGAATCCATAGGCCACTACAGGAGACATAGATTCGATCCCTGGTCAAGGAAGATCCCACATGCTGCAGAGAAACTTAGCCTGTGTGCCACAACTACTGAGCTGAAACTACAACTATCGAAGCCCCACATGCCTAGAGTCCACACTATGCAACAAGAGAAGCCACCACGAAAAGCCTAAGCACCAAGCTAGAGAGTAGCCTCTGCTCACTGCAACTAGAAGAAAGCCCTCACAGTGACAAAGACCCAGCACAGCCCCAAATAAATAAAAGTATATAAAAAATAAATGCTCAGCAAATCCATCTAATTCTATACATTTTAACTTAATTTATCTTCATTCCTTAGCAACAAATTTTCACTTACCAAAACCCAGTACAGGCTTCCTTAGTGGCTCAGATGGTAAAGAATCTGCCTGCAACGCTGGAGACCCAAGTTTGATCCCTTTGTTGAGAAGAAACCTTGGAGAAGGGAATGGCTAACCACTCCAGTATTCTTGCCTGGAGAATTCCATGCATGAAGAGCCTGGTGAACTACAGTCCATGGGGTCGCAAAGAGTCAGACACACACATAAAGCCCACTATTGCCTCTACTAAATTTAGACAAAAAGAGATACGAATGCACTGAGGCTAGAATATCTGGAGGTATCTGGGTGCCCAAGACACCAGGCATGAGGGAGACAACAGTTGTCACAGTCTAGCATCTTGGGAAGTGTCAGTGTGATTGAGATTGATTAAGGTAGGAAAAACACATAGGGAGAAATTGTTTTTTTCCTTTGGGAGATCTATCTGCCCTAGGTGACTCTATTATTAATCCATAAAGTTCCTTTCATTTCTACAGAGTCAGTGATTTCTTGTCTCATCTAAATTTAAGTCCTAGGCAAAATATTTATTAGAGGGTTATATTGCAGGGAAAAACAGCCCCCAAGTCACAGTGACTTAATATTACAAAAGTCTGTTTCTCACTCCGGAAGTCCACTGTGGGCTGGATGACCCTCTCAGGCGTTTGTTCACATGCTACAGCTTGACAATTAAGGCCGCTCTGGCATCTCTGTCATCCCCTCATGAGTTCTCCTTGACTGCCTGAGTAAGAGAAAAGACAGCTGGAGGATTGAGCATTGCTTCTTCTGAGTTTCAACCTGTAAGAGTGACCTAAAGGAAATCAACCCTGAATACTCATTGGAAGGAGTGATGCTGAAGCTAAAGCTCCAATACTCTGGCCACTTGATGCGAAGAGCTGACTCATTGGAAAAGACCCTGATGCTGAGAAAGATTGAGGGCAGGAGGAGAAGGGCACGACAGAGGATGAGATGGTTGGATGGCATCAGTGACTCAATGGACGTGAGTTTGAGCTAACTCTGGGAGATGGTGAAGAACAGGAAAGCCTGGCGTGCTGCAGTCCATGGGGTCACAAAGAGTCAGACATGACTGAGTGACTGAAGAACAGCAACGAAAAAGTGACATATTCACAGCCGATCAGACAGAACTAGTCACATGGTTCCACCTAAGAACAGCCATCAACCCTGTTTCTGCTACACTCGCTGAAATAAGAATCATTATCCAAAAATAACTAGCAATGACAAGTACAAGGAGATATTTCTCCCTTCCCCTTAAGGGAGACTCAAGGAACTGTAGTCGTTGTGTGGACTATTTGTTTACATGACGATGATGATGATGATGATTTGTCTATGACAGTAAGAATAAATAGGCTAAAAGGCAGGGTGTGTACACATCTTGCGGAAAGAGGTCAACAAAGCTTTATTGAACAATAAACGCATGAATGAGGCACTCCACATAACTTCACACGGCATTTCTTACTGCCACTCTTTCCCAGCAGACCGAAGTTACATCACATTGAAAAGGCATGCTATAGAATGTCTTATAAGCCTGAAATAGCTTCTGACTTGCCATAATTCTTCTTGATGAGAACTGGATGCTATGGTCTTACTGCTCTGGTAGCAGTTATCAAACAATAGGAACTCAGTAAATTGCATTTCAGTTTTAGATGTAACGGCTACTGTTGTGTGCCCCTTACCTAAATCTCTTTCCTAAGAAACAAATTAGTCTCCAGATAAATTTTGCAGGTTAGCCCCCTTAGCCAAAGCAATCTGTGAGCCATTCTTTGAATACAAAAATGCTCTGACCACCACCGGCCTTTACGCTTGTGGTTGTTTTTCTCCTCCTAGTAATGGGCCTGTGTTAACCACACATTGTCTTTCATCTAGTTTCCCATGCGGTTGACGGCACTCGCCTTGTGAGGTGGTTTGGCCCAGCAACCACTACCCAGATAAAGGCCTGTCTTGCTATTTTGGCTCTGGCCTTCTTAGAACCCACTCATGAATGAGCAAATGGCCCTTGGCTAGACTCCTAAAATTCACTTGTTTTGTGCTGCCTCGACATCTGACTGCAAAGTTGGTGATATGTATTATTAAGTAAATGTGAATTTAGCAAAAATGTGCTGTGGTTTACGCACAGTTAATCTTATGCTGTGGTTTGAAACAATGTCTGGATTTCTACCGACTCTTTTGAGTTTACATATGAGCTTAGATATACCCAAGTACAGGGTTCTTTTACTTCTCCAAGTGAAATCTTTTATGCAGGTTTTAGTTTTCTCCTCGAAGCCTAGTGCCATGCAACAAAAACTGTACACACGCTTGGTCATATTTTCATCTGTGTGCAGGCTGCCCCCTTGGGGTTTGAACATTAGTATTTACTGATTTTTCCTGCCATATATATTTAAATGAAAGAGTTTCCTTTAGATGCAAAAAAGCCTGGAGGTTTGAGGGGGTGCAATTTTTCAATAATGAGCTTAGTATGTATCAGAAGGTAATGGGCCCTTTTCTATGGACTATTTATAAACTATTGAAGGGGAAAAAAGCACACTCCATTCTTGTCATTAGGATAAGGCAAACTACACAAGAAGACTCTGTTCATTCAAGTTTAACTGATTTATATCAAAAGACTCAAAATAGATGGCAATCAGTGTTTCAAAAAGACAGCAAGCTAAATAAAAAAATGCCCTACAACATTAATCCCAGGTAGTCCTTTTCCTTTTCTTTCTGCAATTTATTATAGTGCTGGCAATAATAAAAGGATCCTGGAAAATGGTGATGGAGATTCCCCCCTCCTTTTTTTTTTTAGTTATTTGATAGTCTCATAATCGAAATCCACTATTTAAACTTTGGCTTCTTGTTTGAAAATATCTTTGGTTATAGAGCAGATTGCTCTTAACTAGATATAACCTACTTTCTTGATTTTCTAAATGAAGAAAATCATATTTCATCGTACTCTAGTATCTTATTTACATATGATGAAGTGCATTAATTATTTTAATAGTATTAAATTTGAGTATCCAGACTGTTATGGTTTTATAATTGTTAATAGTCCACCTACATGTATTCAATCTTTCTTTTTTCTAGTGCTCATATGTCCATAAGAACGTAGTCCAAATGGTTAGGAGTTAGATAGGTAAGTGCTAAGTGTTCCACACATGGTACAATATGAAGATGCCCCTTAGAGGTGGAGGTAGAGAGTGCAACAAGGTTCACATTTTGCTCACGATCACAACCACTGATGAGTAAGAAAATGGATTTGTTCTTTTATATCAAGCTGGTGACCAAAAGCTGTGACAATTGCATTCAAAACCCCAATTAATGCTGAGTTTCATTTAACTACAGAGGTGAGGCAGACCAGGGTTTGCAGTCTTTGACAAGTAACAGACTCAACAGGGAAGGCTTTTTTAAGGCATACACACCCAGATCTCATGTCCAGACCCTCTTGGAGATTTGGATTCACTAAGTCTGAGGTGGAACCCTGGTGACAGTATTTTGAGAAAAGCCCCCAGATAGTTTAATGAATACTAAACATTGTGAATTAGTGACCTATGCCTGTAGCCAGGTTTTTAAACCTGAATTTGTGGGAAAGGATTTGAGAGAAAAAGGATTAGTTCAGTTCTGGCTCCACACCAAAAAGAACCGGAAGGCTGAAGAATTCCTGATGGTTTTCCTAAACCTCAGAGGTTTAGAGCCAAGAAATCTCTCCTTCCATAAGCCACAAAACCTTGGCAAATGCTTGGTGATTTCCTTGTGGTAGATAAGAGTGGAATGTTCACTCTATTCACACCAGAAACTTTACTCACTGCATCATGTTAGAGATGCTGGAGTCCATTTATCTGGGAGTGCTTCCTGCTGCGCTTGCAGGACTGGGTATCCTTGGAGGTCCTCTCATTTCTCACTGAAGGCGGAGACTACCCCAACTCTTGTTTCTCTATTCTCCTAGAACTCTGGGGACCTAGGCATTCATACATTGTACATTTATTCAAAATCTATTTGCATGCCTACTATGTGCCGGGCTTGTTAGATGTGTTATTCTAAATCCAACAACCCTAACTTAGGGCTTCCCTGAAACATACAGAGATCGATAAAAAGTCTTTTCATTTTTAACTTAAAGTTAACTTCCTGGTTTTACAGAAGCATTTTTATACCGATTTCCTGTCTTATTCTCTATGAACATCAATGCTTCAGATTTCTTCTATTAACACAAAAATTCAAAATTCGCCCTGATGTTTCCAGAAAACAAACCATTAAAATTTCTTTATATGTCACCTGGGAAATAGACAGATACTCTAAAATTTACTTTCTGCCTATCAAATGCCTCAACCCCTGGAAGATAGCTGAACTACAAAATCAAACCATGAAAGGAAGTAATAATTAATAGTAATAATATCTTGAGGGCAGTTCTAGAAAAGGAAGTTTCAAACTTCTAATAAAATTTTTTTTTAAAGGATTTTCAAAATAAAGTGTGATGAAATAATTTGTCCTATTACTCAGGCTTTGCAAGTTAAGTCACTTCCATTGTGTCTGACCCTATGAGACCCCATGGACTGTAGCCCACCAGGCTCCTCTGTCCATGGGATTCTCTAGGCAAGAATACTGGAGTGGGTTGCCATGTGCCCCTCCAGGGGATCTTCCCGACCCAGGGATCGAACCCAGGCAGGTTCTTTATCACTAGAGCCACCTTTGGAAGCCCATTATGCAGGCCACGACTAGTAATTCTGAAGAAAGGGAATCTTGGACTTTATTCCTCTTGAATCTGTTATTCTTTATCTCAACCATTTCTCTCAAATGGGTTATCATAAATAATTACCCAGAATTTGAGGAAAATGTTGGTTCAGTAAAACCATCTTGGATTAATCTTCCAAGGAAAAAGAGTTGTTTTTTTTTTTACTGTATATCTATTCATCTGTCCACATACTTACATGCCCACCCACTCACTTAGCCCTATCGATCTATCTATCTATTTATCTATTTATCATCTCTCTCTCAATATGTTTTTGGAGGGTCTAATCTTTGGAAGGAATGATGCTAAAGCTGAAACTCCAGTACTTTGGCCACCTCATGCAAAGACTTGACTCATTGGAAACGACTCTGATGCTGGGAGGGGTTAGGGGCAGGAGGAGAAGGGGACGACCCAGGATGAGATGGCTGGATGGCATCACTGACTCGGTGGACGCGAGTCTGAGTGAACTCCGGGAGATGGTGATAGACAGGGAGGCCTGGCATGCTGCGATTCATGGGGTCGCAAAAAGTCGGACACGACTGAGCGACTGAACTGAACTGAACTGAATCATATTAAAAGTATCCCAAATGATCTTCTTTTACACAAGTATCAGTTAGCACATAACCACAAAGCCGACAAAATATACAACAGCATGTAAGAGGAAATGGAGAGGCTCTGCCTTAATGATCCATTGTTATCTCTGGCATCATATTCCCAGACTATCACTTAAAACGCATGTTTAACTGTTTTGCCCAGCAATACAAAGCCTATGGAGACTTTCCTTAACGCCTTCCATAGATGTTAAAGAATTACCCCCTCATCACAAGAAAAGCACTTGAACAAGGAAGGAGAAAGAGCAATCAGTTCAGTTCAGTTCAATAAAAGGAATCAAAAGAACAGTAGTGGCCAGGGCTTGTGAATGAAGCTTCACTGTTTGTGGAACTCATTTTCCATAATCAGAAATCTTTGACTCTTAGATGTTTCAACATCAAAATGACCTCTGAAGGATATTTTGTTACACAATCAACTGTGTAGTCCTTGTTTAATTTGGCCTCTAGAGTGTAAGTCAGAAGTGAGGATATTGGAAGCTTTATTTTCTGTGTATTTTTTAGGTAAAGGCAGAGCTAGTGCTCTTGTTTCTTCTCTTCTTCCTGGAACACAGATAAAATAAATTTCTGGCTCTCTTGTAGTTAGTTTTGGACCATTTGAGTTCTAGCTAATGGAACGTGAGTGTAAGTGTCAAACGCCACTCCAGGCTTATACCATTAAAAATTCCTGTGTCTGATCCTACATACTCTCTTTCTATCTGTTGATTCAAGGGAGATCATGTATAGACAATGGCACAGGCTTTGGTGGTTAAGATAGAAAAAGCCTTGGGGTCAGAATACCTGCATGGAACAGGGGTGCCATGTCTGTCCTCCAACCCCTCCAGTCAACAGTACCTTACTATGTCAGAAATTAACTTTTAAAAATTAAGCCATTGTAGTTGGGGAATTGGTTCTTTCAATATACATCCTACCTTCCATGGTGCCTTAGGAAAAGGCATACATAAAGCATCAGTGAGAATAAGATCCAGTACATGCGAAGAAACTCTCAATAACCAGACCTTAGACAAGATAAACATGATTTCTCTCTTATAGAAACAAAGTTGAGAAGTAAGCACTCATGGGCTGATATGCTTACTTTATCAAATCATTGTATTCAGAAGCTTCTCCAGCTCACCTCTACACCCTCGCTATAGTGTGTCTCTCATTTTCATGGCCCGTTATATCAACCTGAATGCCAGCCATCACGTCCACTTCCTAAGCAATAGAAAGGGACAAAGAAGAAAGAGGTCAAAAGAGAGAATGACTATTTTTATAAGGGGCTTCTTATAAACTGCCACAAAATACTTCTACTTATATTTCATTGTCCCAAACTTATCACATAGATGGATTTAGCTGCAAAGGATGCTGGAAAGTGTAGTTTTCATTTTGAGTTGCCATGTACCTAGTAAAAGTTGAGAGTTTTATTGCTAAAGAAAAAAGGAAGAACAGCTATTGGGATCACCTCCAAAAATCTTTACTACCTTTAATAAGCACAAGCTTCTTACTGGGAAGGAAGACTTGACTTGCGCAAAATGCAATTCTAGATATACATCTGTGTACATATGCATAATTTTTCAATATATTTTAAGAATATGAAGTTCATATAGTTTATCATTTCCACCCTAATCTCAGCACATCAGAATCCTCTGGAGTCAGCAAGTTAACTGTTCTCCAGCATTTTGGACGAAACATAACTGCATCAGACAAAGTGGAGGAATGAGGATTCTTTACATTTGTGTATAAAGATGCATTGGAATGAGTAATTACATGCACATAAAAGTAACAAGCTCTGCAATTGTTTCGGTTGTTTCAATACCAGCAGTTCTATTGTTGTGATACTGATTTATGGGTAGAAACTCTCTGTTCTGAGTCTGTTTATGTCTGTACATGTGTTTGAGGGAACAACAAGAACTTGCTGGCCTCCATTTCTAGATTGCCCACTACTGTATTAAATCGTGGAGAAAGTCTGGCAGAACAAATACATATAAAATAGATAACTCTTTAAATTAGATATGCAGTTGCTGCTGCTGCTAAATCGCTTCAGTCGTGTCCGCCTCTATGCGACCCCATAGACAGCAGACAGCAGCCCACCAGGCTCCCCAGTCCCTGGGATTCTCCAGGCAAGAACACTGGAGTGGGTTGCCATTTCCTTCTCCAGTGCATGAAAGGAAAAAGTGAAAGTGAAGTCGCTCAGTCGCGTCTGACTCCTTGCGACCCCGTGGACTGCAGTCTACCAGGCTCCTCCATCCATGGGATTTTCCAGGCAAGAGTGATGGAGTGGGGTGCCACACCTTTTATCATCACATTTCCTTTCTGCGTACTCTATTTTACAGGCATATGACACATACGCCAGATTTCCCCCGGATTTCCTGTGACATTGGTGACACTCTTCCCCCATGTAACACTGTGTATTTGTGGTTTTTTTTTAAGATTTTTTTTTTTTTAATGTGGACCATTTTAAAGTTTTTATTGAATTTGTTACAATACTGCTTCTGTTCTGTGTTTTGGTTTTTTGGCTAGATGGCATGTGGGATCTTAGCGTCCTGACCAGGAATCAAACCTGTGCCCCCTGCACTGAAAGGTGAAGTCTTAACTATACAGGACCACCAAGGAAGTCCCTGTATATTTGGTTTTCAAATTGTATCCACTTCTTCCTCATTTCCCATGCACCCATGTATATTCCAAAACTGTATTTCCTCCCTACTACCTCCTGATGAAACAGAGGAAGAAATGTTTCACACCAAAGATTTGAAGTTTTGTGTGCTGGGAAAGTCCAAAAACGGACTCCCAGGAAATGAGGACTAATTAACTGCCTGCCAGGTACTGTCCAGATGCTTTACAAAGATCTCTTTAATCCCCCCACTAGCTCTATAGTGAAGGTACATGGTATTATTGTTATCTCTGTTTTTATTACATGTTTTTAAAACACACTAAGGCTTGGACACATTAAAGTAACTTAGTTACAGTTACATAGCTAGGGGCAGCCAGACATCTGGTGCAAATGGTCTGCCCCCAAACCCCACACTAATAACCACTCTGTCCTGCTGCCTCCACTATGGCCCCTCCCCATATCCCTGACCCCATAGTGCTAATTGCCAATGAAGTACACTTGTGGAGGGCTGCCTGATGTGGAGGAATCTCTCTGAGAAAGCTTACAGTTGAATTATGAAAATAACATAATACTATAAAATGACACGAATATCAGTATCCTACCCATCAGAATACATTAATCTCAAGTCTGAAGCAGCCTCATGACTGCAGAAGAATTACACATTCCACTCCACGGCTGCTAACCTCCTTTTGTGGACCATTTTGCCTTCCTCTGACAGAAGCACTAGTTCGAGGGAAAGGTTTTGTGAACATTTTTCTTCAGGCAAATTTTGTCTTACCGTGAATTAACCACCAACCACGTTCATTTTGCGCTCCCTTATTTACTCCCCTGTCTTTTAATTGCAATCACATTCACATATTCTGGGCATTGCAAGTCCGTTCAGTTAACAAGGAAGAAGGAAACTGATAAAGATATTGTTAATGGATCTCTTTGTGCATAAAAAGAACTCACATCTTCCCTCCCACATGCTGTCCTGAATTCCCCTTTTCCTCCTTCTCAAAGTTTTACTTTTTCTCAGAATGTCTGTGTGTGCCATATGACAGTGATTTTCTGTGGGAATAGCTTTATTCTTCGATAAGAACCTTTACAATAGTGAATTCCTACAACACTCATGTGTAAATTAGGGCTGTTCCAAGGTAAAATTCGAAACTTTGAATATAAATGTGCACAGTTTTTCCCTCCCCTTGAACGTAATTGTGTGTGAGTGTGAATTTTAGACTAGGACCAAAAAAAAAAAAAAAAAAAAACCAAAATACATTTTCTCCTTAAAAGAAAAAACCATTCTTTTTCTACATCTATAGTTTCATGTGTTTGGGTTTACAATACAGGCTCTCAGAGAAGACAGATCATTAACTCATTTCAAAACAGCTCACCAAGAAAGAGTATATTTCATTTTGTTGTATACCAAAGTCCCCTGGAATTCTATATAAATGCAATTTTAAAATTCCAGGGCTCTCAGGCTGACTAACAATGGTCATGAGCAGGCTGATTACAGGGTAGAGGGTGGCTGAGTCCCCACGTGGCAGGCCTGGACATGAAGAAAAGCAACACACCTTATCAGAGGGTCTTCCAAGAAATGATCGTGGTGGCGGTAGCTGTATTTTGCTCACTTGCAATAGCAACAACAAAATGATGCCACAGACGAAAACTGTCACGTCCCACCCACGCCATCTGTCCTGTGCTGTGCACCCACAGCTCCCTCATTCTACAAATTAATCTTTCACACATTTTTTAACAAAAAAAGTGTTAATGTTATAAAAGAAAAAAACAAGGAAAACAGAAAAGGCTGTGTGGAAAATAAATTAAATTTAAATTTGATAGCAGTTATGACTTTTTTTATTGACGATAAGAGCAAACAGTCACATCACTGGCATATTATTAAAACTACAGGGCACCCTTAATGATCTCTGACAATGACCGCGTGTGTGTTTTTTTAAATATAGCATGCACATTTTGTCCAATTTGGGCTCTTTTTTCCTGTTGCTTTTGTCCTCTTTCTGAGTGGATATTATTCATGAACTGAGTCTTTATTATCTGTTTGGCCATCTGTGTAGCATTGGCCATAGTCCCCTGTATTGTAATTTTGAGTGAAAATAAGGACTATTGGAGATTGCAATACTAAAAATAATAATAATAATATGCTCTAAGAATTCAAAAATAAAAGACTGAAAAGAAAAATATTTGTGATGAGGTGAAGTTTGAAGGCATATTGCATGAAGATGGGAGAAAAGCACAAATCAATCCTTTCACCCACCTAGGATAACAGAATCTGGACCAAACTAACATCTAGTTGCCTTGATAACGGGCAGTTCAGAAAGTGATGCTTCTTCATGCTGGAATGCCTTTGAATGGAAAACTTTGTTTTGTTTTCTTACTCGTTTCTCTCCTGTTTCAGAAGTCCACACACCTCTCAGTGGAGTGGCAATCCAAAGCAGCAGAGCCCTTTTAGCTGTCAAGATTTTAGAATTTGACTGCGCTAGTGTACAAAGCATTAAGTGATTGTTTTTAGTTTAGTAAAGGGAGATTTTCTTTTAGATTAAAATAATAAAGGATAACTTTTCAAATACAAATTATATATTGGAAAAATGAATTAACCACAAACTTGCATAATTGTCTTACTCCTAAAACTTTCCCTATTTTTATTTGGTTCTCTCCATTCTCCTTTGTTTTTCTCCCCTTTGAATCTTTTCTTTCTTTTTGAAATTCTCTTAATCAGGGTTAGCTTACCACTTATTTTCCTTTCTACTTGTCAGATTTTCCCTGTAGCCACTAGAAGGCCATGAAAATCAATTGATTGAAAGGTGAATATAGATTAGTGATGAAACATCTCCCCAACAAGAGTAAATACACAAGGTTATAATATGTTTATGACAATGACATTTTAATTTCAAATGAAAATGTATAATATCTTATTTGTTTTTAATGTTTCTTTTTTCTCTTGTAGTTGTTTCCTATTAAACTTGAAGACTATGCAATTAAATCTATGCCTGTGCACATGTATGTGCATGCATGCACACACACACGCATGCACACACACACACATGCACACACACAAACTGCATGGGCTTATACCAAAGCAAGATTAAGTCTATCAATTATGTTATTACATAGAAAATGAATCATTTACTTGCATTTAGTAGTGGTTTAGAATAACTTAAAAAAATTCATCTTTCCCCTCCAGATTTGTGCATGTATATATGTAGTGACATCCTAAATGGCATAAAATTTTCAAATCTGGAAAGTGAGACCTGATCACTTTTAATAATCATATTAATTTATTTAAAAATAACAAAGAATTTTTTTAAATTAAGAGGAGTAACCCAGTTTCAAAAATAGCTACTTGCTCATGGTGGGTAAAATTTAGGCCACATGTTTTTATTTATTTTCATACTTTTGCAACTTACATGGAGAAGGTGAGCTATTCACTTAAAATGATTGAGTTAATTCTTTTATTTTCAAGACCACCTTAATTACAAATATTTCAATAACCCAGAAATATTAATCATTTCTATCTAATTGGATGGCATGTAATTATAATGAACATTATAAAATGTATGTGTACATATCAATGTTTATATATACTACCTCTATGAGATCTGCAGAGAACAAAGCTATAATGTTATTTTACACAGCTGTTCTAAGTCATATAGCTCCATTTT
>SJYQ01053101.1:0-11904 GCA_006410935.1 Redunca redunca
TGGTCGGATCTCCTTGCAGTCCAAGGGACTCTCAAGAGTCTTCTCCAACACCACAGTTCAAAAGCATCAATTCTTTGCACTCAGCTTTCTTTATAGTCCAACTCTCACATCCATACATGACTACTGGAAAAACCATAGCCTTGACTAGACGGACCTTTGTTGACAAAGTAATATCTCTGCTTTTTAATATGCTGTCTAGGTTGGTCGTAACTTTCCTTCCAAAGAGTAAGTGTCTTTTAATTTCATGGCTGCAATCACCATCTGCAGTGATTTTGGAACCCCCAAAAATAAAGTCTGACACTGTTTCCACTGTTTCCCCATCTGTTTGCCATGGAGTGGCGGGACACTGTCTTTATGAGCCACTCGTTTCTGCCTCGTGTGGGAGCTGGTCCCAGGTGACCCTTGAGATCGACTCATCTGCCGCCTTTGACAAACAAGTCTTCTACCTTCCTTGGCTGCCACGTGATGACCCTGAGTCTTAGAGATTAAGTGGAAGAATCTCTCATTTAATTTTGGGGGAAGACACAGGTCAGTTGTAAAGTCCGTGTTAAGTAGACAGACGAGAGGTTGTCATGCTCTGAGCAGAGTCTGGTGTAGAAGAATTTTAAGAAGCAATTATCGTGGAAAATCGAGGTGCTGGAGCCCAAGGTACATCTGGGTCGTTCAGCCAGCACGCAGGGATTTTCCAGGAAGTAACTCACTGTTCACTGTTCCCATACTCTCCAGTATAGGAGTCTGTTCTCTTAAGCCAAAGAAGCGTATATGTGTGAGACCCACCTGACTCGTGGAGTGGGTTAGCTTTGAAAGGATGAAGACGGGCTGTTCCCATCAGCCGGGTGTGCTGGAGTGGTTTTCTTGACTCCCCGGTCGCTGGGCACCTGAGGGAACCCAGCGAGCCTTCCTGACTCATGCAGCCTGTAAACAGGGCTGATGGGCAGAGTGCCATCCGCCTTCTTCGGACGGCACCCCAGCCTACGCTGAGACGCTCACCCTGCAGAGTCTGGAGGGTCCTGGGCTGCACCGTAAGATCCCAGCAGGTGACTGGTGCCCTTCGTCTCCTGAGGAAGGCTGCGATGTTGTGTGTCATCAGCAGTGTTTGTTGGAATTTGGTTCTGCCTCTGTAAAGTAGGAATTCGTCCTTCTGGTCTGTTCAAGTGCACTTCTAACTCCATTTAATTTAGTAGGTGGGATCATATCAAGCATCTTATGAATATGGTAATTTAAAGGAAGGAAAGTTTGTGAACTGTTGAGGGTCTCTCATATCAAAGTCTGATGGCTTCTACTGAGCTTTTTGAACTCTGTGTGTGTGTGTGTGTGTGTGTGCGCGCACGCGTGCGCGCAACTTAGACCATGATTGTGAGTTTAAGAGGGTCAGCGCTTCGCTTCTGGTGTATTTGTGCGTGGCCTGTTTCTGTGTCTGGCACGCAGCTGTCTCCTCCTTCTCTTCTCTGTCCGCTCTCCTCTGGGGCAGCACCCACCGCGTGCTGGGATGCGTTGCTTTCATTCGTGAGCTCTAATTCTCCAGGCCAGCATAGTTCTTTTGATACTTACTTGCTGTGTTGGGTCCCAGTTGCAGCACCCGAGCTCTTTGCTTGCCGTCTCGGGTCCGTGGTTGCGGCGCGCGTGCTTCGTTGCTTGGTGGCGTGTGGGGTCTGCTCCCTGACGGGCCGGGCGTGTCCCCTGCGCTGCAGGGCGGGCGGCACGCTCGCCTACGTGACCTGAGAGCCTAGGCGGTCGTCTTCTTTCAGTTCTTTCTTTCTGTTTGTTGGAAATGAAGACGTTTGACCTTGACTTGGTTTTTTATGTCTTGCTCCCAGCAGATAGGTCACAGAAAACACATTTTTTTCCTTCCCCCCACCGCCGCTGTGCTGAGCTGGGCGGGGGGGTTCTCGCACGCGCTTTTCCTGGCATCTCCTGCTGCCCAGACGTCTGCTACTCCGTCCGTCTCCGGTGCCTGCGGGCTGAGGTCTGCTTCCTGGTTCTCACGGGCACTTTTCTGGCTCTTTTGCAGTGTAGCGTAAGCACTGTCAGCTGCGAAGGGAGCCCCTCCAGGATCCAGATGCACCCCTGGGCGCGTGGCGGGCACTGAGCCCCGCGGAAGGCGGCCGCGCTCGGAAAAAGGCCAGTGGTGGAGTTTTCTTTTTCCTTTCAGCTGTGCTTTTGTGAAAGTCCTGTGAGAAAGGGGCCTTCCCCAGAGACGCCCTCCTTCCCAGACCGGCTGGTCTCCCCAGTCCTTGGAGCAGGAGCTTTCCTGACCGTCCAGCCTCAAGTCTCCAGTCAGCCCTTGAGACCAGAAGCTTGTATTTCTCAGCTTATCCTTTCTCCTCCATACTGTCCTTGGAGCTTTCCTTCTAAGCCAAGTTGTGAAAGGGTCCTGTTTTTGCCTAGTGGGGTGAAATAAAAGAAAGGGGAGCAAGGAAAGCCAGAGGGGGCAGCAGAGACTGAAGGGCCAGAGGGGGATTTGGAAAGGGTGAGCAGCTTCTTCCAAAGCAGGTTCAAGGGCACCTTGTGGGGTCGGGTTAAAGGTTAATCCAGCCCCACTTGGAGTTGGTGTGAACCCAGGTTCACACGCCTGTCCTTACTCGTCTTGGGAAAGGGAACCAGAGAAGTGAAATTTCTTAAGGAAAATGGCTTTAGAAAGCTGACTCCATATAGCCTGCTTGAGAATGTCCCTCTTTGGCTTAACTTCATAGGTTGAATGTTACTTTAATCTGTATTTGTCCTTTTCAAGCAAGACGAAATAAGAGAGCTATGCCTGTCTGTGTCTCTTGTATTTTCCCTGCCTTAATCATCCCAAAGTAAGTTATTCGGGTGTTCTCATGCTTTCTGAGGAAATTACGTTAATTTCAGCAAAACTGAAAATCCCCCAACACACACTGAAATTAAAAAGCTTTTTTCTTATGGATATACTTCGTTATATTACATCAAAAACTCCTGTGTGACCTCTGCTAAGTGAACACCTGTAGCGGGATTTTCCTGCCTCACAGAAGCCGCCGGTGGACGAGGCATTGGCATCGATGAGACTGGAGCCGTAAAGTCGGTCAGAGCTTGCGGGCCCTCCTGGCCCTCCATCCTGGGTGTTGCTTCTGCAGAGCACAGAGTTCGCCATCTGCAGAGCACCCCTGGCATACCTTGTCACACTCAGGGTTTTTAAGTAATTTAAAAGTAGCTGAGAATGAAGTTACATCTTAGAGTATGAAACTCTTCTCTTGTGACAGACAGCCTGTATTTCTAATGGGTATGTAGTCTAGAGTAAATTAGGTTGAATAAAATTGCTGTCTTCCTTATATCCCCCTTTAACCTAATGCATATGAGGTCTTTGTCTTTGAATTTTGGGGTTTCCAAACCAAAGTTGATCATGACACTGTCTTTGAAACTCTGGGAGCCTGTGGTGAAGAAAATCTATTCTGTTTATCCATTCTAAACATCTGTCCTTAGGTGATATTCTTTGAAGATTTTGATTTCCATTAAAGCTTTTGAGCAGAGAGTCATATTTTTGAACTTTCAAGCCTCTTCTTTCTTCTATGGAGGAAATAAACTTTGAGACAAAATCCTCTGTGGAACCGGGCTGTAGGTGCAAATCCCCTGGCTGACGGAGGTTCTGGGCCCCACGTGGGTCTTAATCTTCTCTCCCTCTCACCGCCTTTTACTGCAGTCTCAGTGATATGTGAAGCGCGGTGATTGGTGGAACTTGGGGTGTGATCTTCGATAGGTTCCAAGACAAGATGAATTTAAAGATTATGTTGGAGTGAAGAGTCCCGGTTACTGTGACCCTCACCAGACTACCGCCTCCTCGTGGCCTTGGATGGAAAGCGTGTGTTCACACAAAGCTCTTTAAAAAGAGTGGGCTTGGCAGCTCTTGGGTTGATGAGAAAGGGCCCCTGTGTAGAGTTCGCCTGGCCTTCCTGCAGTAATGACTCTTCTGAGGGGCGCAGGGTGGGCGGGGGGTGAGGCCTGGTTCCTCCTCCCTTCTGGGAGCCTCGGTGTGGGCACTCCACCACTGTCTGTGCTGGCGTTGGGAGGTGATTATTCAGATCGGCTTAAGCTTCACAGTCTCCACTCGAGTTTCAAGTCCTTCTCGAAAATGCCCCATTTTATACTTCAGTATCTTTCTTTTCCACACCTTGTGGCTACAGATTTTGTTTATCTTGATCTCATTTGTCCCTGTAGTGGTGATCCAGACCTTGTACTTTTGGCAGGGACATTAATACCCGCATCAGAGTGGCCCGTGCAGAAATTGCTGAAATGATGCCTTAAAAGAAAAGAGTGTGTGTCCTGGGTAACTTATGAGTGTGTTATAGACGCTCTGAAGGACCTCACGTAGGCTCATCAGGATCGGCTGACAGGGCTCAGGGGAGAGAGTCCCGAGCTTCTTAGCCAGCTAGGAGCCATCAACGTAGCACCGGTTGTCACACCGAGGACCTGAGGTCAGAGGGCGTGTGTGGGCCCTGGCAGGAGCCCTTTCCCCTCTCCCCTTTCCGTGGGTGTCACACGTGCACTGGAGGGGTTCTCTCCCACTCAGCTCGAGCTTCGGTCCCTATCCAAGCAGACTGGGAAAGCGGACTCCCATATCTTTGGGATATAGGGACCTATTGTTTATTCTATTAAAAATGCATTTTATAAAACTTAACAGAGACTGAACTAGCCAGATTAACCCTAGGAATTAGAATGGACTTCAGTATCTTTAGAGGTAGTTCTGCAGATGTGAACTGCTTGCTTGTGATCTGATAACTTGCTAACTGCTATAGAAAGAACGTGGTGGCTTTTTCAGTCTTGCAAACTCTTCCTTTCCTGAGTGAGACTTAAGTGCCGTAGGATTGTATCTGTAATTGTAGCTTAAAATAAGAGTATAATAAGAATGAGTAAGAATCCAGTAAGGTAGCATGAATTAAAGATACAAAAAAAGTTAAAATACAGAATCAGTAGCCTTCACATACGCAAACAGTAAAAGGCTAGAGCATATAGTAGTGGTTTTGGTTTTTTAAGACCTTTACAATAGCGACAAAAAGATTAAATGCTCAGGAGTGAAATGAACAGGAACTATGCAGAAAGCTACTGGGGCAGCGTTAACCATCCCGAAAGAGTTCCAAGCAAATGGGCACGGTGAGCTGTCCTTGGGTAGGACCGAGCTGCATTCTAGACGGGTGAGACAGGTTGATTGTGAAGGTCACCGAAAAGGAAGCTTGGAAGGAATAGCTCCCAAAACACCAAAAGCGGCAAGTGCAAGAGGCGTTAGTTCCCGCAGACACTGAAACCTCACCTAAAGCCTGTATAATTGAAGCAGGCGCAGGCGCGCACACAGACCAACAGAGTGCGGGGTGAGACAGAGGCCTAGAGGCAGACACGAGTGACTGGAAGGTTAGCGTTGGTGCAGGCGGCCTCTCAGCCACTGCGGTAAGGACACGCCTCAGTAAATAAAGGTGCTGGGCCAGCTCGGGGGGGCCACTTGCAGTTAGACCCGTTCCCACACCACACAAGATATCAGCGGCAAAGGGATTCAGAATCTAAATGTTTAAAAAGAAACCATAAAAATTGTAGAAGGACGTGTGGGCGAATTTTTCTTTATCTTTGGCATAAAGAAAGGCTTCCTAACTACAGCTCAAAACCCAAAGGCAGCAAAAGATTGATAAATTTGACTACCTTAAAATTTTAATTTGACAAAAGTTAGGGCCAGCAAGACTAAAGTACCGCTGTGCCTAGCATGTTCAAACTGGAGAAAACCAAGAGAGAGAGACGCTCGCAAAAAGGAGTCAGAGGAAAAGAATACCTTATTTGTGGAGGAACAAGAGTTAACAGTTACATTGGACGGCTCTTCAGAAACCATACAGGCAGGAGAGGAGTGGAGTGAAGCGTCTAACGTGATCACAGGAAGCATCTTACCCGCCTAGTGTTTTGTATCCACTGCGTTTGCGTTGACAGCTGGAGAATCAAGACTCCCGCAGACGAGGAGACTCTCTGGTGGTCCATCGGCTGATGCTCTGCGCTCTGGCACAGGGGGCCTGTGCTCAGTCCCTGCTTGGGGAACCAAGACCCCACATGCCCCCTGTTCTTGAGCCGTTCTGAGTTGATGGCTGTATGTGGTGCGAGCTGAGGGTCAGGGCAGTCTTCCCGCACGCGGGCACCCAGCCGTCCTGGCACCCACTGCTGAGCAGGCTGCCCCCTCCGCGCCGAGCGGCCGCCCTGCTGGTCTGGGCGCTGTCTCTGCGCCAGTGCCGCACTGTCGGTTGCTGCGGGTCTGCAGTGCGCTTTGAAGTCGGGAGGTGTGAATCCTCCAGTTCAGGCCTCCTTGTTCAAGACTGTTTTGGCTATTTGGGATCCCTTGAGATTCCATATGAAATTCAAGATGGGTTTTTGTATCTCTACAAGACAGTCATTGGAATTCTGACAGGGATCGCACTGAAGGGTCTGAATTTTAATCTGGGAGTGAGCGTGGCAGTCTCCCCCATGTGCTTGTGTGAGCACGTGTGTGTGCTGGGTCTCCGTGGCCATGTGGCCTTCCTGGGTGTGGTGCTCAAGCTTCTCGTTGCGGTGGTGTCTCGTTGGGGAGCATGGGCTTCACTGGCCCGTGGCACGTGGGGTCTTTAGACCAGGGATCAAGACCACGGCCCCTGCGTGGAGAGCAGGGTTCTTACCCACAGCACCACCGAGGGAGCCCCGGTGTGCGTTTTGAAATCGCTGCTCACGTTGCTACTGGAAACTGTTGGCTCATAACAGCTGTGTTTTCAGGACTAAGCCTGTTGGGACCGTCTTTCCTTAGGCTTAATCATCTCTTACCGGATGGCGTAGATCTGGGTGACTCCTGAAGTCTCAGCTTTCGAGTTTTCTTTGGGGTTAGGTAGCACCAGTTTTCGACTAGACAGGATTAGACACTTTGTCGCCACCTTGAGGGACACGACGGCGTGCAGTGGCGGGGGAAGCGAGAGGTGCTGGGACTGCCCACGGCGAGCAGCCCCGCGCTGCAGGCTCCCTGCTCATCTTTCTCAGAGGGTCAGTCTGAGCAGCCACCGGCACCTGTGGAGGCTCCAAGCCAGACTCTCCTCTGAGGTCTTTCTTGTTGGCATCAGGGGCGGGGCTCAGCAAGCCACCGTGGCTCTCCTGGGCGCCCTGAGACTCACAGTGGAATTTTCTCTTCCAGAGTTCGGTGTCCACCTGGCAGAGTTGACCGTCGATCCCCAGGGGACACTGGCGATCCGTCAGGTAAGTCAAGACTGGCCCCGTTTATAAGTAAGTTCTCTCTACTTGGTGGTAAAACTTTCTTATGGGAAAGCGAAAGGGTAAGGCCAATTTATAAATGACTTAGAGTTTTGCTCCAGATTGGACAGGCTTCAGATGGATGCGCCAGGCCCTGTGTGTAGGTGCATGTGTGAAGAGAGGCTTTCCTTGCTTTCCCACCTGGCTTGTTTCCTTCACAGCTGGCATCGGTCATCCTGAAACAGTATGTGGAGACTCACTGGTGTGCCCAGTCGGAGAAGTTCAGGCCTCCTGAGACCACAGAAAGGGTGAGGAGAGGCACTTGACCTGTCCCGCTGTGGAGGTTTGGGGGGTCATCGTAGGAGCCTGGGCGGAAGGGGAAGGAGTGATTGGCGGCTGCCATTCTGGGCAAGGTGCTGCAGATAAGAGAGCTCGAGCGCCAGGCTGACCTGGTTCGCATTCCAGCCTGCCTTTTACTAGCTACGAAGTGTTCTAAAAGTATCTTAACTTCTGAGGTTCAGTTTCCTAAATATCTAAAATTTCAGCTTCAGAGAATTGTTTGCGGGTTGCATGAGGTAGCGTTCCTCCCCAGTCCCGTGCTGTGCAGCCGTCCTGGGGCCCCATGGCGTTTCGAGGTCTGAGGCCCTTTGGAACTTGCCGCAGTGGGAGTGTTCCATGTCTGCGCCATCTGGGACAGCCGCTCTCCGTGCGTGGCGCTGAGCGCTTCAGATGGGGCTCAGGCGGCTGACAAGCTCGGCTGTTAATCTCATCTAGTTTTCACCACTTTAAGTGGCCCGTGTGCCTGGTGGCTCCTGCCGTGGACAGCGTGAGTGTGGAGCCGTGGGTGGCTCGGGGTGCAGTGTTGTGGAGCTCTGCACAGGTGCGCAGCGCCCTGCCCGCGTTGCTCTTCCAGCACGTGAGCTGGGCAGCGACCAGCCGCGCTCTCACACCCTGATCTGACGCAGGCGGGCTTCTCTCCTCCCAGGCAAAGATCGTCATTCGGGAACTGTTGCCCAACGGCCTGAGGGAGTCCATAAGCAAGGTGCGCTCCAGCGTGGCCTACGCGGTGTCAGCCATCGCACACTGGGACTGGCCCGAGGCCTGGCCGCAGCTCTTCAGCCTGCTCATGGGGATGCTGGTGAGCGGAGACGTGAGCGCCGTCCACGGAGCCATGCGGGTGCTGACAGGTGCGGGCGCCGCACCCTGGCCTGGGCCTCGGGCCCCACGCGCCCCCCATTCCTCCCGGCCCTCGCCTCCACGCTCCCGCCCGCGTCAGGGACCCTCCCTCTCAGGAGAGGGCCACGCGTGGCGGTCCTGCATGCAGACTGCAGTTCACAGTCTGGCTCTCCCTTGACCCGACCTGCTCGCCTCTTGAACCTGAGTTTTCCTGGTGTGTAAAGTTCAGGTGATGGTACTGTCCACCTGGCAGGGGCTTCTGGTGGCTTCAGTGAGCTCGCCTCGGTGAGGTGTCCTATGCCGGCGCGACAGGCCTGCGAGAGATTGTAGCTGTTGTGATCATCATCGTCGATACACAGTGTTTTCTACGTAGTTCAGTGCGGAGATACGAATAATCAAGTCAGGTTTTTCTGGGACTGCGGAAAGAAGATAAAGACAGCCACACGATGTAGTCAGGACCTCACTTGGCCAGCTTAGGGAATGTGTAACCTTTAGTGTGAGCAGTTGAGAAGAATGCTGAACTTTTAGCCCCAAGAGGCTTGGTGAGGAGCTCTCCTAAGCGCGGGGGCTCTGTCAGTCCCTCAAAGGCCTGCTCTTTCGCGCCCCCAACCCACCCACGGCCAGGGGCCCCACCCCTGCAGACCTGCCCTGCCTCCTCCCGCCGCCTCTGCGCTGCTTTCAGGGAACCCTTGCGTGGACCTTAGCCGCTGGATGTTGACGCCAGAGAGCACGGTCCCCTCTCTTTATACGGGTTTTCATATCTTTTCTCCTCCGTGATCTGCCATCTCACCTGACACGTGTTCTTACCTAGTTAGGAATGGTGTTTCTATGGATCTTGCTTTATTAAACTTGGCATCGGGGCCCAATGTTACAAGTTCCTCTAGTGCTGAGTTTGAGCAAGCTCCAGGAGGTGGAGAAGGACAGGGAAGCCTGGAGTGGTGCAGTCCATGGGGTTGCAGAGAGCTGGACACGAGCCACGGCAGCAGTCTGATACTGATGGCTATACCAGCTCTGTGTCCAAAAGCAGTCCCTCCTCTTGCTTTGTTTCGTGCCCCCTCCTTGCATCCCCCCGCCCTGTCACGCCACCCAGCTGGGTGCACCTGTGTCGATGGCCTGTGACGCGTGATCGTGGCGCGCGCCGCCACCCTGCTGAGAAAATCACACGCTCCTTGCTCAGACTCTGGCTTCCCTGCTCGTGGCTCTGCTTCTCTGAGTGGCTTGCTTCTCAGGAGACCTCTCATACTCTTCTGTGGAGTGAGTTTCCAGGATTCTTTACTCACAGCCTCATGATGCCAAAGTGTCAATTAGCAGGCCTGTTTTCCGCTGAGGAAAGGAAGCCTGCTCCTCCCCTCCTCCAGCACAGCTCAGCTGCTCCATGCGAAACCTGGAGGAGAGGGTGGTTGCCCGCGTCCCCAGGGCTGTCTCGCTGCAGCGCCCTCGCTGCGTGTGACTAGCGGAGTCTGTTCAGTGAGATGCCTGCACGCGGCCGCGGGGAAGGAGCTGGCAGGGCGTGCTCCTGTGCTGGAGGCAGCGGACGTGGGTAGAGAGCAGCTACCTCACCCCAGGGGGCTGCTCCGTGAGGCTGGACCGCGCTCTGGGGGCCGCTAAGGCGTGCGTGCAGGGCGCAGGGTGACGTGGGTGGGCAGGAGGCCAGGAGGAGAAGGGGCTCGTCGGGGCTGTTCAAGGCCCTGCTCCTGTCTGCCTGGTTTAGCGAGGCTTCCCGTTAAACTCACTGGTCATCCACCAGAGCCAAGGCCAACGGCGGGAAGGCAGCACAGGCCCAGCTGTCACGGCCGAGGCCGCTGGCACACAGGCCTCGGCCCCCTCTTCCGTCTCATGGCGCTTTGGAGACGCAGCTGCTGGTGTCCTGTGCTTTCTCTGACTTGATGAGTGCCCTTAGAAAACTTATTTTGGACTTAATTATGTGAAGGGTTGTAAATTGAAGAATGAGCGTCAGAGTACAAAATGCAGTTGGTTAAGCAGCAGACGAGCGAGCGGACGCAGGCTTGGCTCCTGTGTTTCACGCTCAGTGATGCATCTCAGACCTCAGCTTGCTGCCTCGGTGCCTCGTGACGCTTTGGACGTGAAGGGAAAGTCTGGTTCAATGGCCAGACTGGCGGGGTAGCAGCCCCTCGCTCTTCCTTTGAGCAGCAGCTTGACCTTGGTCAGCGGACGCCGTCCCCTTGGGCAGGCCGGAGCGGGAGCCTGGTGTCTCCCAGGCTTTCTCACCTGCGTCACGGCGGCTTCAGGGAGCAGGTGCTGAAGGCAGAACCCGGCGAGGCGCGCCTGGGTGCCGGCACAGGGCGCAGGCCAGGCTGAGCCCAGGTTCTCCTCCAGTGGCCCGGCCCTCTCCACAGTCTCGTGTGCTCTCCTTTACCCCTGCGGTGTTCCCTGTCCCTTCTAACAAATGCTTCACACTGCTTCCCTACCCCAGGGCAGGGCTCCTGGCCAGCGTCTTTCCCTGCATGCTCCCTAAAGCAGTCCAGCAGTCATCACGTGAGTGTCTTCTTAAAGCAGTGTTATTTTTACTGCTTGCTTTCTTCTCTGCAGAATTCACACGAGAAGTCACCGACACGCAGATGCCACTGGTTGCGCCTGTCATCCTCCCAGAGATGTACAAGATCTTCACCATGGCCGAGGTAGGGTCTTCGCATCGCCGAGAGCGGCCCTGGCTCTCGGGAGCCTGTTGAGTCTGCTGCTGATCCCAGACCTGAAGACAAGAGCTGACCGAGGGCTGCGTCGGATGAGCCTCGGCCCCTTCCCTTGCAACTATGAGGCCGGGCCTCTGGGGAGAGCGGAGGGGCTGCCGGAGCGCCAAGCTTCCGCCGTGGGGCTGCCCAGGCCCCTCTCGGCCCGCCCACCCGCCTGCCCTTAGTCGCGTGTCGGGCACAGCCTCCCGCACTGCCCAGCATGGGCCTTGCTGTGTGTGGGGGGTTGGTGACTGCCCACTGGGGGATGTTTCAGCCTCGCTGCTCCTCCCCACCCCTAGCCAGGGCCTGCATTGTGAATGCACTGAACAGACTGTGCTGGGATTCCGAGGTGAACCCAGCTTCGTGAGTCCAGTCAGATTGGCCCACGGAGGCCTGTATACAAGGCTGACGCTAGTAAGATCCCACACTGTGTTGCCTTTTGTTCTGTGGATTAAATAAATCTGTCCCCTGGACAGGAGCGGTAGACATTTTCTGTCCCTCGGGGTCCAGTCCCGTCAGGGCTGAGCCACGTGCACGCACATTAGCCTCACAGCCCCGCCGTGCCTCGCTCCCAGGTGTATGGGATCCGAACCCGCTCCCGAGCCGTGGAGATCTTCACCACCTGTGCCCACATGATCTGCAACATGGAGGAGCTGGAGAAGGTGAGCGCGCCCCCGTCGTGGCCGCCGGCCTGCCGCGAGCCCTGGCGGGCGTGCTGGGCACAGAGCAGCCTCTGGTGCGGCGAGCGTCTGCGTGCAGCGAGCCCTGGCGGGCGTGCCGGGCACAGAGCAGCCTCTGGCGCGGCGAGCGTCTGCGTGCAGCGAGCCCTGGCGGGCGTGCTGGGCAC